>CM060912.1:19430629-19980629 GCA_030737875.1 Allium sativum
ATAATATGATTAAGGGTTGTGCAATGAAGTGGTTAAACTGTTTTGAGAAGAAAACAATAGTTCGACAAATCAGCTAGAAACCAAGAATTTTGGCAAGTCCAAGCGTTGGTATAAACTATCATTAAGGCATTATTGGTTAATATAGTTAGTTTAAAACTTATATAATTTAATAACTGGATTAATTAAGGTACATGATTGGTTAATTAAATTAACTAAACGTAATTAGTTATTTAATATTTAACTAAGGGTTGAGTTAATTAAATCGTTAATGTTTGAACCATTATAACTTCTTGTGCCATGAACAGAATTGGACAATACAAGCTACGTTACGGTCAATGGTGAGGAACACTTCATTATGTAGCGGATTCGGACACGACTGGAACCAACCGATATTTTTAGTTAAGTTAAACGCTTGTTTAATTTAACTGAAACGAGCTGTTCTAAAACGGAATCAAATCAAGGTGAGTTAAACTCACTCAGTTACCCTTTTTATATTTCATATAAATTGGGTGTTTTTATTTTGTGTGCTCTGCTTGCTGATGATTGCTATTTGCTAGTTATACAGTTGTTTGTTAATTTAACTGATGAAATTAAACTGTGTTTAATTTCAGTGAAATACCAAACCGTTATTTTTAACGATTGGTTCCAATAAAGGTAACTCACCTTGGTTGGTCACGTTTATTTATAAACGTGTTTAAAATGGTTGCATTGTTCGAATTGCTCGTGGTTGATGTTAAATGGTTGTTATTTAGTTTATCAGTTAAACAAAATTGAACCGTCTGATTTGTGATAACCGTTTTGAATACAGGGAAGAACAGGTTGGAGGGATCCAACCGGATTCCTCAAATGTATTATTTATTTTCATATTATCATATATGAACTGATCTGTTTGTGTGATTGATTTGATGGTTGATTATTGAATGTTCAACATCTGTTAGTTTAAAACCAATGGGTGATATTGGTTAAGTGTTTGGCAGAGTATGACCTTTAAAAATCAATCGGTTTATAGATATGGATTCACCGTTAGGTGAGTCGATAAAAGTGAAGTTATAAAGTTTATTTTATAACTGGACTCAGATCTTGAAATATATTATTTGAATAAAGTAAAAAGGGAATTAAATAAATATTTTATTTATTTAAGACCTTGATTTATGGTTGGTTTATTTTATAAAGTATATGCTGATGTTAATCAGATTTTCAAGTATGAAGATAAGAAATGAATTGAAAGGGTTAAAACTTTGATCATTGTTTTGTAAAGAAACCAAATAATTAGAATTTATTTAAATTAATTATATTTTTAATTAATTTAAAGCGAGGATTGTTGAAATCGGTTAATGAGATAATCAAGTTTTTGAGTTAATTAAATCGACCGTGTGGAACTAGAATTGTTTATCAAGTATTGTGTTTTGACTAAAATAGTTAAATGAATATTGTTTGAATTTAAATAAGGATTTAAAAGGGATTTAATATTTAATTTAGTTAATAAAGGGATTAACTACTAAAGTAGTTAATGTTTTGAAATAAGTTATTATTTTAATTAATGATAAAGTTAGGAATATATTTTTAAATGGGAATTCATTTAAAAAGCTACCGAATGTGAGATGCAAGCAATTGAATGGTGAAAGGGAATAAACGTACTCAATTACATGAATTAAGTGAAAGAAGATTACGATAAAAAGGGTTTATCTTAAAACCAGAGGTTTTAAGTGAGATTCAAAGTGATAAGACGTTAATTTTACATTAACGTTATTTGAAAACGAGATCTGGTAAAAAGGAGAATTTTAAAGGAAGATTTCAAAATGGGAAATTGAATATATTTATTCGAGATAGAATTAGCCAAACATAATTATTCGGCCAAGTTGCCATTGCATACGACTACTAGCGTAATTCGCAGGGCTGCAGATAGCCTACGGCGGTCGGATGTTTCCTGAGGGAACCAGGCGTAACCATTGTGATCGCTGCGATCTAGAGTCGAGCGAATAGAGTAAGTCGAATGTTAGTTAATTGAAATTAGAGTTATTCAAATATCATATTTTTGAATATTAAAAGAATTGGAAGTTTCAATTTAACAAAAAGGAAATTAGATTGTCAAGGGCCAAATGATGCTAAATACTGAATCAGTGAACTCATTGGAGTGTCATGTTTGAAACACTGTATATTTTGATAGTTAAAACACCGACTATCAAATCTGACCAATACGATTGTTGGTACGGAAAGACCGGGATCGAATTTATTCGAAAACCATTCCGACCAACAAATACGTGAAGATCTCAGAAGATGATTGAGATGGAGCATTGAAGACCGTGGACTATCATACACGGAAGAACCACTAATATTCTCTGCCTGGCAAGCAGAGATAAACTGTGATTCTGTCGTAGTTGGAATCTACGGGGTTGCAAGGACTTCTCGCTACTGATCCGTGGGGTGATTCCTATATGGATGCGGTAGGAGAGTGCCTTCGGTTCATCCTGTTCCTGGATGACGTATATGGACGAATGTCTGACAGAGTATTTCCGAAGGATCACGTACGTTGATTTCTTCAAACGTACGATAGTTGTTGGCAGGGAGTTGCCGTTCTCTTAGCTTCCAGCTAGAGTATTTTTGTGGATATCAATTAGTGATATCTGATGGATTTGACGATGTGGCATTCAAAGTGAATGACGACCAGATGTTCAAGAGTAAATTCTGGCCTCAAGCCTCATCAACCGGGAAATGACAAAAATCGGGCAGGCAGCATGGCTATGTGGGTCGCTCCCATTAGGGTGTATGATCACCTATCTAGAGGAAATCCTATTTGCTTCTTAAATCTATGTTTCGATGCTGTCCCTTATCGGGAGACGGTTGCTGATCCCAACTGTCGGTGATATACATTCGATACACTCAAGCGAAATGAGTGGTCGGTCATGTGAGGGCCGGGTTACAAGAAGTTCTTGTTGAACCCAGTGTATTCGTCTCTAGAGATACACTATCGGAAGGTGGACCCATACCTTGTCAAGTTGGAATCCAATCTCCAATAAGCGCCTGCGGGTTTTGATTGTATACTATATATGTGGAGCGTGAGATGCAAGCGTTCCACTAGATTCTATTTACTTGTGTTTAGACATTATTATAATATCAGACAAGATATTGGTTTCAAAAATGTTTGGGTTATCGTAAGGTAAAAACCGTCCGTGTTTATGTGTGGATTTGGTCTTACGATTATCCTTTTCTTTTGAAAAGGTTTTGAACTTTAAAATCATGATTGGATGATTCACCCTTATTACTGTGCGAGTTTATCTCACTCTGGTTCACCAGACTGACCCGGTGTTTTGTAAATGCTCGGGTTAGACCGGGTTGTACAGGTTCAGGTTATCAACTGCTATGAAGAGACGAGCTGGAAGAGTCCAGACGTATGATATTACTACTATTCCGCTGTGTGTTGTATATGGGAACAGATCATTATAACTGTCCCATTGTGTGATGTACTCTGATACTGTAAGTATTTTAAAGCTTTCAATAAAGATTATTTCTGTATTATATTTTGTTCCGCTGCGATGTGAGACTCTGTGTGGTGTTCTTCTTCTTCTTCTATTCTAATATTTCTTTCTTTCTTATCTCACCCTCTAATTTCTTTCTATTAATGATCTGGAATGTTCGATGTCTGAATGGTCAACATAGTAGTTTGATGTTGATTTTCGGAGTCGAAAATCCCGGTTCGTTACAGTGGTATCAGAGCTATTGGTTAAGTAATTACCTTGGCTCTGTGGCGTGACTCAGTAGAGATGGGGTTAGTAATACCCTAGATTGAGTTTGAGTGTATATATATGAGCGCGTATTTGTAAATTGTTATAAAAACTGTTTATATTGTGTTGGTTGGTTTGTCGAGTAGTTTATGAATTCTGGTCGATACAGTAATGCAAACTGTGTCGATAAGTGTTTCTAAACTCTTGAACAGAATAATTCGACACAGTATGTTTTGAAAGAGGGTAAATGAAATAATTTTACCCAAATTATATTTTAATATAAAAGAATGATTAATATTTGAAGTACTATAATATATTGGATGTGTTGTTTGTTATTATAATCAAATGAGATTATAAAATGTGAAACGGTTATATAAATAACCAATTAGAATTCGTATAATATGAAAGCAGATTTATAAAATCTGAAATTAAAATCAGAATTGGAATTAAAATTCCTAAAAGTGGGAAAGTTGTTGTAAATGAACTTGAATTGAATATATGAGAATTTTAAGATCCTGGGAGATTTTAAATTTGGTTTACAAGCATCGTGAATGATATTTTGAAATAAATTTCAAAATGGAAGTGTTTAAATATGGTTTGATAAGTGATATAGTATTGAACTCACTTCGATCGCTGGAAAATAATTCTGATGATGACGGCCGCATCATCAGTATTCATTTTCGAGTTCTAAGTGACGGATTACTACCAAAGATTTTGTTTTGAATTGCTTTGAGAAAGACAAGTTGTTTGAATCCTGAAAAAGATTATTTGATTTTTGAAAAAGCTGAACTGTTTGAAAACTCCCAGGGAAATTGTTGAACAAAAATAAGATTAAATAGAAATTTGTGAAAGCAAATATGAATTGAATTGAAACCAATTAACTGGAAATTGAATCAAGATATATTATATCGAGCAGAACCAGATTTTGAATTGCGAGACAGGAATCTGAAATGGTGTGGACTGGTAAGTTAAGAGTTGGAATTGGTAATGGATGGAAATTGAGTTAAGAATGGTATTTGGCTTGGACGCGTGAAGGATTTGGTTCTGAGGATAAATTGGAATTTTGGGGATGCATTTGTATATACTAACAGGTAGCAGATTGAAGAGATATAATGATATGCCCGACAAAAAGGTACACGTTTATTTTTATATGGGTTTGGAGATTTATGAGCCTATTTGGCAAGCCGCTTGGCTATTTCATTTTCTTTTGAAGTGGAGAAGGCCCAGAAAGGCGAGTTGTGGTTGTACCGATTGAGCCGTACAGAGGAGGTGCTGGCAAAATTGTTCGGAAATTTAAAATGTTAGAAAATTTTCGATATTTTTGAAAATATTTATTTACAGTATTGAATTGGTTTCTAATTTAATATAAAATTAGATTTGAAATTAATGAGTTTGTAACATTCTTTCTTACCTTAGCAATTTCGAGGACGAAATTATTTTAAGGGGGGAAGAATGTAACGACCCGTGTTTTTCGACCATTTGAATATGAATATTTAAATTAGTTTTAAATATTATATTGGAAATATTAATGGAATTTAATATTTAATTCGATAATAAAACGAAGTTGAACGTTATTTTTATTTATATAATATAAAACGAGCTCAAAAATGGCGTGCAGTTCGTAAATTAGAGTTTTGAACTTCAACTGAGAATACAGGATTCGATATAAGTCGGATTTCTGTGAAACAAGACACGTTGGAACCGTATTGACGATAATTTTCATATGAAAGAGAAAAATCCAGATTTCGTGTTATAGTTTGATATTTATGGCCAAATCAAAATTTGAAATAGTCGCTATGGAAAATCGTTATTTAATTATAGGCCTTAAAAATGGCCGTTTTGCAAACGGACTCAGATTTCGACGAAACCAGTTTCATTAGAACCGTATCGTTAAATTATTGTCAGAAAATCAAACGGTGTGGAGAACCGATGTCGTATGTGACCATGGTAGCCGTAAACGCCCGTTCAAATTCTATAGCGCGCATTTAAATAAATAAAGGGGTATTTGAGTGTAACTTGAGCAGACAATCGAATTAGGCCACGAAACCAGTTCTGTTGAGTTCGTATCGTCGATTAGAGTCAGAATAAGTATATAGTTTGTTATTTTTAGAGACCGGAAAATTTGGTGTTAAAAGGGGTATAGCGGTTCGGGGTAAAAACAGCCTATCGGGGCAACAGTCTCAGAATGCGACGAAATTAGTGTCGTTGGGTTCGTATCGAAAAGTTATTGTCGATGTTCGCAGTTTCAAGTTGATTTGACTTATCTGGTGACCGTGGAAAAATTAAACGTGTGTTCATTTCTGGTTTCATAAAGGAAATTTTTTCATACGACCTCGGATTTCGACGAAACTTGTCCCATTGGGTCCGGAATATCGTTTTACATCAAGAACAGCATTTTTATCAGTAGACAGAAATCGTATGTAGTGGTTTCTAATAAGATTTCTCTGCATCAAAGTTTTATACATTATAATATGAATATTTTTATCCCACCACTTCACTTTTCTTCATTCTTTTGCTTACGTCCTTCCAGTAGCCTGCGCCCCACATTTCTCAATTACTTGCATCCCAAGCAAGCACCGTACATGCACATCGCATACACAGTTACCCAATATTTTTATGAACCAATGGAATGCTACCGTGCCGACCACGTTGGGAAACATTCACTGTTGAATACAGCTACCTAAATAAATTATGTAAACCTATATGTCCTATTACGTGACAGCCACGCACCATGAAACCTTGAGTGCCAAGGAAATAAGCGTGCTCCCCAAACCATCGCTCTCTATATAAACAGGCGCTCGCTTCAGTCTTTCCCATCGTCAAATGAAACCGACCCTGTCCCTCTTCACAAATGAAAAAAAAAAATACGAAAGGAAAATAAGAGGGAAGGGGGCGCTTCTGACGTGGGTCTGGTGCATGGGAATGGACAGTGTGAAGATGGGGTTGATGGGGTATGCTGTGGAGGATGGTTTCGGAAAGGGGAATACACGTGGGAGGAACTGGTGGGACTGAAGGGCGGTAGGAGCTTATGGCAGGTATGGAGGACGCGAGGAGTACAAGAGTAAGGGAAGACAGCGGTTCGTTTGCATGCGGAAAGAAGAGGCGGGGTCAAACTTGAGCGTGGTGCTTGATGTTACAAGAAGGAGCAGTATTGACAAAACCTTTTTCATACGTTATTAATATTTAATATGGTAATTAAGGGTCAAAGACTTTGGATTTAATGGTACAGGTTTTGAAACGAAGACTGATAAAAGAGGACGAGAACAGTTCAACACAACAAATCATTTCAGAAGTTGGCCGATGATTATAACTTAGTAATGTAATTTTCTAACCGTACTTTAGTTGATTAAGTAATAATTAGAGAAGTATTTGGTAATCATAATATGATTAAGGGTTGTGCAATGAAGTGGTTAAACTGTTTTGAGAAGAAAACAATAGTTCGACAAATCAGCTAGAAACCAAGAATTTTGGCAAGTCCAAGCGTTGGTATAAACTATCATTAAGGCATTATTGGTTAATATAGTTAGTTTAAAACTTATATAATTTAATAACTGGATTAATTAAGGTACATGATTGGTTAATTAAATTAACTAAACGTAATTAGTTATTTAATATTTAACTAAGGGTTGAGTTAATTAAATCGTTAATGTTTGAACCATTATAACTTCTTGTGCCATGAACAGAATTGGACAATACAAGCTACGTTACGGTCAATGGTGAGGAACACTTCATTATGTAGCGGATTCGGACACGACTGGAACCAACCGATATTTTTAGTTAAGTTAAACGCTTGTTTAATTTAACTGAAACGAGCTATTCTAAAACGGAATCAAATCAAGGTGAGTTAAACTCACTCAGTTACCCTTTTTATATTTCATATAAATTGGGTGTTTTTATTTTGTGTGCTCTGCTTGCTGATGATTGCTATTTGCTAGTTATACAGTTGTTTGTTAATTTAACTGATGAAATTAAACTGTGTTTAATTTCAGTGAAATACCAAACCGTTATTTTTAACGATTGGTTCCAATAAAGGTAACTCACCTTGGTTGGTCACGTTTATTTATAAACGTGTTTAAAATGGTTGCATTGTTCGAATTGCTCGTGGTTGATGTTAAATGGTTGTTATTTAGTTTATCAGTTAAACAAAACTGAACCGTCTGATTTGTGATAACCGTTTTGAATACAGGGAAGAACAGGTTGGAGGGATCCAACCGGATTCCTCAAATGTATTATTTATTTTCATATTATCATATATGAACTGATCTGTTTGTGTGATTGATTTGATGGTTGATTATTGAATGTTCAACATCTGTTAGTTTAAAACCAATGGGTGATATTGGTTAAGTGTTTGGCAGAGTATGGCCTTTAAAAATCAATCGGTTTATAGATATGGATTCACCATTAGGTGAGTCGATAAAAGTGAAGTTATAAAGTTTATTTTATAACTGGACTCAGATCTTGAAATATATTATTTGAATAAAGTAAAAAGGGAATTAAATAAATATTTTATTTATTTAAGACCTTGATTTATGGTTGGTTTATTTTATAAAGTATATGCTGATGTTAATCAGATTTTCAAGTATGAAGATAAGAAATGAATTGAAAGGGTTAAAACTTTGATCATTGTTTTGTAAAGAAACCAAATAATTAGAATTTATTTAAATTAATTATATTTTTAATTAATTTAAAGCGAGGATTGTTGAAATCGGTTAATGAGATAATCAAGTTTTTGAGTTAATTAAATCGACCGTGTGGAACTAGAATTGTTTATCAAGTATTGTGTTTTGACTAAAATAGTTAAATGAATATTGTTTGAATTTAAATAAGGATTTAAAAGGGATTTAATATTTAATTTAGTTAATAAAGGGATTAACTACTAAAGTAGTTAATGTTTTGAAATAAGTTATTATTTTAATTAATGATAAAGTTAGGAATATATTTTTAAATGGGAATTCATTTAAAAAGCTACCGAATGTGAGATGCAAGCAATTGAATGGTGAAAGGGAATAAACGTACTCAATTACATGAATTAAGTGAAAGAAGATTACGATAAAAAGGGTTTATCTTAAAACCAGAGGTTTTAAGTGAGATTCAAAGTGATAAGACGTTAATTTTACATTAACGTTATTTGAAAACGAGATCTGGTAAAAAGGAGAATTTTAAAGGAAGATTTCAAAATAGGAAATTGAATATATTTATTCGAGATAGAATTAGCCAAACATAATTATTCGGCCAAGTTGCCATTGCATACGACTACTAGCGTAATTCGCAGGGCTGCAGATAGCCTACGGCGGTCGGATGTTTCCTGAGGGAACCAGGCGTAACCATTGTGATCGCTGCGATCTAGAGTCGAGCGAATAGAGTAAGTCGAATGTTAGTTAATTGAAATTAGAGTTATTCAAATATCATATTTTTGAATATTAAAAGAATTGGAAGTTTCAATTTAACAAAAAGGAAATTAGATTGTCAAGGGCCAAATGATGCTAAATACTGAATCAGTGAACTCATTGGAGTGTCATGTTTGAAACACTGTATATTTTGATAGTTAAAACACCGACTATCAAATCTGACCAATACGATTGTTGGTACGGAAAGACCGGGATCGAATTTATTCGAAAACCATTCCGACCAACAAATACGTGAAGATCTCAGAAGATGATTGAGATGGAGCATTGAAGACCGTGGACTATCATACACGGAAGAACCACTAATATTCTCTGCCTGGCAAGCAGAGATAAACTGTGATTCTGTCGTAGTTGGAATCTACGGGGTTGCAAGGACTTCTCGCTACTGATCCGTGGGGTGATTCCTATATGGATGCGGTAGGAGAGTGCCTTCGGTTCATCCTGTTCCTGGATGACGTATATGGACGAATGTCTGACAGAGTATTTCCGAAGGATCACGTACGTTGATTTCTTCAAACGTACGATAGTTGTTGGCAGGGAGTTGCCGTTCTCTTAGCTTCCAGCTAGAGTATTTTTGTGGATATCAATTAGTGATATCTGATGGATTTGACGATGTGGCATTCAAAGTGAATGACGACCAGATGTTCAAGAGTAAATTCTGGCCTCAAGCCTCATCAACCGGGAAATGACAAAAATCGGGCAGGCAGCATGGCTATGTGGGTCGCTCCCATTAGGGTGTATGATCACCTATCTAGAGGAAATCCTATTTGCTTCTTAAATCTATGTTTCGATGTTGTCCCTTGTCGGGAGACGGTTGCTGATCCCAACTGTCGGTGATATACATTCGATACACTCAAGCGAAATGAGTGGTCGGTCATGTGAGGGCCGGGTTACAAGAAGTTCTTGTTGAACCCAGTGTATTCGTCTCTAGAGATACACTATCGGAAGGTGGACCCATACCTTGTCAAGTTGGAATCCAATCTCCAATAAGCGCCTGCGGGTTTTGATTGTATACTATATATGTGGAGCGTGAGATGCAAGCGTTCCACTAGATTCTATTTACTTGTGTTTAGACATTATTATAATATCAGACAAGATATTGGTTTCAAAAATGTTTGGGTTATCGTAAGGTAAAAACCGTCTGTGTTTATGTGTGGATTTGGTCTTACGATTATCCTTTTCTTTTGAAAAGGTTTTGAACTTTAAAATCATGATTGGATGATTCACCCTTATTACTGTGCGAGTTTATCTCACTCTGGTTCACTAGACTGACCCGGTGTTTTGTAAATGCTCGGGTTAGACCGGGTTGTACAGGTTCAGGTTATCAACTGCTATGAAGAGACGAGCTGGAAGAGTCCAGACGTATGATATTACTACTATTCTGCTGTGTTGTATATGGGAACAGATCATTATAACTGTCCCATTGTGTGATGTACTCTGATACTGTAAGTATTTTAAAGCTTTCAATAAAGATTATTTCTGTATTATATTTTGTTCCGCTGTGATGTGAGACTCTGTGTGGTGTTCTTCTTCTTCTTCTATTCTAATATTTCTTTCTTTCTTATCTCACCCTCTAATTTCTTTCTATTAATGATCTGGAATGTTCGATGTCTGAATGGTCAACATAGTAGTTTGATGTTGATTTTCGGAGTCGAAAATCCCGGTTCGTTACAGGTTTCCTCCCAAGAGTACCAGTGCATAGAATAAACAGCGCAATGCTTTTTCGAAAAATGAAGCTATTATAAGACCCAGGTCCCATCACACAATGCAACGCAAGCCGGAGGATAGGGTTTTCCCTTATAATAGCCAAACATGCTTGGTACGTTTAAAACAAATCATTTGATACTATAATAAGTGTATAGTGTCAAAACAATTTCAATCATAAATATAAATCATAGACGGCATAAGTGCCCCATACCACTATGTCGCCATACTAGGCTCTGCAAATAAAGCCGAAATACACGTATTGGAAATTGGACTTCCGCCATGAGTCGAGGCAAGGGGCAAGCTCCTCTCCGCTTTCGAGACAATCTAGCAAATGTCTCAGGACTACACACTCTGGGCAATCCTGGATCTTCAGGACCGGTCCTCACTTACGTTAGAGGATTAGTATTCCTGAACACACGTTTCCCGGTCCTTACAGACCTAAAATCGAGGCGCCTCATCCAACAACCACAAAGGTGAAAAGTATATAAATGTCAGGGCTGGTAAGTCACTGACACCACCAAAGCTAGAAAGAAACGTCGTGCTCTCCCTGCAGTCCGTATCCCGTTTTTAACTCATACCGAGGTGTGAGGCTCGCGAATTCACGCTATACACAAAGCTGCCACGTAGGCTGTGCTTTGATCATCAACCACAAGACTTTTCTTTTCAACAGAAGCCTTGATCTATGCAACTCAGCGTGCCACACAGGCAATTCATGCCATGCGATTGATATCTATCGATATATAACCTCTAAGCTCGTACGTTTCAGAGAAGGGCGTTAAGCAAGAGAATAAATTCTCCGCCGCCAAACAGATATATATTTAACAGAAATCAATCAACACAGAATAAAATCCAATGTCAGACACACCATCTATTTACAAGTTCGTTCTGGGTCTGAACGAAACCGGAGGCACTTTCCTCGCATATCCATCCATCTCCAAGTACGTCTGGACGACTACCAACTATTTCCATCCTCTTGGGTGTACAGCCCAATCAAGATCATCAGTAATCACCCAAACGATGTGAAGACTTCCGGTCTTCAACCACCGTCTTCATCTTCGACTTATCGTCGAATCGGTTATTCAGAATGGGTATAAACCCGGACTTTCCGAACAACCCGCGTATATTAAAACAAATGTTACACAAACACAACATACGCCTCATTCCAATTCATTAGTCACTAACCGTAAGTCAACAAGAGAACAATTTCCCAAACATTAACCCCGAAGGCCGAAACCAACATCAGATCAATACCTAGGAAACCATTCTTCTTAGCTAACCTACAGCTAGTTTCTAAATTCTACATTCTTAGGGAAAGGTTCCCATTAATTTTATCCAAGATAAATTCTTTAAATTTTTTCCATTAATCTTCCTTTGGATGTTGTTTCAAACTAAATTATGGTTTTCCAAACTAGTCGAGATTAGCGAACCACACCGAAGTAATTATTTATTGTATTGCCCAATCCCAACTTATTCATCCCATGAAGCAAACCTGGTAATACTCCATATCTAACACCACAGTGTTGTTGGTAAAATTAATTACCTTTTCACGTTCAAATCTAATTAAAGATTTAACTATCGCTTTGGAGAAAAACTGGTGATACTCCATTCTCGCTCAATTTCTAAATTTGATAATTTAGATTATCAATTCACATTTTAATCTAATTGCAGAATTATTAGAACTCCTTTTACTGGGTTAAAGAACTAATGTCGTTTAAAACACAGTTCACGACAAACCCAAATCACATTTTATTTATTATCGGGTTAAAGAACAAGTGTTATTTAAAAACACCGTTAACGATAAACCCACAAATCAATTCTATTTACAACCCATTTCAAATCCAATTTATTTATTTAAAAATAAATGGGTTTTAATTTTAGTTCAAAACTAGTTCATTACGATAAAAAATTATTTTTATCTTTTCAAATATGGAGTTTTTCATCCTAAATTTTCCCAAATCATTTCTTATGATTTTACGCAAATTATTACTATTTTTAGTAATTTTATCAAGGCCCGTACAGTCGATTTCCATCAACGGCAATCGAACTGCACTTACAGCGACCTTTTCCAAATTTGATTTGGACGTATCTCCAAATCCAACCATTAGATTTCAAATTTCTAATATTCGTTAGAAAGCTCTTTTCGATACGAACCTAACGGTTCCGGTTTTAGGAGAATCCGACGGTCGGATCTCCCGTAATGTCCGTTCGAAGTTAATGGTCGAAATTCGCGAACTGCCGCGGCGCGGCGCGTTCTATTCAGGCCATTATATTATATATATAATATATATTTTGCCGATTTCTATTTAAAATGAATTTTATAAATAGTTTTAAATTCATTTCAAAAACATTTCAACTTCTATTTCCAATTCAAATCAAAATTGAATTTTTCCTTATAAATTCGTTTTAAAATTCATTTCAATTCAATTCAAATTTCAATTCAATTTGAATTCATTTCAAATCGATTTTTATTCTATTTCGATTCGTTTTCAATTCAATTCGAATTCGTTTTATATTCAGTTCAATTCGAATTCGTTCTATATTCAATTCAATTCGAATTCGTTCTATATTCAATTCAATTCGAATTCGTTATATATTCAATTCAATTCAAATTGGTTTTCAATTCAAATCAAATTCAATTCGTTTTCTATTCAAATCAAATTCAATTCGTTTTCTATTCAAATCAAATTCAATTCGTTTTAATCGATATAAATATCGTTCGAGTCAAAATAGCGCATCTCTAATCAACACGGCTTTATATATTTCAATAAATTCGTTATTCTATTCAACAAATGAATATTTATTCTATTCAATATGTGAATCTATATTTTTGTCAACACACGACTAATCTCAACGAATGAGTATTGCCCACGTGTGACTATTTTTGTTATTTAATATATTTTATGAAAATTAAGGTATCTATCGTTTGATATTAAATCAGACTCCAACCGTAAATTAGTAAGAGAACGATTCCCTGAATATTAACCCCGAAAGCCGAAACCAACATCAGATCAATATCCAGGAGACCACTCATCTTATCTATTTTCCAATTAGTTTCTAATCTTATATATGATAATGATGTAAATTCTATTGTTAAAATATTTCGTTCAACACATGACTAATCTCAACGGATGAGTACTGTCAACACATGAACCTTTATTTTATAATATTCTTTATTTTCTAAATTGGAATGAGGCCCAATCAATTACCATACAAAGTTAATTATATGGATTCCATACAACACATGTATATAATAGCAACGATAAATAACCAACCATCATCCAAAGTGCACTACACTGTATAAGCATCAAATATAGATATCTAACGCTTATAACAGCCTGTCAATCAATCGATCGACATACAACTAATTATTGGGATTAGTGTATGTCATATATTATCCCAATACCCGTGTGGGGTTTCAAACAATCAAACACAGATTTTATTTGTGCAGTTGGGCGATGTGTAAAATTTATCGACCCAATCAATATCAGTCAAATCAGTGTATATAAACAAATCGGTCAATTTGTTTATAAATATTTATTTATTCACTTTCACGTTAAAAATTATATTTTAACGATAAAATATTTTATTTCAACTCATGAATTTTTATTCAGTTCATTTATCAAATAAAATGATATCTTTATTTTTCTAACTTGTTTTAGAAAATTTCGGCGGCATAACGGCACGATACTAGAAACGGGACGAGGCCTAGCCTTATCCCCGGTCTAGTGATGGCCCACGCCATTCACACATCAATCAAATCAATTTCATTTCACCAAACAATTCAATTTAACCCAAATAATCTAACCAACTACACAGCCAAACAAACAAGTCCATGGTCTGTGGACGATTGTGTCGGGTGCTACTAAACACCGTCTGCATCCTAGTATATATATATATAACTAGAAAAAGAAATTAAAGAGTGAGGAATTCTCACCGATAGCTATCCCAACTTCACGACACTTCTTATGTAGAAAATCTTGTCGTTCTTTCCTTTTGTCACTTTCGCTGCCCGTAGTCACTACATATATAAAAATCACATTTTTATATGCTGATGTCTTTAAAATAAACATTTATATTTGTTCACTTTCAATTTAAAAATCATATATATTTTTTTACATTGCTATTCAATATATAGAAATCGAATTTTTAGCTTGTTATTCAATATATAAAAATCGAATTTTTACTTCGCTATTCAATATATAAAAATCAGATTTTTATTTTGCTATTGAATATATAAAAATCGGATTTTTACACTACTATTATATAGATAAAAATTCTATTTTTACAACGCTATTATATATAAAGATTTCGCCTTTTCCATTTCAAAAATCTAATCTTTTCTATTTTAAAAACAATGTATATTTTATTTCAAAAACAATGTACATTTATATTTTTAAAACAATGATATTTTGTTTTCAAAAACACATTTAAAAACAATTTCTTAATAATAATAATAAAACACACTTAAACAATGTATTTATATTATTAAAAATTTTGCTTCTTTTATTTTTCTAACCAATGTTTTTTTTCACATTGCTTTACTTCATGAAGATCACATTTTTAATTCACTGTCATACTATTAAAAATGGAAAAGAAAAATCAAGGATACGCTCACAGTCAAAAAGGCTTCTTCCTCGTTCAATCTTCTGAACCCGCTTGGACCCATCACTGCGCCCCTAGGGCTCGTCGTTACTCGCGCCAACCCCCACCGGAATCCAATCACCAGTCACCGTCGCTTAGCCCTCGACGTCCTCTCCTCCTGGCCTGCACGCCAGCCACTTCGAAGTCCTCATCTGTACTGGAAATCGCCACGAAGCCAACGGGCTTGAGACCTGATTCCTCACGATTGATGGAGCTAGGAATGATCCCAGTCGTTGGATAAACAGAGATTGTCAAGCTCTTCGGTTCTTCCATTTCGTGTTTTGAAATTAATTCATGAGTTAGGAGAAAATCGATCGGGAAGGAGGTGAAATATCGTTTGTTGGTTTTGTGAAAGGGTGGAGCCGCTGTAAAGAAAGTTGACCACGCCTTTAATGAAGAATAGGGTTGACCTTAGGGTTTTATACCCTTTTATATTTAATAATATTATTATTTAATCCATGAATTACTTGTTAATCGGTCTGAACTCCAAACCAACACCAACGACTGTCGCCCCTAAGGTATTACCCCCATTCCGAACACAATGGGATATGTGTCGTAAGCTGATTCGATCGTTTCGATCAGTTTCCGTCAAAATTGACATATAACTCTATATATTGAATTTGAACGCGCATTTCAATTTACAGGGGCCACATACTAACTCGAAAATTTCCCGAAAAATATTTTCTAGCTTCGTATTGACGATACGGTCCTAAAAAAACTAGTTTCGTCGAATTCTGAGACCGTTGGAAAAATGACCATTTTTCAGTCGATTAAAATCAACTAAAACTGGTCAAACGCATTTTCCTTTGTCACGCTCACATATTGATTCGAAAAATTATGAAATTTGGAATCTAGCAATAACTTGACATCACGGGCCCAACAAAAGTGGTTTCGTCGAAATCCGAGGTCGTTTGCAAAATTTCAACCTTTAAGGGCCTGAATTCTATAGCGACTATTCAGAATTTTAAACTGGACATATCTTTTGATTCCCGCTATGAAATTTCAATTTTTCGGATTCGTTGGAAAGATATTATCAAATAAATCCTATTATTTTTGGTTTCACTAAAATCCGGTTTATTTTGCACCCGTTACATTCAGTTGAGGTTTGAAATCGAATTATCGAACTACCGCGCCATTTTCAATTCCTTTTATAATTTAAAATAAATATTTATATTCTAACGACGATCTATATAAATATATACGTTCGAATTATATTAAAAATAAATTTCTCGTCAATATTATTTAAAATAATTCATTTTAACTGTTCAAAATTTGTTAAAATTGCCAAAATAAAAATTTTAAACTGACCCAGATTTTCGGGTTGTTACAATCTCCCCCACTTAAAACTTTTCATCCCCGAAAAGGAACAAAGTCGAAAGTGGTTTGATTAATCAACTCTACGTTCGATCTGGCTTCCATTCTCCAACTTTTCAGTTTCTGAGAATTTTCAAATTCTTCAAAAATTTGGCTAACACCCTAAATTTTCAAAAAAATTCGCCATAACCTCCCCTGCACCGGGAGCCACGGGAAAATCCCGAAATTGCCATATAGGCCTTCTGATCTCAAAAAGAAAAAGAAAAAGCCAAGCGGCTAGCCAATAGGCTCATAAAATCATCATCACCCAAACAAAACAGTAAATTATAGTAAACATGTACCTATTTGTCGGGCAAACAAATTTTATTCTCTGCTCTAGCCTCCTTGCTATGACCTGTTCAATGTAAGTATATGTATATGCTAGCAAATGCGACCAATTTTCAATACAGTTCAATATTTGATTCTATTAGGCATAATGGTTCAAAATTCAATTAGGCAACAATAATCAAACAACACAATCATCAAACAATTAGTGGATTAGAGTTTCAAATTCATAATTTTGATATATAGTCAAAAATCACATTTTTGATGCCAAATCACAACAATGTATTCTAGCTATATAAGTTTTGGTTCTCACACCAGCCTGATGGAAATATATAGATATCACACCTTCGTCACTCGAAAATAAATGCTGATGATGTTTCGAACCACCATCAGAACATCTCTAGGCTACTAGAGTGCGGTTCTATATCTATCCAGTATATTAAAACTTCGAATATATGTTCATGACGCGTATATGCAAAATCTTTATATATCGGATTGTTCAAATTCAAAATAAATAAATATTCAAATACGTAGAATTGATTTAAAATTTTAAAACAAAAATTCGTTTTCATTTCAAAAATATACCCTTCACACTCGTTCTAGGATATTACTGATCCCATCTCTAACGAGTCATCCCATCGGATGTTACTAATCCAATTTCTGATGAGTTCTTTTGTATGGTTCTAATGTGTCTTGTTCTCTAAGCTTTGTAAACCAACGCTCTGATACCAAATGTGATGGCAAGGAATTTCGCTCGATCCGAATCAGTCGTTAAACCGATCTAGACCGTTCGAAACCCCTGATCGTTTGAGAACACGACAAATAGAACGCAGACAAAAGAACATTTCATTGTATATTACAACAATTCCATCAGAATACAAGAATATACAGAGTATAAATGAATATTACATAGAAATATCAGAGATTACAATAAATTACATAGCAGCGGAAAATAATACAAAGCACAACTGAAGGTGATATACGGATACAGAGCTTTCCGGATATCATTCCAGCTGTAAACCAGGATCCTGTGAATATAAATCTGCAAAACCAAAACTACTAGCTGCCCGTGTCGAAAATAGGGGCACCCAGAGTTTAGGTTAAAACAATAAACTCCAGGTCATTCATGTGACTGGTGTGAGAACTAAAACAATTATTTTAAACTTTACTTTAAAAGAGAGTAATTCAAGGGACCACGCCGTATAACACGGAACGGGTTTCCTCCCAAGAATACCAGTGCATAGAATAAACAGCGCAATGCTTTTTCGAAAAATGAAGCTATTATAAGACCCAGGTCCCATCACACAATGCAACGCAAGCCGGAGGATAGGGTTTTCCCTTATAATAGCCAAACATGCTTGGTACGTTTAAAACAAATCATTTGATACTATAATAAGTGTATAGTGTCAAAACAATTTCAATCATAAATATAAATCATAGACGGCATAAGTGCCCCATACCACTATGTCGCCATACTAGGCTCTGCAAATAAAGCCGAAATACACATATTGGAAATTGGACTTCCGCCATGAGTCGAGGCAAGGGGCAAGCTCCTCTCCGCTTTCGAGACAATCTAGCAAATGTCTCAGGACTACACACTCTGGGCAATCCTGGATCTTCAGGGCCGGTCCTCACTTACGTTAGAGGATTAGTATTCCTAAACATACGTTTCCCGGTCCTTACAGACCTAAAATCGAGGCGCCTCATCCAACAACCACAAAGGTGAAAAGTATATAAATGTCAGGGCTGGTAAGTCACTGACACCACCAAAGCTAGAAAGAAACGTCGTGCTCTCCCTGCAGTCCGTATCCCGTTTTTAACTCATACCGAGGTGTGAGGCTCGCGAATTCACGCTATACACAAAACTGCCACGTAGGCTATGCTTTGATCATCAACCACAAGACTTTGCTTTTCAACAGAAGCCTTGATCTATGCAACTCAGCGTGCCACACAGGCAATTCATGTCATGCGATTGATATCTATCGATATATAACCTCTAAGCTCGTACGTCTCAGAGAAGGGCGTTAAGCAAGAGAATAAATTTTCCGCCGCCAAACAGATATATATTTAACAGAAATCAATCAACACAGAATAAAATCCAATGTCAGACACACCATCCATTTACAAGTTCGTTCTGGGTCTGAACGAAACTGGAGGCACTTTCCTCGCATATCCATCCATCTCCAAGTACGTCTGGACGACTACCAACTATTTCCATCCTCTTGGGTGTACAGCCCAATCAAGATCATCAGTAATCACCCAAACGATGTGAAGACTTCCGGTCTTCAACCACCGTCTTCATCTTCGACTTATCGTCGAATCGGTTATTCAGAATGGGTATAAACCCGGATTTTCCGAACAACCCGCGTATATTAAAACAAATGTTACACAAACACAACATACGCCTCATTCCAATTCATTAGTCACTAACTGTAAGTCAACAAGAGAACAATTTCCCAAACATTAACCCCGAAGGCCGAAACCAACATCAGATCAATACCCAGGAAACCATTCTTCTTAGCTAACCTACAGCTAGTTTCTAAATTCTACATTCTTAGGGAAAGGTTCTCATTAATTATATCCAAGATAAATTCTTTAAAATTTATCCTTTAATCTTCCTTTGGATGTTGTTTCAAACCAAATTATGGTTTTCCAAACTAGTCGAGATTAGCGAAACACACCGAAGTAATTATTTATTTTATTTCCCAATCCCAAC
The DNA here is from genome assembly GCA_030737875.1 of Allium sativum. NCBI lineage: Eukaryota > Viridiplantae > Streptophyta > Magnoliopsida > Asparagales > Amaryllidaceae > Allium > Allium sativum. The sequence continues at coordinate 19,450,459 of CM060912.1, forward strand.
CTGTTCATCCCATGAAGCAAAACTGGTAATACTCCATATCTAACACCACAGTGTTGTCGGTAAAATTAATTACCTTTTCACGTTCAAATCTAATTAAAGATTTAACTATCGCTTTGGAGAAAAACTGGTGATACTCCATTCTCGCTTAATTTCTAAATTTGATAATTTAGATTATCAATTCACATTTTAATCTAATTGCAGATTTATTAGAACTCCTTTTACTGGGTTAAAGAACTAATGTCATTTAAAACACAGTTCACGACAAACCCAAATCACATTTTATTTATTATCGGGTTAAAGAACAAGTGTTATTTAAAAACACCGTTCACGATAAACCCACAATCAATTCTATTTACAACCCATTTCAAATCCAATTTATTTATTTGAAAATAAATGGGTTTTAATTTTAGTTCAAAACTAGTTCATTACGATAAAACTTTATTTTTATCTTTTCAAATATGGAGTTTTTCATCCTAATTTTTCCCAAATCATTTCTTATGATTTTACGCAAATTATTACTATTTTTAATAATTTTATCAAGGCCCGTACAGTCGATTTCCATCAATGGCCATCGAACTGCACTTACAGCGACCTTTTCCAAATTTGATTTGGACGTATCTCCAAATCCAACCGTTAGATTTCAAATTTCTAATATTTGTTAGAAAGCTCTTTTCGATACGAACCCAATGGTTCCGGTTTTAGGAGAATCCGACGGTCAGATCTCCCATAATGTCCGTTCGAAGTTAATGGTTGAAATTCGCGAACTACCGCGGCGCGGCGCGTTCTATTAAGGCCATTATATTATATATATAATATATATAATATATATTTCGTCGATTTCTATTAAAAACGAATTTTATAAATAGTTTTAAATTCGTTTCAGAAACATTTCAACTTCTATTTCCAATTCAAATCAAAATTGAATTTTTCCTTATAAATTCGTTCTAAAATTCATTTCAATTCAATTTGAATTCATTTCAAATCGATTTTTATTCTATTTCGATTCGTTTTCAATTCAATTCGAATTCGTTTTATATTCAATTCAATTCGAATTCGTTCTATATTCAGTTCAATTCGAATTCGTTCTATATTCAAATTCGTTATATATTCAATTCAATTCAAATTGGTTTTCTATTCAAATCAAATTAAATTCATTTTCTATTCAAATCAAATTCAATTCATTTTCTATTCAAATCAAATTCAATTCGTTTTCTATTCAAATCAAATTCAATTCGTTTTCTATTCAAATCAAATTCAATTCGTTTTAATCGATATAAATATCGTTCGCGTCAAAATAGCGCATCTCTAATCAACACGGCTTTATATATTTCAATAAATTCGTTATTCTATTCAACAAATGAATATTTATTCTATTCAATATGTGAATCTATATTTTTGTCAACACACGACTAATCTCAACGAATGAGTACTGCCCACGTGTGACTATTTTTGTTATTTAATATATTTTATGAAAATTAAGGTATCTATCGTTTGATATAAAATCAGACTCCAACCGTAAATTAGTAAGAGAACGATTCCCTGAATATTAACCCCGAAAGCCGAAACCAACATCAGATCAATATCCAGGAGACCACTCATCTTATCTATTTTCCAATTAGTTTCTAATCTTATATATGATAAAGATGTAAATTCTATTGTTAAAATATTTTGTTCAACACATGACTAATCTCAACGGATGAGTACTGTCAACACATGAACCTTTATTTTATAATATTCTTTATTTTCTAAATTGGAATGAGGCCCAATCAATTACCATACAAAGTTAATTATATGGATTCCATACAACACATGTATATAATAGCAACGATAAATAACCAACCATCATCCAAAGTGCACTACACTGTATAAGCATCAAATATAGATATCTAACGCTTATAACAGCCTGTCAATCAATCGATCGACATACAACTAATTATTGGGATTAGTGTATGTCATATATTATCCCAATACCCGTGTGGGGTTTCAAACAATCAAACACAGATTTTATTTGTGCAGTTGGGCGATGTGTAAAATTTATCGACCCAATCAATATCAGTCAAATCAGTGTATATAAACAAATCGGTCGATTTGTTTATAAATATTTATTTATTCACTTTCACGTTAAAAATTATATTTTAACGATAAAATATTTTATTTCAACTCATGAATTTTTATTTAGTTCATTTATCAAATAAAATGATATCTTTATTTTTCTAACTTGTTTTAGAAAATTTCGGCGGCATAACGGCACGATACTAGAAACGGGACGAGGCCTAGCCTTATCCCCGGTCTAGTGATGGCCCACGCCATTCACACATCAATCAAATCAATTTCATTTCACCAAACAATTCAATTTAACCCAAATAATCTAACCAACTACACAGCCAAACAAACAAGTCCATGGTCTGTGGACGATTGTGTCGGGTGCTACTAAACACCGTCTGCATCCTAGTATATATATATATATATATATATATATATATATAACTAGAAAAAGAAATTAAAGAGTGAGGAATTCTCACCGATAGCTATCCCAACTTCACGACACTTCTTATGTAGAAAATCTTATCGTTCTTGCCTTTTGTCACTTTCGCTGCCCGTAGTCACTACATATATAAAAATCACATTTTTATATGCTGATGTCTTTAAAATAAAAATCACATTTATATTTGTTCACTTTCAATTTAAAAATCATATATTTTTTTACATCGCTATTCAATATATAGAAATCGAATTTTAACCATTTATTCAATATCTAAAAATCGAATTTTTACTTCGCTATTCAATATATAAAAATCAGATTTTTATTTTGCTATTCAATATATAAAAATCTAATTTTTACACTGCTATTATATAGATAAAAATTCTATTTTTACAATGCTATTATATATAAAGATTTTGCCTTTTCCATTTCAAAAATCTAATCTTTTCTATTTTAAAAACAATGTATATTTTATTTCAAAAACAATGTACATTTATAATTTTAAAACAATGATATTTTGTTTTCAAAAACACATTTAAAAACAATTTCATAATAATAATAATAATAAACATTTAAACATTGTATTTATATTATTAAAAATTTTGCTTCTTTTATTTTTCTAACCAATGTTTTTTTTTTCACAATGCTTTACTTCATGAAGATCTCATTTTTAATTCACTGTCATACTATTAAAAATGGAAAAGAAAAATCAAGGATACGCTCACAGTCAAAAAGGCTTCTTCCTCGTTCAATCTTCTTAACCCGCTTGGACCCATCACTGCGCCCCTAGGGCTCGTTGTTACTCGCGCCAACCCCCACCGGAATCCAATCACCAGTCACCGTCGCTTAGCACTCGACGTCCTCTCCTCCTGGCCTGCACGCCAGCCACTTCGAAGTCCTCGTCTGTACTGGAAATCGCCACGAAGCCAACGGGCTTGAGACCCGATTCCTCACGATTGATGGAGCTAGGAATGATCCCAGCCGTTGGATAAACAGAGATTGTCAAGCTCTTCGGTTCTTCCATTTTGTGTTTTGAAATTAATTCATGAGTTAGGAGAAAATCGATCGGGAAGGAGGTGAAATACCGTTCGTTGGTTTTGTGAAAGGGTAGAGGCGCTGTAAAGAAAGTTGACCACGCCTTTAATGAAGAATAGGGTTGACCTTAGGGTTTTATACCCTTTTATATTTAATAATATTATTATTTAATCCATGAATTACTTGTTAATCGGTCTGAACTCCAAACCAACTTCAACGACTGTCGCCCCTAGGGTATTACCCCCATTCCGAACACAATGGGATATGTGTCGTAAGCTGATTCGATCGTTTCGATCAGTTTCCGTCAAAATTGACATATAACTCTATATATTGAATTTGAACGCGCATTTCAATTTACCGGGGCCGCATACTAACTCGAAAAATTCCCGAAAAATATTTTCTAGCTTCGTATTGACGATACGGTCCTAACAAACTAATTTCGTCGAATTCTGAGACCGTTGGAAAAATGGCTATTTTCCAGTCGATTAAAATCAACTGAAACTGGTCAAACACATTTTCCTTTGTCACGCTCACATATTGATTCGAAAAATTATGAAATTTGGAATCTAGCAATAACTTGACATCACGGACCCAACAAAAGTGGTTTCGTCGAAATCCGAAGTCGCTTGCAAAATTTCAACCTTTAAGGGCCTGAATTCTATAGCGACTATTCAGAATTTTCAACTGGACATATCTTTTGATTCCCGCTATGAAATTTCAATTTTTCGGATTTGTTGGAAAGATATTATCAAATAGATCCTATTATTTTTGGTTTCACTAAAATCCGGTTTATTTTGCACCCGGTACATTCAATTGAAGTTTGAAATCGAATTATCGAACTACCGCGCCATTTTCAATTCCTTTTATAATTTAAAATAAATATTTATATTCTAACGACGATCTATATAAATATATACATTCGACTTATATTCAAAATAAATTTCTCGTCAATATTATTTAAAATAATTCATTTTAACTGTTCAAAATTCGTTAAAATTGCCAAAATAAAAATTTTAAACTGGCCCAGATTTTCGGGTTGTTACAAGAGTCTTGTGGTTGATGATCAAAGCACGGCCTTTGTGGCATCGCTTTGTGTAGCGTTAATTCGCGAGCCTCACACCCCGGTGTGAACCAAAAACTGGAGAGGACTTCAGGGAGGACAGGCGTCTCTTTCTAGTTAGGAGTGGCGTCAGCGTTTGCAAGCCCTGACAAGTTTGACTCATGTGGTTGTTGGATTTGGAGGCGCCTCAGTTATATCGGTCGACCCGGGACCGATGGAGTCATTCGTTGGCTTATTTACGCCCCATAGGGCGGGGAGACGTACTGTTCAGGCATAATAATCCACTCCGTGTGGACCGTCCCTGACGATCCAAGGCTTGCCTGCGTGCTTGCCTGAGGGGCGGACTAGAGGCTCTCGAATCGGTGAGGACTATCTTTTGCCTCGGTTCACAGATGGAAATCCAACTTCCAAATACGACATCCTGTGGTTTTGATTGTAGAGCCTAGTATGGCGACATGATATATGGTACCCATGTCGTCTATGATTGATACATTTATATTTGAAGTTGTTTTCTTCACTTATAGTAATAATAAAAGATTAAATTTCGCGTATCAAGCATTCTTTGGCTATTATAAGGGAAAACTCTATCCTCCGGCTTGCGTTGCATTGTCTGATGGGACCTGGGTCTTATAATAGCTTCATTGTTCTTTATTTACTATTGCGCTGTTTGTTTTATGCACTGGTATTCTTGGGAGGAAACCCGTTCCGTGTTATACGGCGTGATCCCCTGATTTACCTAACTTTAAAAATAAAGATTAATAACTGTTTTAGTTCTCACACTAGTCACATGACTGACTTGGAGTTTATTGTTTTAACCTAAACTCTGGGTGCCCTCATTTTCCGCACGAGCAGCTAGTAGTTTTGGTTTTGCAGATTTATTTTCACAGGATCCCGGTTTATAGCTGAAGTGATATTCGGAAAGCTCTATATCCGTGTATTATTTTTCAGTTATGTTTTGTATTATTTTTCCGCTGTAGTAATGTATTCAAATTTCTGATAATTATCAACTGTGTAATATTTATTCATACTCTGTATATTCTTGTATTATGATGGAATTGTTGTATTAAACAATGAAATGTTCTTCTGTTTGTGTTCCAATTTGTCTTGTTTTCAAAGTAATCTGCCTTCTTGTTCGGTTTAGGCCGGCCGGGAAGTTCGGGTCACTACATTTGGTATCAGAGCTTTGGTTTACAGAGCTCGAGAACAAGGCACATTAGAACCAAACGAAAGAATTCATTAGTGATTGGATTAGTAATATCCAATGAGAATGACTCGTTAGAGATGGGGTCAGTAGTATTCTAGAATGAGTTGAAAGAGTATTATTTTTAAAATAAAATTGAAAACAAATTTTGTTTTGAAAATTTAAACTATTTTATACGTATTTCAATATTATTTTTATATTGATTTGGACAATCGAGTATATAGAGATTTTGCGTATACGCCTAGCTAGCATGTATTTGAAGCCTCAAATATACTGGATAGATATAGAATCACACTCTAGTCGCCCGGAGATGATGCTGATGATATCTATATATTTCCAATTGACTGGTGTGAGAACCAAAACTAGATAGGATTTATTGTTGTGAATTGGCATCAAAAACATGATTTTCAGTATATATATCAAAATTATGAATTTGAAAATTAATCAACTAATTGATTGCTGATTGTGTTGTATGATTATTCCTTGAAACCAATATATACATGAAAGTTACACTAGCCAAATTTTATCAAATTTAGAAATGAATTGAAAATTGTTTGAAATTGCATGCATATACATGTATATCTATTGAACAGGTCATAGCAAGGAGGCTAGAGAAGAGGAATAAAATTGTTTGCCCGAGAAATAGGTACATGTTTATTGTATTTTTTGGGGTTTTGATGATTTTATGAGCCGATTGGCTAGCCGCTTGGATTTTTCTTTTTCTTTTTGAGATGAGAGGGCCTGTGTGGCGGTTTGGGGATTTTCCCGATGCTCCCGGTGCAGGGGAGGTTATGGCGAAATTTTTCGGAAATTTAGGGTGTTAGCCAAATTTTTGAAAAATTTGAGAAGTTCTTAGAAACTGAAAAGTTGAAGAACTTAAGCCGTAATGAAAATAATGAAAGTTGAGTTAATTAGTAAAACAACTTTCTGCTCCTTTCCTTTTCTAGGACGAAAAGATTTTAAGTGGGGGAGATTGTAACAACCCGGAAAATCAGAGCCAATTAGAAAATTTTATTTTAGCTATTTTAATAAGTTCTGAATATTTAAAATGATTTATTTTAAATAATAACGACTAAAAATTTATTTTCGACGAAGTTAGAACGAATAAATTTATTTTAATTATATAACGAGCCTGAAATGGCGCGGTAGTTTGAAAATTTGATTTCTAATTTCAATTAATTATATAGAATTCAATATAAGTCAGATTTGGACGAAACAAGAAACATTTGAATCTGATTAAGGATATCTTTTAAACGAGGTTAAGAAACCGAGATTCCACTTTATAGAGTGTAAATTATGTCCAGTTTAAAATTTAGAAAAGTCGCTATGGAATTTATATATATTTTAATATATATATAAACAACCCTTAAAAATAGCCATTTTGCAAACGACCTCCGTTTTCGATGAAACCACTTTTGTTGGATCCGGGATGTCAAATTATTGCTAGATTCCAATTTACATAATTTTCTGAATCAATATGTGAGCGTGGCGAAGTTAAATGTGTTTTAACAGTTTTAGTCAAGTGAAAATTAGGCTCACATCCCTAAAATGTTTCAAAATGTACGCCACATCCAGTCCAATGTTTTATGTAAACCCGGTCCCTAGAATTGAGCGGCCGCTCAAAAAATTTGATCCCTCCCGCCTCCTGCCACATCCCCTTCGCCTTTTTCCAATTCTGACAAAAAAAAAATGCGCCACACACTAAAAAAAATCCAAAAAATAGGAAGTATTCCTAGAAGCTCTCACAAAAAAACAAAAAAAAAGTTGCATACTACTGTGCAACTATTTCCTATAGTAGCATCAATGTATGCATATATTCATATAGTGTATATTATGTTGAAAATCTGGACCAATATACGCATACATGTATGCAACTATTCTGTATATATGCATGCATGTGTGCATCAAATTTAAAAGGGAAGTTGAACTGAGATTCATGTGTCACGAAAAGTTGCATACATGAGTGCAACTATTCTGTATATATGCATGCATGTGTGCAACAAATTTAAAAGGGACGATGGCTTTGTGAGTATACGCATGAATGCTTGCATATATTCTGTACAGGAGCATATATATGTGCAACAATCTCTGAAAACGGCGAATGCTTGAAAAAACATGTCAAATTTGAATATATGCACAAAAAGATGCATGTAATGCGGTTCAGCTGCATACATGTATGCGTTTATACTGCAGTTTGGGCGCAACACTGAAATATTAGCATGAATGTATGCAACTATTTACCAATAGGTGCATCTTTTGATGCAAAAACCTACTGTTTCGCTGTTTTTGTGTATTTTAGGGTTTTGACGTGTTTATCGATTGTTTTTCCAGCTGATTTTTTTGGCGTGAACATGTTTTATTTAATAATGAATTTTCGTGATTTTTTTAATTTTTTTATATTTTTTAATATGTTTTTTAAAAATAGGGACCTAATTTACAATAATTTTAGGACCGAATGTGAGCCTAATTTTGAAACTTAATAGGGACCTGTGACAAACGGATCCTAAATTTGGATCGACCAGAAAATGGTCATTTTTCAAACGGTCTTCAAATTTGATGAAATTAGTTTTGTTAGACCGTATCGTCAATACGAAGCTAGAAATAATTTTTCGGAAATTTTTAGAGTCCATATTTGGCCCCGGTAAATTAAAATGTACGTTAAATTCAATATTGACTGTAATATTAATTTATATTTTAAATTTAGTGAAAACTGATCGGAACAGCCGAATCGGCTTACGATACATATCCCATATTGTGTTCGGAATGGGGGTAATTTAGCTATGGGCGACAGTCGTTGGGCCTCGTTTAGAGTTCGAGATTAAAAGTCAACTTTTAATAATAAAATAAATAAATAATAAACTAAAGTATAGGCCCCCCTTTTTCCCTCTTCTCTCACTTCACGGTTTCAAATTGAAATTAAAAAAAACAATGAAAGGGGGGAATCGCGCAGCGGCGTCGTCCTGGGGAGGGGACCCCTCCGCCGCGCCGCCTCCAGGCGGACCCACCACCGCCAAGCTCCGCTCCAACGCTGGAGCACACCCCTCCGTGCCTCCTTTCCTTAATCCGAATCCGAATCCCCACATCCACGTAAACCGCCACCCCCCGCCAACCCTAGCCCCGTCTCCGACCCCCACCGCCTTCGCCGACCAACCACGTCACCCCCGACCACCACTGACTCCAGCGCTACTCCCCCCTGTTTCCTCATTAAAATCCGAACCCCCTCCTCCTCCTTCTTCTCAAAACAGCTCCAAATCGCCTCCTCCGGCCAAACCCTAGCTGCCTCCGACCATCAACACCTCATGTGAGTTATTATTATTATTTTAATTTATTTATGTTATTAAAAATACGATTTTTATTATGTATAACATATAAAAAGGTGATCTTTTATATGTAAGGAGAGGTTTTTTAATATCAAAAAGACTTGATTTTTGTTTATATATATAATATATAAAAAGTTGATATTTATTTATATATATGACACAAAAAGATTTGATTTTTAATTCATGAAGGGTACGATTTTTAGTAAATGAAAAATACAATTTTTGTATATAAAAATATGATTTTCTATATGTAAAGAATATAAAAATATGTTTTTTATATATATGAAATAGCGGAATAAAAACGTGATTTTTATATAAGTGGCGGTATAAAAATATGATTTTTATATACAATAGAGAATATAAAAATGTGATTTATATATATGTAGCGAATTAAAAATATAATTTTTATAGACTAGAGAATATAAAAATGTGATTTTTATATATGTAGCGAATACGGACGACTAAAGTGACAAAAGGCGAACACGGCAAGATTTTCTACATATGAAGAGTCGTGGCGTTTAGTTTAGCTTCTAGGTGAGAACTTTCCCTCTAATTTTCTTATACAGTTATTTAGCCTACAACTGCATATATGAACTGTTCCCCGTCGTCCACAGACCATGGATGACTTGTATGTTTGGTTATTTGGTTGATTACATTATTTGGTTGAATTTGATTTGGTGAATGAAACGAATTGATATAATTTGGTTTGTGTATGACATGCGCCATTATGAGGCTAGGGATAAGGCTAGACCTTATCCCGGTTCTAGTATCGCGCCGTTATGCCGCCGAAATTTTCTAAAATAAGTTAGAAAAATAAAAATATTATTTTTATTCAATAAATGAATAAAATAAATATTCATATACAAATCAGACGATTTGTTTATATATACTCATTTGACTGATATGGATTGGGACGATAAATTTTACACATCGCCCAACTGCACAAATAATATTCAGTATTTGTTGGTTGAAACCCCACACGGGTGTTAGGATGATATTTGACGTACACTAATCCCAATTGTTTAGTTGTATGTCGATCGATTGGTTGATAGGCTGTTGTAAGCATTAAATATTTAATATATATCCTTGTTGTAGAACGCACTCTGGATGATGGTTGATTATTTATCCTTGTTGTAATATACATGTGTTGTTTAAAATCCATATAAATCACTTTATATGGTAATTGGCTGTGTCTGATTCCAGTTCAGAACTGAAGAATATTTTAAAATAACGAATATTTTAAAATAATATCCTGTAGAGGATCAAAATGTGATTTTGATGTCCGATTTTGGATGGACACGAATTATTGAAATATATATAAAGCCGTGTTGATTAGATATGCGCTATTTTGACGCGAGCGATATTTATATCGATTACATTCGTTTTTATAATGAATATAGAAAAGGAGGTGATTTCAAAATCTAATATTTTGAAAATATTATCATTTATATATTAATGATATAGAATATTCAATTTTGATTTTAAATTGAAAATGAAGTTGGAATCGTTTTTAAGGCGAAGTTAAAACGATTTATAAAATATGTTTTAAATTGAAATCGATGAAATATATAATATATATATATATATAATATTTAATGGCCTGAATAGAACGTGCCGTGCCACGGCAGTTCGCGAATTTCGACCATTGACTTCGAATTGACGTTACGGAAGATCCGACCGTCGGATTCTCCTGAAACCGAAACCGTTAGGTTCGTATCGAAAAGAGCTTTCCAACGAATATAAAAGATTTGAAATCTAACTGTTGGGTTTGGAATTATGTCCAAATCAAATTTGGAAAAGGTCGCTGTAAGTGCAGTTCGATGACCGTGTATGGAAATCGACTGTACGGGCCTTGATAAAATTATTAAAAATCTTAATAATTTGTGTAAAATCATAATAAATGATTTGAAAAGAATTAGAATGAAAAATTCCATATTTGTAAAGATAAAAATATATTTTTATCAAAATGAACCAGTATTAACTAGAATTATAATCCATTATTTTTAAAAAAATAAAAGAGATTGAGAATGGTTTTTAATATAACCAGGAATTTCCAATATAAGAATTGGAAGGGATTTGAATCGAAATTATCTTCGGAATATTTCGATATTGGATTCCATGATTATCCGGATATTGTGGAGGAATTTGGAAGATATATATATATTGTTATTCCAATACGATATTTGTTGATTTCAGAGTTTGGTATTGAATATAAGCCGATATATTTTCTATTCAGAGCCTTGTATTTAATATCAAATGGGATTTTGGGGTGTCGTGAACGGTGTCTTCATTAAAACTGTTCTTAAACCCAAGTGTGAAAAGAATAAATCTTTTTTATTAATATTTAAAGAAGAATTACCAATTAATCAACATTTAATTGGAATTGAAATGGAATGTGAATTGGGTTTATCGTGGATTGTGTTTTAAACGACATTCGTTCTTTAACCCGATTAACAGTGAAATGTGATTTGGAATTTATAAATCTTTTTATTTAGACTTAATGGAAATTTTCCAAAGTAAAGTTTTCCAATATATAAATTGGAGTGGAATGGAATTCGATTGGGTAATAATCGAAGTGAGCTTCTGTGGAGGAAGACCGTTACTATATTTGGAATTTAAAGGGTTTTGCCATTATTCCATTTATATTATTGGTTGGATACAGAAGTTTATACCGATTATATATATTGATCAGTTTTCCGTGAAGATTCCATAATTAATGGAATAAGAATTGGGGTTTGTCGTGAATGGTATCTTTAATAATACTGTTCTTAAACCCAATGGAGTTAATAAACTTAGAAACTAACTGGAGATCAGCTAAGTTGAATGGTTTCCTGGGTATTGATCTGGTGTTGGTTTCGGCCTTCGGGGTTATTACTTGGGGAATTGTTCTCTTAATAATTTACGGTTAGAGACTGATGGGAAGATTAAAGAATAAATTTAAAAGAATTTATCTTTGTTAAAATTAATGGGAACCTTTCCCTAATGATGTGAATATTTGAATAAAAGAATATTCTGAATTGGAATGAGGCATATGTTGTGTTTGTGTAACATTTGTTTGTAATATACGCGAGTTATTCGAAAAGGCCGGGTTTATACCCATTCTGAATAACTGATACGACGATATATCGAAGATGAAGACGGTGGCTGAAGGACGGAGGTCTTCACATCGTTTGGACGATTCCTAATAATCTTGATTGGGCTATACACCCAAGAGGAGGGAATACGTTGGTGATCGTCCAGACGTACTTGGAGATCGACGGATATGCGAGGTACAAGGTGCCTCCGGTTTCATTCAGACCCAGAACGAACTTGTAAATGGACTGTGTGTCTGACAATGGATTTCATTCTGTGTGATTGATATACATCAGTTGCATAGCGTGAATTTCCTGTGTGACATGCTGAGATGCAAATAAGCGAAGCTTCTTTTGCAAAGCAGAGTCTTGTGGTTGATGATCAAAGCACGGCCTTTGTGGCATCACTTTGTGTAGCGTTAATTCGCGAACCTTACACCCCGGTGTGAACCAAAAACTGGAGAGGACTTCAGGGAGGACATGCGTCTCTTTCTAATTAGGAGTGGCGTTAGCGTTTGCAAGCCCTGACGAGTTTGACTCATGTGGTTGTTGGATTTGGAGGCGCCTCGGTTATATCGGTCGATCCGGGACCGATGGAGTCATTCGTTTGCTCATTTACGCCTCATTGGGCGGGGAGATGTATTGTTCAGGCATAATAATCCACTCCGTGTGGACCGACCCTGACGATCCAAGGCTTGCCTGCGCGCTTGCCTGAGGGGCGGACTAGAGGCTCTCGAATCGGTGAGGACTATCTTTTGCCTCGGTTCACAGATGGAAATCCAACTTCCGAATACGCCATCCTGCGGTTTTGATTGTAGAGCCTACTATGGCGACATGATATATGGTACCATGCCATCTATGATTGATACATTTATATTTGAAGTTGTTTTCTTCACTTATAATAATAATAAAAGATTAAATTTCGCGTATTAAGCATTCTTTGGATATTATAAGGGAAAACTCTATCCTCCGGCTTGCGCTGCATTGTGTGATGGGACCTGGGTCTTATAGTAGCTTCATTGTTCTTTATCTAGCATTGCGCTGTTTTTTTTATGCACTGGTATTATTGGGAGGAAACCCGTTCCGTGTTATACGGCGTGGTTCCTTGATTTACCTAACTTTAAAAATAAAGATTAATAATTGTTTTAGTTTTCACACTAGTCACATTACTGACCTAGAGTTTATTGTTTTAACCTAAACTCTGGGTGCCCTCATTTTCCGCATGGGCAGCTAGTAGTTTTGGTTTTGCAGATTTATATTCATAGGATCCCGATTTATAGCTGAAGTGATATTCGGAAAGCTCTGTATCCGTGTACTTTTTAGTTATGTTTTGTATTATTTTTCCGCTGTAGTAATGTATTTAAAATTTTGATAAATATCAACTGTGTAATATTTATTCATACTTTCTATATTCTTGTATTCTGATGGAATTGTTGTAATAAGCAATGAAATGCTTTTCTGTTTGTGTTCCAATTTATCTTGTTTTCAAAGTAATCCACCTTCTTGTTCGGTTTAGGCCGGCCGGGAAGTTCGGGTCACTACACAATACCTGTATATAATACCTGTAGATATCTAAATATATGGGTATTATATATATATAATATGTTTATAAAAGAAGAACACATACATGGCGACTCTCAGGAAAATAACCTCCTACCACTTCCTTCAAAAAACCCGCTAGATCCTCAACCGTCATCCACATCTATAACCGCCATCGCACCTTCTCCTACCAAGTCCTACTGTAACGACCCAAATTTATGGACATTTTATTTTAAATATTTAAGATGGTTTAAATATCAAGTTGATAATATAAATGAATTTTTATATTAAATTATCAATTTTCAATAATCAATTTCGATTTAATATCGAATATACTAAATTATCGTAATACGGAAACAAAGAGTAATTTAATTCAGAGTTAAAACTAAATCAAAAATAATTCAGAGGATCCATATAAATTATATGTGAATATAAACAATGATAATAATAATAATAATTTATTATCTAGGAATTAAATTGTTTTGAATTTAATTTATCGGTTTAAATTAATATCTTCTCCAATTGATCAAATAAAGCTTTGAAACTTGTCCAGGTGTGTCCAGAATAGTGGTATAACCCTAAAAACGTCGGTTGTTGGGTTCAGAAAGGAGTTCAGAATCACGGGGTATTTTAAATTAAATCGTACCTGTTTAAATAAAAATAATAATAATTTATATATACTTTCTTTCCTACCGAAATATACACTGTAAGCCTACCCTAGCTACATCTGCTTTTCCCTCATTTCATGGACGAAATGTTCCCCATCTTCACCTCTAAGTAAAACACTGATTTAATGTGAGATTCTTTGTTGTTGTTTCTGTTCTTCTTCTACCTTTTTCTTCTAAAAAAATGATTCGTATTTCTGTGATATTTGGGTTGGACGTGTGATGTATGTAGTCAACTCAAATAGTACGGATTTGTGGGCTATTACAGTTGGTATCAGAGCTTAGGTTGAGCGAATACCTAGGCTTTGGTGGGATGTGATCATAAGAGATATGGTAAGTAGTACCCTAGAATGAGTTGAGTGTATATACGAGAGCGCGTATTTGTTAATTGGTATAAAAACTGGTTTATATTGTGTTGGCTTGTCTATTGAGTGGTTTATGAATTTTGATCGAATCGTGGGATGCCACAAAGTCGATAGGAATTTCTAAACACTTGAACATAAAATTTCGACATGATATTGTTTTAAGTGGGTAAATGAAATAAATTTACTCAAAAATTCTATTTTTGAATAGAAAAGGAACAATTTTATGAAAATTATTATATTATATGGATGTGTTGGTTGTTATAATTATAATCAAATGAGATTATAAGAATTGGAATGGTTATCTATAACCGAATAAAATTTGTATAAGAATAATATATACAAATGAAATGAATTGGAATTAAATTCAAACCAGAATTTGGGATTTAAATCCCAGGAAGTCGGAAAATATTTTCCGCAGTATATTAGGATAATATAGCTTTGTTTTAAAGAGGATTTTTGAAATCATTTTAAATGGATTTTGGAATTGATAAAGCACTGAACTCACTTCAGTAGTTGGAAAATAAATCTGATGGTGACTGCAGCATCATCATTGTTCATTTTCAGGTTTCTAAGTGATGAATTGCTACCTTAGAAAAGTTTTGATAGATATTTGTTTGAAAGAAAACAAGTTGGGTTTGAAATTCGTATGTTTTGAATTAGTGATGGGTTATAAATATAGGTATATATTTATATGATTTCAAAAGGATTTGAAATAAAAAACCCGGGAATTTGAATTCAGGAATTTAAAATTTAACTTAAGCAAGTTAAAAGGATCCAAGTGAATAAGTTGAATTAAATGGAATATGAATTGGTTATAAATCGTTCAGATAAAATGAATACAAGTTTATATGGTGTGTGTAATATGAATGAAGACCAAAAGGTTTGGTAGAACCAAGGTTGTAGAAGTATGAAATGTTGAGTTTCAAAATAAGCGAGTTTTTGAAAAGTTAATGGGTCTGAAGCATTTTTCCTACCTTAGTAATTTCGGGGACGAAATTCTTTTAAGAGGGAAAGAATGTAACCACCCAGATTTATGGACGATTTATTTTAAATATTTAATATGGTTTAAATATCGGGTTGATAATATAAATGAATTTTTATATTAAGTTATCAATTTGTAATAATCAATTTTGATTTAATATCGAATATATTAAATTATCGTAATACGAAAACAAAGTGTAATTTAATTCAGAGTTAAAACTAAATCAAAAATAATTCAGAGGATCAATATAAATTATATGTGAATATAAACAATGATAATAATAATAATTTATTATCCAGGAATTAAATTGTTTTGAATTTAATTTATCAGTTTAAATTAATATCTTCTCCAGATGATCAAATGAGGCTTTGAAACTTGTCCCAGTGTGTCCAGAATAGTGTTATAACCCTAAAAATGTCGGTTGTTGGGTTCAGAAAGGAGTTCAGAATCACGGGGTATTTTAAATTTAATTAAATCGTACCTGTTTAAATAAGAATAAAAATAATTTATATATACTTTCCTTCCTACCGAAGTATACACTGTAAGCCTACCCTAGCTACATCTGCTTTTCCCTCATTTCACGGATGAAATGTTCCCCATCTTCACCTCTAAGTAAAACACTGATTTAATGTGAGATTCTATGTTCTTGTTTCTGTTCCTCTTCTACCTTTTTCTTCTAAAAAAAATGATTCGTATTTTTGTGATATTTGGATTAGACGTGTGATATATGTAGTCAACTCAAATAGTACGGATTTGCGGGCCATTACACCTACGATGGCGTCACCCGACCAACATCTTCGTCCAACCAACCAAGTCACACTTTACAATTCATTCGACCATCAAAGCAATACGTCTTCTTGCCCGCAGATGTTATTCAGAAATCTAAAGCTCTATGGATTAACACAATAATTCTCCATCCAGTTGAATTTCGAATCCCATTTTGCAAACTCAATGACTACTTTTTAAGAGTCTGGAAAACCAAGGGAGAATTCCATATTCATATGGCTCCAAATTACAAATTTGTTGTGCAGTTTGATAACAAAGATCATTTCGATGCAGTCATGGAGAGTACAACATATTCTTACTTCGGAAATTTGTTGTTGATAGATGCATGGGCTCCTAACTATGATTACTCCAAGTTCACCGCAACTGAAGTCCAGATTTGGATAAGGTTGCACAACCTGAAGTTAGAAATGTGGACGGTAGAGGCTTTTTAGATGATCACGAGTTTCATAGGCATTCCCTTGTGCACTGATGTAAATACCACAGATCGGAAATTTACTAAGTATGCACGTGTTCAGATACTAATCAACTTGGATACAAAGTCAAAGAAAATAATTCCAATACTTTTGCTAAATGGGATTAAGCATGAGGTCGAGGTTAAATACGAATATGTACCCTTCAAGTGTGACCGGTGGAAAATTTTATAGGAATAAAAAAATCAGTTCATGAAGTTAAATCAAATCCATAGTGGGTAAGAAAGAAAACTGATCAGCAAACCACTTTGAAGAACACAGATCAAGAACAAAGTAAAGAGGATGATTTAGCATTTCTTAACTCCGGACTTCCTACTGATCTCTATCAAGATGAGTTTCATCATGTTGCAGAAATAATTAGTGAGGAACCTGCGCATAAAGAACAACCAAATGTTTCAGGATTAGTGTCACGAAATCACTCTTACACTAAATCATTCTTACCTTCAACAACCCGAAACAATAACCAAGTCCCCTCCTCCTAAAAGAATATTGAGCAGTTCCTCCTCTATTAAATGACTCTAATGAGTTGGAATGTCAGGGGCATGAATTCTCTTACTCGTATGTTGGATGTAATAAGGCTCTTGACACAGTTCAAGCCAACTCTAGTTGGCTTAGTCGAACATAAGTTGAATAAAATGAACATGAGATTATTCTCAAAAAAAATACAATCGAAATGGAATGTTTTGACTAATGATACGACATAATGCATAGGTCGTATCCTCATGACATGGGATACAATAATATGGTCGTTATAAGTAATTAATATGTCTCGACAGCATATTACATGTTTAGTTCATAATAAGGGTGGAGTTTCGTTTCATTTTACTGTTGTATACAGTAGCAATATTTTCAACGAAAGACAACAATTATGGAAAATCATGATTGATGACTCACATTTGGTTTCTGAAGCTTGGATTTTAATGGGTGACTATAACAATACGCTATCTCCCCTCGACAAACAAGGCGGCCTTCCAATCTCGTTCCAACATATACGAGAATTCCAACTTTGCTTGTTGAAAGCGAGCTCCTTGAAATAAAACCTCTTGGTTTCCAGTTTACATGGCGAAGGAAAGGGGATACTACCCACAAAGACAATATCTTGGCTAATAATTGCTTACTCCACAAATTTCAAAACCTGAAGGCTTTATCTTTGTCACAAATGATTAGTGATCATAATCCTCTTTTTGCTGAACTTATTTCCACTTCTGTTGTGAAAGGATATCCGTTCAAGTACAACAATGAGTGGCATTTGTGTGACGGTTACTCTAATTGCATTGAGATGGGGCTGCAAGTCTCTATATAGGGATTCGCAAGTTATCGATTTCAAAGTTAGTTGTTGGCAGCAAAAGTGAATTGAAACAATGGAATAAGGTTAGGAGGAAACATAATGATGAGATTAAACAATTAGAAGAGCAATTCAAGTATCTTGAGCTTAGTACAGATCATAATCCTACAAATATAGCTATATATAACGATATGTTGAACGCCAAATATAAATTATAGCAACATCAAAATAACATATTCCGAGCTCTTCGACAAAAGGCCAAAGTGGCATAGCTTCAACAAGGGGAAACTAATTCCAAGTTTTTCTATGCGAAAATGAATGCACGTAAGTTTTATAATAATGTCAGAGCAATCATAAATACAAATGGTCAATTGCTTTACAAAGAAGCAGAACTTGAGGCTGAAACCATAAGTTATTATACTTCTTTATTCAATGGTGACATCAGTGTGGGTTTTCCTCAATTTCAGTCAGCTAACATCATTAAGTCTAGTGGCCACCAATTTCTCCTTCAGGAAATATCACTGGACGAGGTAAGAAAGGCTATGTTCTCCATACACGATGACTCCAGTCCCATACCCGACGGTACAAACTCTAAAATTTTCAAGTTACATTGGGAATCATTGAAACAGGAATTACATGAAGCTATGAAAGATATCTCCCGATCTGCAAAATTTCCAAAGGTATTGACCGTACCTTTCTTACGTTGATACCAAAAAATGATAATCCCTCCAACATAACTTAGTACAGACCCATCGCATGCTGCAACATCTATTAGAAGATATTCTCCAAAATTCTATGCAATAGAATAAAACCATTTCTTACTCACCTGATCTCTCCAAACCAATGTGCATTTATTCTGCAGCAATCCATAGGTGATAACATTTTGCTAGTGCATGAACCTTTGCAAGATTTCAAAAAAATGGTATATATTAATTTTGCTTAAAGGTTAATCTGAAAAAGGCTTATGACCGAGTAAATCGGGAATTTGTATGCTTCCTTATGTCTTAGATGGGTTTCCCCGTGCATTTCATAAATATTGTATACAAATGCATCTCCACCCCCAATTTTTCCATTATACTGCAAGGCATCCCGAGGGATTATATCTTATCAAACCGTGGAATCAGGCAAGGTGAACCTCTTTCATAATATGTTTTTACGATTGACATGCAGTATTTTTCCTTTTTAATGGAACAAGCAATTACCAACTATCAGTTCATGCCAGTTTTTGCCTTACAGCTGGTCATATCTCACTTACAGTACGCGGATGACCTTAAGGTTTTCGGCAAGTCCACTTCTCTAAATGCTGCTACTGTTAAACAAGTTTTCCACAACCTTAGTGTCTACGCTGGATCAGATGTAAATGCTAATAAGACAAAGATTTTTTTTCAGCACGTCAACCTCCAACACAATCAATTCTGGATATTTTGCCTTATGAAATTGGACATCTTCCTATTAAATATTTTAGTGTTCCACTTTCTTCTGATTATCTCCACTATACTGATTGTAATGCATTTATTCATCGGGTTCAACATAAGATCGAGGGATGGCAAGCTAATTCATTAAGCCTTGCAGGTAGGGCTGAATTGATTCACACTGTAATCACACTCATCATCTTATACTGGTTATCAGGGTATCAATTCGCGAATACACTTTGGATAAACTTCAATCCATTTGTATTGATTTCTTTTGGGGTGATTCTAGTCACAAAGTATTATGGATACAACTCTGTAAATCCAAAGCTGAAGGGGGAGTTGGTTTTAAATTATTATCTGATCTACAAAAGGGTACCATGCATTAAACATTGTAGAATTTCTTAACCAAAGACAATCTGTGGGCCAATTGGATGAAACGTAGGTACTGCAACAATAAATATTTATGGAATACACCTATAAATAACAATGCATCCTCCACCTAGAAATCAATGCTACAACTACGCACTAGTGGGAGACAATTAATGAATAAAGTGATGGTAAATGGAGATCATACCTCCTTATGGTTCGAGTCGTGGACCAACAGCAAGTGCCAAGTGGACTTATTGGGTATAAACAGCAATAGGTTATCGGGCATCAAGGTGATAAAGTTTATTCTCTCATTCGACAGTCAATTCTGAATCCTTCCTTGCATTCAACTACCTGGGAAATTGCTGAAGAGTTCACCACCATTCTAGTTTTCTCAGACAAACATCAAGATTATTATGAATGGTGTGATGGAGGCAGTCTCTCCTTCAATGTAGCCTGGAATGAAGTTAGAGAGAGGGGAGTAGCCAAACCAATCTTTAATATTATTTGGCATTCTAAAAATAATAAACGTGTGGCTTGTATCTCTTACCTTGCAGCACTTGATCGACTCAACACTAAAGCTAGGTTGCATCGATTCGACATTGTTCCAAACACATTACGTGCCTTATGCAATATTCAAGAAGAAACTGCATAACATCTTTTCTTTCCATGCAACTATTCTACATTCATTTGGGGTACCATTAAGATGAAGGTTAACCTTCCTCCACTCAGTCAACCTACGCTAGACAAGGAAGCAGACTTGTTTCTAGATGCATTTTGAGCTAAAGACCAAACCCAGGATGCGGCTTTTGGGGCGTTTACTGCATCGATATATAATATTTGACCGGAGAGGAATGCTAGAATTTTCTCTAATTGTAGCACGCATAATTACACTGTTGTGTCCAATACTAAAAAGTAGATCTATTACTTAGTGATCGATAATGGTAGTAGGACCTCGTAGGACCTCTAACTCTGCATCGAATCGCCAGATTATTTGCCAATGGGGACTGGAACTATTTGATCCAGGATAGCGAGTGATTTCTGATGAAGAAGTTTTGAAATTGGGCAGATGGGCTTTGGTCCGTTGTGAGGGTTCAAATTATTTTCTACGTTCATTTAATTCTTGTATTCATTTTTTAATTAGTTTGTGTAATTTGCCTACGTACTGTTAATATGTGGACCCTATATGTAATCTTTTCCCTTGCAAGGTACCTAGTAAGGGATTGCAAGGTTTTGACGAAGCATATATATAGCGGAAACATATAATTAGTCATTAATAAAGCGTATCAAATTTCAAAAAATATATATGGATAAAAAAGTGTTAGCTTATACTTTATAATAATAGTAGTAATAGTTATAACAAAGTAGTTGTTATACAATCATCTCAGTCCCTAACAATCTTGGCTTGTATACATATTTCGCATTTATCATGCTTATCATTTGTAATAGAATTGAAATCATGTTTTGCCAAATATTTTAAAGATTTATAATTCAAATATCCTAAACGTGCATGCCATAAAGGTAAAGAATCAATAGTATAAGCAGAATTAATGCTGAGTCTGAACATCCTATTACATTCATAACATTTATCCACAAACATGCCATTTTTGAAGAAAAAAAAATCGAACTATCAGCCTTCGAATAATTTTGACACCACTTTTGCATAAGATTGATGCAGAAACTAGATTCTTTTAAATATCATGAACGTGGAGTACGTTAGTGAGAATCATTTCTTGTTGGAAGTTAAGCGAATGTCCATCGTGTTCCTTTTCCTAAAACATTTGCACCATTTCCATTTCCCATGAGCACTTCTTGTTGATCTGTACCCTCCATGCAGGTTTTAGATAAACCTATATTGCTACCAGGGCCGGCCCTGAGTATTTATGGGCCTAGTGCGAGCCTAAAATTTTGGGCTCTTAATTTTTATTTATGAAATTGAACTTAAGTGAAAATGTACTTTTTCTATTGTGCATCTCCATTGAGAAAATTGTGTGTTTCAGCAAAATAATAAAGTTTTTACCCATATTTTCAATCTGTCAACTAGAGGTCCACACAAGCCACATCTTCATTTTAATATATTGATTGATGTCAACAAAGCATAAAATCATATCTACTTTTGCATAGATAAATTACTATCAAGTACACGCATCCTGACAAGAAAAGCAGCTCTTGTAAAGGTAATACATTTTTTTAGGGCCCCCTGACCTAATGGGCCCTGTGCGGTCGCACGGCTCGCACTAGGCCAGGGCCGACCCTGATTGCTACAAACATGAACCATTGCACCAGAATCAATGCGCCTGTCCAAAGATTTTGTTTCAGCAATAACTATGTGCAAGGCAGTTATCATGCCGATTTGTAAATCTGAAACCATAAAAATGATTTCCTGCATTTCATCGACCTCAACCATATTTGTATTTGGAGAGTTTCCATTTTCTTGTTTGGAGGAGCCCTGCTATCACACTTGTAATGCCCAAGTTTACTGCCGTTAAAGCATCCCTTATTCTTTTTCTCTTTTGGGTTAGATTCGCTTCCCTGCTTGCTCCTTTTGTTTGGTTTGAAGTTCTAGTTCTGATTTCCCTTTCTTTTCTTTCCAAAAGTCACGTTGTTACAGTAAAATAAGGAAAAAACCCATCACGAATTCTATTTTCTTCTTCGATTCGTATGTTTTTTTATTCTTTATAATTTGAGTTCCTAGTCATATGCAAGAGCACTTTGTGATGGTTGTTCCAGCTCGGTGGAATTTTCGCGGTTATAACACCAACTTGGACTGATATCGGAATCTGCACCTTTAAATCTCCAAGTTTGCTAACCAAAACTTACAAGTCATGCATATGATCCATAACTGAAACAGTGTCTTTCATTTGAAATTCAAAATATTGAAGGGTGAGAAACTTATCTGTTCCAATCTTCTCGGTCTTGTACTTTGTTTCCGGTGTATCCCATATCTCCTTAGGAGACTTCATTGGAGTGAAAATAACAAATAAATGTACAGATGAACTGTTGAGAATGTGGCCTCGACATAGTAGATCATCCTCCTTGCACTCCAGTCTTTGCTGCTTTCAATCGTCACAATCCTTTTCTATTGGAGGAGGAAGCACTGGAAGGTTTTCATCAAGCATGTAAGAGATTTTAAGATTGGTAAGAAAGAATTTCATTTTGTCCTGCCAACGCGTGAAATTGGTGTCATCCAATCTTTCAAATTTGACGAAGTCCTAATTCATAAGTTTGAATGCAGATTCTGATCCGTTCCCATAGCGAATATTGCATTAAGTTTGTTAAAAAGACTTGTAGAATTAGAGAAGATTCGGTTTTGAGGCGCGTAATCACTATCCTTAAAACAATAACAAATTACTTCACATGTTACAACAAAACTTGAATCCAAAGATATAACCAAATATATGGAATCAATGAGATTTTATTTTTGTAGAAGAAGATAAAACAAATTGATATAAAACACCAACGGGGAAAGTGTTTATATAGATTTCGAATAAAGGTTACGGCAGGGGATGTAACCATTGCAGAGAGGCATGATTGTTGTGTAAACAACAGTTTATTATAGAAGGAAAAAAATTGAATTCGAAAAATTACGATTGTTGATATGTGATGTTTCACATATATATATTTGAATTTTGAAATAACCATCCCCGATGTGGGACTAATATACTTACTTCCTCTTCCAAAACAATCATCCCCAACAACTTTTTGACTTGTGAAAACAAATTTCTTTATCTTATTCTACATATATTTAACAATAAAATACAACTGGATATACTATAAGACTAAGCTACACCGTTAAAGATGGTGTTATCGTCTGTTATACCTATAAAATCGGATTGGAGATTGATGCTTTCACTGGACTACTATTCTTCGATTTCATTAAATTGTGTTTTTTTAGAATTCTCCTTTTCAAAGAAGTATCGTCTCCGTGTGTGAAGTACGCACTAAACATTCATCAAAGTTAAAATCACAAAGGGTCTTCAATTGGTTTTCTACTCTTCATGTTCGTATAGTAAAATATCCGCTAAATTCTCCCACATACATGGGTTGTTCTACTTAAACATGTGCATGGTTGTACTATTTTTACTACTACTGTAACTAGGGATTTTTTTTTAAATTACTAGGGATGTTATGGTAGCGGTAAATTTATCATTATCGTACCATTACCAGTCGATCGATAACAATTATTGATTGAAATTGTATATCAGTTAAAATGGTATGGTAGCGGTAAATTTACCATTTTTAATAGTAAATTATCGGTAATGTTTCTTCAATACCAGCGGTAACAATAATTTTACCAATCAATTTATATTTATTTGGTATGCTTTATTACATGCATTTGTAGCAAAATAAATAATTAAATTTAGTTTAATAATCAGGTGAAATAATTTCAAGTACACTTATTTTCTTTCCTATTTATGTTTTTTTACTACATAACACTACATATAGTATAATAAAGATGCGTTGTGTGCAAAAACATGTCAAGATATAAATTTCGATGGACAAACGTTAATTTACCATTACCAGTATATTAGTTACCAGTATACCAGTCGATCGGTAATGGTAACGATAAACAGTTATGACTTACCTCTAAAAACGGTACGGTAACAGTATATGTCAAATGGTACGTAAACCATTACCATAAAAGCCTTAGGGGCTGTTCATAGCCGTTAGCATGCCGCGTAACCGACGAAATCGCGTCCGACACGTCACTGTTGGTTGGCACGCTGAGTAGCTCAATTTCGGATGGAGGATTTTGGTCCGCTCAACTTTTGATTGTGGGTTGTTTTGTACCCTACGGTGGAAAAAATTGGGTTTGCAGCTGAAACCGAACCCGTGTGTGTACACGCCCGCCCGCGCCTTCGTGCCCAAGTGCCAAGTGCCCACCTTTGACATTGGAATATATATATGCATGTGTAACAAGCTTTATATTTATTCAATTCCATTTAGTTTTGTTTTAATTAATACTATAGTTTGCGCATTCATATATATAACAAGATGCTTATATTTTTTTGGCAATTTGGAACTAATATTGCAATCTTTTCAAACGTTGTCATTCACATAACAAACATAAATTAAAATTAAACGCATAAATTAATTAAAAACAAATAGATAACCCGCTCAAATACCCCGTTCGCAGCAAAAAACACATTCTCCATTCATTAATGTGCCACGCTCAAAGACACGCTCAAATACCATGTTATAGTTCACCGCAAACGCACCCTTAGGGTGCGTTCGCAGTCAAAAGGTGCCACGCTCAAGCTGGCGTTTTCATCCGACGCGCGGTGCCTTTTGGCCGTCTAGAAAGAACGTTCGGGAATCGTTGGGAAATTAGCCATTCCCTTTTGCTATTTATAAATTTCGACCCCCCCTTCATTTGCCTCACCTCCAAACAGCAAACCCCCTCCCAACCTCTTTATTTCAATTTTTTTCGCGATGATTCAAGCTCCAAAATAGGTTTTTTTATATATCATTGTGTTTAATTTTCTTTATTCTATAACATTTGTTTTTTCTGAATTTTTCTGATTTTTTTTTCTATTTTGCAGTATGTCTATCGATTCTGTCTCTGCTACTTCATAGCCATTTGCTAATTAGACAGAAGAACAGGAGTCTGTTGTAACGCCCCGCCTCTATACCCACTATCGTCCAGTTCATTTCAGAGGAATGTCGTAGACCATAACGGAGAATGAGGTTTGTGAAGGGCGACCGATTGTATAATTGCTCCAAGTGAGGAATGCACATCGAATTCTGATACCGATTAAAATTTCGACATGACCATTCGACACATAGGGCAACTACACAACGGCTATAAATAATCCGGAAAGCAGTATAAAATAGACAATAACAACGATGTATAAATATCTCATAGCCAGACATAGAATAATCATATCACAGAGGAGGAATAAATATGAATAAACCAAGGATGTGTACAACAAGATAGTGGTCAACAAAGATCCACTAATCCCAAAAGAACAGATACATGCACCATGATCTAAACAAAAGAATATGTACACAACAAGTGAAATGACATAGGTACAAAAGTACATAAAACTACGGAGACAGAGTAGCAAGCTGAACGCGGAAGATCATCCCTGCGAGGAGTCCCAGAGGAGTACCTAAAATGACTCCGTATGACCCGAGTATTATTTGTAGGAATAAATAATAAACGAGCCAGTCTAGCTGTACTTATCAAATAAACTGAGATAACAAGAGATATAACAAAGGCTGACATGATTCTAGTAATAATATCTAATCATGAATAAATATGAAACAGGACATGTCAACAAAATCAGGAAATGACAACGGAATGTCAGCACACAAATATCTCTAAATAATCTCCTAGCTAATGTAGAATGCAACATTCAACTAATAGCACCCAACAGGAAATGACAGAGGAATGCCAAATACAAATCAAATTGACACGCATTGCATCAAAGTAAACATAAATCAAATTGACGCGCATCGCATCAAAGTAATCATAAATCAAATTGACGCACATCGCATCAAAGTAATCAAGAATCCAGAAATCGCTAGAAATCCAGAAAACATCATAAAAAGTGGATTCCTCCCAGATGAGATATGATCTCTAGGTAGAGAACGTATATGTTTGAGCCGAAGCTCCCCACAGAGCCGGGTCGTGACCCCGGAAGAGAGAAAACACATAAATCGTGAAATCTCTAGAAAACATCATAAATCATAGAAAGTTGGACCGATGTCCCATAGGTGAAATCCAAGAATCGTAAATCCCACTCGGGCGATTGAGGACCACAAAACATAAGTCGTAGAGGCGGATACCATGGATCCAGGTGAATAGAAATTACTCCGAACTAGTTAATAAAAGAAAATAGCAAAATGTCCCATAACCACATGCTATTCTTGAATATTTACACACTCGTAATTGGTTCCTATTCAAAACAGAGAAAATCATAGAAGGAGCATTGCCACGGTTTTCGATCGGACGAGTCCAAGAATTAACCAACGAAGCAAAAGCAAGGGTTCATAGTCCTTGGTTATACTAAGACGTTTAATTAGATTTCTCATAAGAACGAGAAAAGGTTTATAAAATATATACTAGTAGATTTGAAGAAGGCTCATAAAACGATTTCGTAAATTAGCTTTGTATGGTGAAGTAAGAATGGAAACTATTTTAGTACAAGAATTTGATATCTACTAAATAATATAAAACCTCTTTATATAATTTAAAAGTGGCAATAAACAATAGTACGATTGCCGAGGCAAATCGATCAAGGGGATTCATGTCATAATGACATAAATCCAAATCATAAATCATCAAATGTAAATTCGATAAATTGAATATACATATAGCTCGTTAGTGAATCCAATGACGTTAATAAACGGTTAGAAATCACCCTAGAGCGACAGGAAACAAAGACATAAAATCAGGTGTCACAGATCAAAGAGCGATCACTAAGGTGATCGCTAATGCGTAATTCACATTACAACAACATACAGGAAGTCAAATGGACAACGGCTGTAATTTTAATCAACGAACAAATCGAAATCCCAAACTAGTACCCGAAGGTTTTAAACTACATCGCAATAGACTTGAAAGATATCGAGTCGATAATTCACGTTTTAGAGTCGTGAATCATAATCGAACTAATATCGAGGGTCAAAGCCGAATTAACGAGTAAATAGATTCAAATTACTCCAAAATTAGTTTCATTTCGAAGCTCTCGTCGATACGGTTCCAACGCATCTTGTTTCGCTGAATTCCGAGTTCGAATGAAAAAGTTATGATCGTTTTAAAGTGGATAATTATTTCACCCCTTTGTTTTTCACTGTTCGGTTATTTACATTGGATGTTTTCTTCCACCAAAAATTCCCATTAGCTCCAAATCACTCCAAATTAGTTTCATTGGAAAGCTCTCGCCGAGACGGTTCCAACGCACCTGACTCGCTCAATTCCGAGTTCGTATGAAAAAGTTATGACCGTTTAAAGATTGAACTTTTTTTTCTGTTCGGCCATTAATGGCCGACCAGGAGCCATTCCCACGGCCATTAATGGCTGAACGGCCGTTAAACCCCCAATTTTTTGACAATTTCATCCCCATAATGATATCGGCCATTGCCCGAAGGCCTATGATGTTAAATTCATGCAAATGAGACATCTATAACTCACCGAAGCAACTCATAACACCAATTTCACACGCACAAACATTCACACAAGAGATTTGCAATGATTCGGTTTATAAATTCAAATATGAACAAAATTCCAAACCAAAGCATACCAAAGTGATTCAAGTGACTTGTGAAGACTTAGAACTTTGTCGGGGGACAACGGAGCTTCACAACATCACCAAATCAACTCATAGCATATGCATTAGATCGTATGAACAATCTTTATCATAATTTTCAACTCAAGGAAACATAAACACATGGAATCGGCTAAGTTACACTAACATAACCAATTCACTAGCACATGCAAACTCATATGAACACTAAATTACACTTGTACAAGCCAATGGCTTGTGGCATAGATGTGAGTTCGTGAAGAACTCACCTTTGGCTCTTGAATGACAAGAACAAGCTCCAACAAGGAAGAACAAGCACAAATCCAAGTAAAGAAGCTTTCTTTCTTCAATCACTCCTCTCTAATCACCATAAAAGCCCACATGCAAACTCATGGATGTTAGAACATCATAAAAATCCAAAATTGAGAGGAGGGAAAGGTAGAGAACGAGTAGAGAGAGCTTGCCCATGTCTTGAAATCAAATTAGCACATGAATTGAGCTTGGAATCAAGAATTCTAGCTTAGGAATTTCTATTTCCCATTCCCTTCCCCATTTTCTATTTTCTTTGAAGTGAGAATGAATGAAGGAGGAGAGAGCTAAGTGGAGCTCTTAAGTGAATGAGCTTGGTTGGCTAACCAAGCCCTAGTCAAGGTGCCAAAATTCCAAAGCTCGGAAGATATCGAAGCTTATACTCAAAAAGGTTGTAAACGACGTTCCGGACTCAATGGAAGTGGTCCCGAGTCCTAATTTTATCGTTTGTGAAAAACGACATTTTGAGTGATACATCGGATACCACGATAGACTTAAATAAAATATTTAAATCTATTATTATGAATGAGCGGGTTGTTACATCTGCTTTTATAGATATTTGTTTGGAGTATCTGAAGGAGCGCAGAACGGGCGTCAGTAGCTTCTATTCCTCGGTCGCGGCGGCGACGAACTCCCGTTTTAATCTGGATTTCACAGAAACCCAGATTAAAAATAAGTGGGATAATATGAAATGGGCGTTTCGCGATTGGGATAGACTGCTGCGGACCCCGGGCGGGGAATGAGATTCGTTGTATGATAGATTGGACGGTCCTGACGATTGGTGGACTGGCGGCGATGACATACCTTTTAGGCGATTCAGAAGGAACCCACCAATAAAATTCCGAGAGCAGGACATGTTATTTGGCGGTTGTTTACGTACAACTTCTTATGTGTATCCTACTCCTGCTGTTGCACCTGCATTTGCACCTGCACCTACGCCTGCACCAGCTGCTTCTTTCACCGCTCACGACGTCAGTAGCTACTCCGACTGGATGGCTACTGGCGACCCCCCTTCTGGTCAGCCCTCTAGGCATAGACACATAGAGCGTGACAGTTCGAGCAACTCTTTTGTGACCCCCGGCGTGTCAGGCCTTGCTAGCCATTGCTACCACATTGTTCGAGGAGTGTCAAATGCTGAACGATAGGAGATTATGACGATTTTCCGCAATGATTCGCGGAATACTGATATTGTCGAGGAACTTACCGACGATTATACGAGGATTTATTTTATTAGAGTTGAGCAGATTACCGCATCATCGTACTTTTTAGTTTTTCATATACTTGTTTTATTTTCAGTGTAGTTGTTGTATTTCTGTTTGTATTTCCTTTCGTATAATGAAATGTGGTCGTTTTCTTTTATGCAATTAATATTTAATTAATTCATAACCAATAATTTAACAAATAAATACCCCGTTCAAATACTCCGTTCGCAGCAAAAAATACACATTTTCTGCTCGCAGTAGTGCCATGTTCAAATAGGGCGCTCTAATGCCAGTGCATCCTTATGCTTAATCGTTGAGTGTATTATAAATGAAATTCCTTCACTATGTTTCAACGAACAATGGCACTTTTACTCCCACAAACATAGTGGTTTTCAATATCAACTTTCACGAAATATTTGATACCATCTGCGGTTTGCGAAGCAGAGTCTCCACCTAGTAGTTGGCAAAGTTCTGTTTTGCGCAAGAAACCCTAAATTAATCAAGTTTCGTCTTATCTTCACAATCAAACACAAGAATCGATCGATTCACCTTCGATTGTCAACGGTTCATCCATCTACGTAGGTAATGGTAATGGATTCTCTGAATTTGAAGCCCTAATCTTTTAGCTGGGCAACGAATCTGTTTTGAATTCCGTTTAGCAGACCAGATTTGTAGGCATGTCGGGCGCGAGTGGTAAAGAAGCGATTGTTGAAGGTGACGAAGAAATAAGAGGTGAATTGATTACTTTAAGTTGTTGATCGTGATTTGCTATATATTTATTAAGTTTGTGCACCGTTCTGTTTGTTTTGGTTGAGTAGTATAATTATCTGTGAATTTTGAATTGATTGCACCAATTAGTGATTTTGAAATGGTATTATCATAATTATCCTAGCATATTCATGCTAAAGGTATGGTAACAATAACTATAATAATGGCCATAGATCACTTGTGCATCATGGCTTATACGGTGGACCAATCTCATTCTCCACACACACGCACACACATATGTATGTGTTATACACACACACACACACACACACACATATGAAGCACTCAATGACATCCGAGATAGTGCATCAGCCCAAGGCATCACTAAGCCCAATTGCCCCTTGATTTCCATTCGAACCCGTGCTAGGCCATGGGGTTGAGCAGTTAATTAGTGATTCATTAATTATATCTTTTACTTATTTTAAGATGTAATTTTGACCGTTTGCAATGAGTCATATAGTTTTACAGTTTTTTTTATTTTTGTTTCAATTTAGAAATTTCTATATGCTTTAACCAGAATTCAATAAAATAAGTAGATTTGATCGCAACGAACGGTATTTAAACATCTGTCTCTCCTTTGAAATCCGACTTCTTATGTTTTATTATGAAATACGAGTTGATGATATGAAATGAAACAATAAGACTCGATTACAACAAAGGACACTTGTTTATATATTTAATTAAAATTTGGTTACTTACATTGTTAAAAAATAGCATCAATCAGCTTGGGACCATATCACTGTAATAATCAATTTCCAAAAAATATGTTTGGCTTTTGTAAATATTATTGCGCAAGATCTAGCGAATATAATCAAGATCACATGTCTGGCAAATGTCTTTCTATCAAATTTTATCCCCCATCGAATTGTTGGAGTATTTCTATGCTTTTGATTAATCTATTGAATACATATATTTAATATGATATCAAATTTATACATAAATTACTTTCCAAAAATAATATCTTCTTTCTTAAAAATAGTTTTAATCACGGGCTAATACGCTTTTCTTTTGAAATCTCAATCAATATACTCAATAAAATTCATATTTTTGTTTACGTAAAATTTAGCCTCTAAATAAAGTGAAATACTTCAAGTGTTATAAAATTTTTATCTCTAGCTTTTTAAAATCAGAGGCTGTCATGCCTCAATTTATTTTGGCATCACGTTTAAAATTTTTACTTTTTTTTCCACATGTTAGAATCAAGGTTTGCTAGGCGGATGCTAGATGATAAGCATGAATTACGGATTAATCGCTAATGCGGAGATTAATCAAGGATTAATTGGAGCTAGACATATTTGATATACTCACGCATTTGATAAAATTTTAGCTTTTTATTTAGTATTAACCGGTCTATACTGGGTTGTCTTTTATTTTATTGAACTTGAAGTGACCATGGAGATAAAATCGCTAGAAACAAACAATTTGTTGTTTATAAGAGGCATCTAACCTAAATTAATGCATAGATGATGCCCCGTAACTTGTTTACACGCTTAGATAATGCCGTAAGTCTCATCTAGGCGGACTAGGCAAGAACTTGGATGATAAGGCAATCATAGTGCCTAGGCGGAGCATATGTGAAAGCCTATAAAGATTTTTACAAAACTGGTTAAAATGCAAGTAAAACAATTTATTCAGACACAGCGTGTTAAATGTATATGCAAGCACCGCTAACAATTTGATAGCCTTGCTAGCAATATGAAACCATTGCCTCCTATTGGCATATCTCATATTTATATTTAATTTGCATTGGTGTTTCGCTAGCAATAGCTAAAATATACATAGCTGGAAGCCTAGATGTGCTAAATGCATGTGCTTATACATGTACTTGATGTAACGTGCATAAGTTTACTAACGTGCTTCATTATTTAGGAATTTGTCTGCAAATGTTATTGCATATATAAACGGCCATCGCTTCATTTTCTATTGTGTGTATGCATTTTATAACGTGGTGAATGAACATCTCATTTATGTTTTGGATGTGCGGGCAATATGTATGTTTTTTGAATATAATTACATGTGCGACCTGTTTCATGCATAACCTGGCTTTCAAATATAGATATTTCGTGAATATATATTTTAGGCTTTCATTAGCACACAACCTTTTTCTTTTAAGCCGCCTTCAATTAAAAAGGGTTTTAGAAGTAGAACCAAATTCAACAACCAACAACGTATGATAATTTGACAACGAATAACCAAAAAAAACTTTAGAATATACTTTGGTAAATATACTAGGAGGTGAACATTTTGCGTGCCAAGGGCAAATTCAATTGTTGAAAGCATAAATCGATCGATATTTCGGCGAAGGGATATAAGTAAGAATTGTCAAAGACAAAGCAATTTAGCTTTATATATTTGTATGCAACATTTATTGCAAACACATTTTCACTGATGATTTATGCATTTTTTTAAAAGCATATACAGTGTAAGCAACTTAAATTTGGGCAGAGAGATAACTAGGTAGCTTTCAGACTGCGACGGACTAAATTCGTTTTCAATAAAGTTATACCCACTTAGTTCATGACATTATTCAGAAACAAATGGTAAGTTCCTAGAGCAGTACAAACTGAACATTGCAAACGAAAAGGAATGGAAGTAGTTAGAAAGAACTTTAATCGGTCTATAGAGGTCTTCCTTTACCAAATCAAAGGTAATATGTATAGTGTGCATGCTACATTAATCGGTCCCACTCCATGTTGAATACAATAACTGATCACTGTTCTGGACTTCCTTATCTTTTCAGTTGTAGCTTTCCTCATGCCATCGCCAACACTGATTCTCATAAAAGAAGTAATTAGCAAATGAAAATGTATTCTCTCAAAAGTTAGAAAATTGTTACTGTAAATGTGCAAAATACTCATGCCTATAAATGAGCCCTAGAGGTCAGTCAAATCCCTAACAGTACCATGTTTGTGTGCCGTCCACATTTAACATTGTTATGAGAATAAACACTTTTATACACCATCATTTCATGTTATGTAGTTGCAACACGTTGAAACATAACACTGTTTTTTTTCATAGTTACGAGAACAAACACTTTCATACACCATCATTTCATATTATGTAGTTGCAACACCTTGAAACATAACACTGTTTTTTTCATAGTTACGAGAATAAACACTTTCGTGCACCATCATTTCATATTATGTAGTTACAACACCTTGAAACATAGCACTGTTTTTTTCATACTACATTCTATCAATATATGCATAGTGAACAGCAACACAGATAGTTTAAAAGGGCAGTTAAAACAAACTACCAGTCCAACATTTTCATATAAGTTTTTGTAGTTCGTCATAACAAAAATTCACAGTCACATTCAAACTCAAAC
The DNA here is from genome assembly GCA_030737875.1 of Allium sativum. NCBI lineage: Eukaryota > Viridiplantae > Streptophyta > Magnoliopsida > Asparagales > Amaryllidaceae > Allium > Allium sativum. Next base: position 19,484,357 of record CM060912.1, read on the forward strand.
AAAAGAATTTTATAAAATTCAAGTAGCTTTTTGACCAAAATGGTACATGCAAAAAGAAAAGAAAAGATGCTACTCGCATGGTATTTTATCCAGAGAAAGAAGTCATCATTTTTTGTAACCAAGTAACTACTGTAAGAAGGCATATCATTGAATTCAACTCCCATGTACTTATTATAACTACGGATACCGATGACATTCCCTTCTCCATAATCAAGTTGATGAAGCGCTAGTACAAGCGAAATGCAAAATTCATTAAGCTTAGTTGTTATTTTGATTATGCTTAGTTGTAATGTTATTATGCTTCAACTGACGATCAATTGGTTAGTTACTATATTTTAAAAATTCTTCAGATTCAAACAGTTTTCTTTGTTGGGGAATAAAGCATTAGCACATCAAACTGCAATGATAAATAACTCAGTATTGTTTTATAGGCATCAAACCGAATCAAACTATGTTTGTACATTCGTTATCCATCCGCAAATCAATTTTCATTGGACTTTGGAAACTGGTAAAATTCTTTTTAAAATTATGTTTCAATGATAATTAGCAGTTTGATTTAATTATCATATTTTAAAAGATTGTTCAGTACGCTACTCGTCTCCTTATTGACATATTTATCAGGAACTTATGACGAACCCTCCGCGTTTCAAGCAGTTATCTTCATTTCTTTTAGCTTTTTTTTTTTTGAAGTTAAAAAAAGAAGAAAACTGAAGGTCTTATCTTCAATTAGTAATTACCACTATTGTTGGGTTAACTTATTTAAAAGAAGAAATGAGGTTTTTACATATCCCACTCGTTGGGCGTCAAATAGAAAGATTATCTTATTCATGTGATTTTCACTGAAGTTGAAATCCATATTTCAGAATTAATGATGGTGCAAGACAAGGTTGTCAATTTGGGATTTAAATCGTGAATCGTAAAGTTAGTATTTTGAATCGAATTGGGATTTAAATCGTAAATCGTAGATTTTTTTTTTTTTAATCTGTATGTCATATACATACATGTTGGTTATTGAATTATACTTGTTTTTTTTTTTTTTTTAATATGTGCTAACTATTATTTACCGTTTAATTTTTTAAGGTTAACAATATAGCATCATCTAACAACTAACTAGCAGCCAAAACAATTAAAAGGCATTGAAAACACTGCCTGTCTTGTCTTGTAAATGACAGTAAAAGGCTGTTGCTAGTGGCCTAGTATTAATTTATTTTTACTCATCTTGACTAGTCAACCTCGTTTAAAGCAATCGTGCAGGAAACGAAAATTCCTCACTCACTACTCACTGGTCAAACTTTATATTATTTAACTTAATCCAAAAATCAAAATGGAATTGGAAAAGCCATGTACAAAGCTACGGTGAACAATCAAACTAAAAGAGAAGAAAATTTTGCGAAGAACAGACACGGAGCATACCTTCAAAGGAATTACAGCAGTCCGCAAAGAAGAAGCTGCAGAAGCAGCGAACAATTCAGCAAATAAGGGATGTGGATTGCAGTTAAAAAATATATTCTTTTACCTCTCAATCCACGGTTAGTCGATTTCATCTTCCACCTTCTGTTTCTCTGATTTTCTTCTTTCTTTCTCGGTTTCTGATTTGTTCTGAACAATCTTGCTGTTCTTTAATTTGATTTGGATGCGACGATCAGTTTTAAGTGTTAGGGTTCATCATCGAACAACCGAATTTAGAAGACGAGAGATCATCGGTTCGGTTTTTCAGATAATGTTCAGTTAGGTTTAGATCGTACGATTTTTAGCATATGCGATTTATTTCGCGATTGGAATCGATAAAGTAGCGATTCGATTCAAATCGCGATTTAAATCGTACGATTTTACGATTTTTGACAACGCTGGTGCAAGGTATAAACACAAAAAGTTGATGCCATGCTATGCTAAGTTTTCTTTGTTACAAACATACCATGCTACAATATTTCTTATAATTTTTTTAATTACTAGATATGTTTTTAAGCGAGCATTATCTAACCCTTGTTGCCATGTTAATTTTTCAAAAAGGGAAATTTTTTGTAAATAGAATGGGCACTTTATTCAATTAATTATATAATTTATTTGGCTATTAATATAAATATATGTTTCTGTCAGATAAAGGTTACAGAGTAGAGAAACTAATTGCATAAATTTGAGATTTTGGAGATGCAAGAATGTTTAGAAATCAAGTTCTCATAATGGTTGTTTAATGCGGTTTATATTCTGAAGTCGTTAGAAATAAAAATTTAATTCTACTTAGAAATCAGATTTGATGAACTTTCTCATTTTAGTGACGGTAACTAATTAGTCTTTTCTAAATGTGGGTTTTTATTACGAGATCTGCAAGTAAACCGCGAAGCCAATTTATTTCTTTTGTTTTATTGTATCACTCATATTTCATGATTATTGATAAAAAGTCGAGAACTAAAACACAATGCAAAATTCAACGGATCATTATCCTCCTATCAAACGTACTAGTTCAAATCCATTTTCTAATGCTTGTTACTAATATTTGTTGCATAGTATTTAAATTTATTACTCAGATAAGCATGAAAGCACATGCAATGAGACAAGTCATATCGCAAAATGAGCAAAACAGGCCATAAAAAGGTCACGTTCTTACATTTTGCAAAGAGATGACCATCGTCTATCATAAAATCTGACTGATGAAGTAAGCTTCAAGCCGTCTACTCATCATAGCAAGACCTCGTATTGTTTTGTACAGAGATGACCACAATCTTAAAGCTAATTGCAGTGCTACATCAGGAGTTATATAAAATACAAATGGTAAATAAAGTATGTAGATCCTTGTCAGAGTTGACTGCCATCTAAAAGAGTTTGATCATTGTGTATTTTAGCTCCATGGTAATTCTGCCATGGATACACATCCATCAGTTAGAATATTAGAAAATAAACTGCAATTAAATGTAAAGGATGAAGGAATAAACCGCTAAAAAGTTAAAAACCAAAAACATGAAAAGAAATTATCCCTATATTTAAGGTTTTAAATCTCCCCGAGATCACCCGAGATGAAAATCCGAGATATCAGCCAAAATCCGAGATTTGACACCTTATTTAGTTATAAGTGTTTTAAATATCACCCGAGATAGCCGAGATATTAGACCGAGATATTGGCCAAAATCCGATTAACATTTATGTATTTTATGATAAACATAAACATCAACGATAATGTTTTATCATGACAAATTTAACGAAAATCTATTAGAAAACCAAAAATAATGGACGCTTAACTGAAAATATATGAAGAAAAAATTGAGCGAGATGCAAAATGCAAACGATAGTAATAATTCATACCAAATTCATAGGCCAATATTACCCATTTCTGTTGGCACAATCCAAAAGTAAATCCGATTTTTTTAAAACGGGGTACAGAATCCACTGGCGTTTTAAAAAACAGAAATAGGTCAAGCGTAGGAAATATTTCCATTATACATGGAAACCATGAATCGATAATCAAACCTACTTAAGGATAATATTATTTCATTTTAGGAAAAAAAAAAACCAATCGAACTGAAAAGAAATGCCGAGTGTAATGAAATGGTTTAGCATTATATTCATGAGTAAACATACGTTAATTGGAATCTATTTCAGTGAACAGAAGAAAAAAAAGGGAAATTATTCATAAAGTACAAATTGAAAATCAACAAATTGACCTTAATTAGCAGTCTATCTTCTCCATCTCAGTGAAATTACTTCAGTTGAACTGCTGTAAACAAAAATAGGGATAACCTTTGTCCCCCACAATCCACAAAAACATAAGTCGTAGAAGAAATAACAGAAAATGTTATATTAATAATTTGGTATCAGATGTTACAAATTGTGTTGTTGAAAAAAAAAAAAAAACGAATTACTCAAGAAAGCAATACTTGTAGCAAAGTTAATCAACTGGAGCTTCTCTTTGCAAGGCGTGCTTAGTTAAATTGCCGACTATATTGAAAGGCTTTAGCATAATATTCACGAATCAATTTTAATTAAGAAAACACAAAAAAGAGAAATTATTCATGAAATACAAATTGGGAATCGTCATACTGATCTTAATTAACGGTCTATCCTCCTATCTTAGTCAAATCATAACTGAAAGTGAAAACCTGCTTTATTGCTTCTTCACGACCCTGCATAGTTGTAAAACAAATATTTTTTATGGTTATCGATCAAATTAAGATGGTAAGACAGATCTAGGAATAGTTTGTAAATTCATCATGTACAACTTAGCATGAGCGACTCAGATCCATGCTTGAGCGTCTTCAACCGATGTACGAAAAATTGGGTTTTGGAAAAATTCATGTTATCGCTATTTTTTACTGCGAGGAAACTGGAAGAGGAGGGGATGATAATGTGGGTTCGGATGAAACTGGAAAACATGGTCGTTGAAAACATGTTATGGGGAAAAGGCAAATCTGACCCTGTAGTGGTAACTTTCATTTCCAAATCAGCGAGGGTAGTTTGGGCAGTCTGAAAAAGGCTTCAAAGATGAATCGTTTGATATTAATTCTTCTTTCTTTTTATGCACTTATTCCATACTGCTTAATTAATATTCGACTTCAATATGTAGATAAACTTGGATTTACTAAGTCGATCAAGTATGACAATGCAAGAATGAGTAATTTATCTCCTAGTCATCTGTAATTTGCACTCATCAGGTTTTTTCATAAAACAGAGATGGAAAATCATTTAATTGGATAACCTAATTCCGAAATAAAATTGAAAACCCATTAAAACTAGCATATTAAGTTTATGAGTTTGTAAGGCAAACCGGGGGAATTTTGTCTACATCGAGGCACACAGTTTCGATAAGTATTTTATGGAGGTGTATTTGTTAAATTTATCCAATTTATTCATATTCATAATTAACAATATCATAACATTCGCTAACTTAGATTAAATGCATGTACAACAACAATTAAATGTATGTACATTTAAAAAAAATACATTAATCAAATGAATTGATTAATCAACTAACAATCAAATAAAGTTATTACATCATGTGTACAATATGGTTAATATAGAGCAAGAAAATCTTCCAAAACCCTTTTATATATGAGCGCAAATGATGACTACTCCAGTTTATTTATCATTTACTGAATATTATTAAAATGCGTATATTGAATACCATGTTTATGCCATTGTTTCTTTTAGATCATTTTATGTTAAAAATCATTTAAAATTTATACAATGCAAAAAATTAAGACATATTTGTATTATGCTTTCTTCTAGATCATACTGCATTGTAATGTATGGAAACCGTGAAATGAAAAGCTACAAATATCCTTTTTTTTTTAAACAACATAGATTTGAGAAAATAAATATCTTAAACATTAATTTGTAAATTAAATGACTATTCCATCTACCTTGTGTAAAGTAATGCTTAGAAAAGTTGCAAATTTTTAATACATAGCATCAAATCCTCGAAACACATGTAACAGTGGGTACCATCATCATTCTAGTGCGAATAGCAGAAATAACCATATTTGAGTTGGTAGTATAAATGTCAAAGGCGCCATTATTATCTTGAACACTTTATTCCTTCAATGCTATTTAAAAAAATTAAAAAATCAAACATGATTATGTAATCTGGTAGCATCTAGTCTTACAGGACTTGAGAAATAACCTGTAACATCTAAATTGTAAATTCCATGCTATCATGTCTAATGGAGAAATTAGCCAATCGCTCTTTGATAAACATACATTTGTGCATTATATTGTAAGAAAATGAGAATAAATGTAAGTATACTAAACCATTGATCTTGTAAGCTATTGAAGTTGAATAAATCTCTTTTATTAGATGAAATTACAAAACTTATGAATATTATTATTACAATGAAACAAAAAAGTAGTATTATAGGCTATAATAGGTATTTATATCGAAGACACAGGAAGAAAAGACTATTGTATATAACTGAAACTAAATCCTGCATAATTTCCAAAATTTATGTATGCTAGCATTGGTAATTATAATTATTCTCGTAATAATGATAATTTATATGCTTGTAATCAATTCATTTAATGAATTTCTAGGCCAAGTGCTTAACTTTCTCACTTGTTTCGTCTTTGAATTGTCTTTTGAATTAAAATTTGAGAATTGAAATAAAAGTTGAAGAGATTTAGCATGACAGGTTGTTAAAACGTATTCTTAGTATATCCTTCCAAACATGTGAGTAGACCTCCAAACATCGGTATACCATGGAATTTTGTCGAATTTTATGGCAAAAACAGTTGCAGTCTTAACATGTACTTCATTTCTACCATGCTTGGATTCAATGAAATTTTAGTGCGATAATTGGTAGTGATAGTATTAGTATGCAAATTTCACACAACTGTAGGTAAGAAAATATACTTGAAAAGTTTCAACTTGAGGACAAGTTTAAATAGTTTGAACAGAGGTATCGACACTATAATTATCTAGCTTAAATGTTTCAAAAATGTCGGTTCCCACCTTACAGATATCATTCTTTATAACGAATTAACTTATTTATATAAAAGAAGGTTGTTTTTTATGCTATGCATTCTTCTCTTATCATGCTATATGAATTTCCATTGCGTCTATATGCGTTGCTTGATTCGTCCAAAATGTGAAAATTTTATCACAATTTAATTATATAATACATAATCATAAACATAAACGAGATCAATGATAAAAGGATAACGACCGACGTTGCTTGCAATAATGACAATATAGGATACCTAAGAGAATTGCTCAATATTTTCGCCACTGACAGATTCAATTAATGGTCCATCGAACAAAATCATATATCCAAACATGTAATCCCTGGTCATTAAATTGTATGTCGTCAACATGCAATGCCATTGATTTTTCTCTCTCTTTTGGTTAGTTTAAAACTAAATTTCTTATTGCTTAAGCATTCATGTAGTAAGCATTCTTGCTAAACAACCGCTAAATACTTGCCTGTAGAAACAAAACAATGCCTAAATAAGAAGTTTCACACAACCGTAGGTAAGAAAAAAAAACCCTAGACAATCTCAACTTGTGGACCAGTTTAAATAGCTTGAGCTCTTCTCTTTGCACGGAGATAGAAGCAGTCTGCTTTTTCTGGCAGATGTTCTGCAAGTCATGAAGAGTCATGGGTGGAGAGGATAATTTGAAAAAAATGGAAATTCCCACCATACGGTTATTGTATCATTCTTCTGAAAATGCCTATTGTGTCATTCTTAAGTATTCTTCCTTGTTTAACTTAATGAATTAGCTTTTTTTTTTAAAGAAGGCCGCTATTTTTTGTTTCAATACTTATCTAATCATGTTATATTTTTTTCCCCTTTTACACGCATTACTTGACTCCACAATTTTAAGTTATATAATACACAATCATAAACATAAATGAGATCGACAATAAAAAAGATAGCAGACGATGTTGCTTGCATAACGAGAATATACAATAGCTAAGAGAACTGCTCAATATTTTCGTTACTGATTGAGATTCAACAAATGGTCCATCAGACCAAACCATACATTTACAATTTTAGCTTGTTATGAACAAACTATAAGCTTATTTTTCATCAAAATATGCACTCCCTAGTCTTTAAATTATATGCCTCCAGCGTGTGTTGCAATTGATTTTATTCTTTTTGGTTAATTGAAAGCTAAATTTCCTTGTTGTTTAAATAGTCCAAGTATTAAGCATTTTTACTAAAACAATCACCAAGTTTTGTGCTAACTTTTAGTCTCCTAGGAGAATGATCACTCTGTATGCTTCTGTACCTAGATAGAGTATACAAAATAGAGCATGATCTATATGGTTTATTAATATCATTCTGCATAGCAAAGATTCACGTTAGGATAGCTCATGAAGTAGTCCTTTAGAAAACAATAATAATGCCAAAATAAGAAGTTTATAACATGAAAAGATATTAATATCCATTTCAACAAAGATGGCAAAACCTAGTTACCTATTTGATGGCTCATGCAATACAATAGAAGTGCCAGCAGGCCTTAGAATAAAAAGTCGAGGTTGATTCATGAATCAATAAACAAAGTAGTCCAATTTTACAACTTTATATTTTTCATTGGGTATGTTTAATATGGTTTCTTTTCTATTGTGTTCTGAACTCAAGTTTGTAGTTATGTTAAGAAATCAGGCTCCAATATTTTTTGAAAAAGAGAAATAATGTGGGGAAAAAATAATATCGTCTACCTATGTAGTATATTTTATCCACTAAATTTGCTAAATCTTTGGCAACCAAGTAGCCGCTGACAATTTTAATGTGGAAAGAGAACATTATCTATCTTGTTAAATTCAATATACTTAAAAGCGCTGACAATGCTTCTAAACAGAACATGCTCCTATGAGCAAGACTAGGACCAAAACTAATAAAATATACGTTTATGGCGGAGAAGGCTGTTCGTGTGAAGTACGGTATCAAATACCTAAAATTTTGGTAAAATTTATCAAAACCGTTCCTTCGAGCACAACATCCAATTTAAGGCAATCAATCATAAAACAAATATTTGCCAAGAGTCTGTACAATGCATAGGCTTCAAAGCTTATAACCTGAATGTTTGAGAATTGTAGCGATTCATGGTGATCTTCAGTGAAGCCAGTGTCTCCTATGACGACAACAAACATGGTAATAAGTCTTACACGTTGTAACATGAAATACATCAAAAGAAACCATTATACATTCTCTGGCATAAGCAAAACCAAAACACACAACAATTTTAATTACTAATAATTCAAGTTAAGTGGTACACATAGTAAAAAATCATAATTAGTTAAACAAAAAACATTTACACGAAAGGGAAGTAACGGGGGCACCATTAATTTGTAAATTATGCTAGAAATGAAAAAGGAAAATACTTAGTTGGGCTACAAATGCTACCGGGACGGACTGAAAAATAATTTTACATATCTTCTAATCTTGGAGTCTTGAGAGGAATTGAACTCTATTGGGATGGAGATGGTGGCAGGAGGGAGTGATGGGATGAAAGCGTAAAGCGTGGAAAACGGTAAAAACCTATGGAGGAAGGTAGTACGTAGGTAGACCGAAATGGAGAAAGGAAAGGAGTGAGAGCGGAAGCAAGATAGTAAATTTACGATTGTTAGAAAAAGCCCTTATCGTGGGTGGAAGCTATTTGGTAGGATTGATTGGAACGTGGAAAAGAGGGAGGGGCGAGTTACGAAGAAGAGTAGTAAAATCGCGGTTGTTCAGTTTTGAATATCCTGTAGGGCTTGTGGGATCTTGAAAACAAACTCCATAATAATATAATGCTACAAAGAATAGTTATTTCCCTCTCTTTCCACTCGTTCTATTATTTAAATAAAAATTTGTGGTGAAAAACGAGGATGCTACAATACAAGATTGTCCGTACACATGCACACACACGTGTGTGTATGGACAAGGTTGGACTATATTTTAATTCACTTTGATTTCAACCAATTACCGAATAAAATAGTAGTGTTGTCAATGTATACCCGAAAAATCTGATATCCGTTCGAATTCGTATTCTAAAATATGAAAAATATCTGTTATCCGGCATTATCCGAAAAGCGGATACAAATATCCGATAGCCGAAATTTTTTTCGGATACGGATATGGTCATAGTGGTATATGTATACGAAAAATATCCGTCCAATTAATAGATGTAATATATATAACTCAATACAAAAAAATAGGGTTAATAATTTTTATGTAACTATTGGATGTTACTATGGTATAAATTTGTCCATTTTTAGTGAAAAATGATAGTTTTAGTTTTTAATTTTGTAATATTTTTTGATATGCTTATAGATATTAATATAAAACAATGTTTCATTATCACATTTCTTTATTTCTTGGTTTTTTTATAAAGATTAGCATAAAAATTATTTTATGTTGATCCAAACTTTTTTATTTATACTTTTAAATTTATTAATTACAGGCGAAGCAGATAAATATCTGATATCCGTCCGTATCCGAAAATTAAGCAGATACGGATATCCGAAAATTAAACGGATACGAATATGACACTATCCGTATCCGAAAGCATCCGTTGACATCTCTATAAAATAGTGTGCTTTAGTGACGAGATAGAAAGTAGTATTATTTAATTTTGGACTTATGCTGGAAATCAAGAGGATTAGAAATGTTGCCAAATTGAGGTGTACCCGATACTTGATCTATACATATATATACATACATTAGCGTTCAATGATACCGCATGCAGTATACAGACTAATATATTTTATATATAATAATTAGGGCTGTTATGGTAATGGTTACCGTTACCATTTGGCAAATACCGTTACCATACCCTTCTTACTGGTAAGCCAGAATTGCTGTTACCGTTATCATTACCCTTTTTACTGGTAATCGTGGAGGGCTTTTGCGCTGTTGAAAACAAACTCGATAACAATATAATGCTATAGAGAATAGTTATTTCCGTCTCTTTCCACTCATTCTATTATTTAATTTAGGACTTATGCTGGAAATCAAGAGGATTTGAAATGTTGTCAAATTGGGGTGTAGCAGATACTTGTCCTGTACACATACATACATCAGCGTTCAATGACACCGCAAACAGTACATACACACACGCACGCGCGCGCGCGCACACACACACATATTTCATATATATGATGATTATTATGAGTATGTAGGGCGGAAAATAGTTAACAAGGACATGGACACCAGTCTGGCAAAAAGGGTGGAAGCGGAAGGCAAAGGCGATGGAACACAAGAAGAAGAAGAGGAGGCAAACGATAAGGTAGAGAGGCTACGTGCGTCGTTGAAATATGAGCCAAGGATGGTGAGAGGCAAGAAAGCGGAGGAGGTGATTCGCTGTTTGGGTGTTGACGACATTATTGGTTGGGCTTCAAGATCGGACAAAGGTAAGGGAAGCAATAGTATTGTTTCTGAAATAAATCTGTAATCATGTATTAATGCTTTTGCCATTGTCAGCGAAAGAAAATACAATGCTGGGATATGGGTATCTAGATCTAAAAGCTGGTCATTTTGCACCTAGCCCTGAGATGGTAGATCGGCTGATTAGGCTAATGCTAGTATATGGAGTAGAGAAACTCAAGGCGGCTGACTTGTACATCTTATACAATAACTTACCCAAGGCGGGTTTTGCTTCTATGCTCTTACATGCACTGGATTCCTATAGCAGGCGCCGTCTTGACAGCAATAGCCAATAGGTCCTTGTATCCAAAGGAGAAGCGTTTTAACATCTTAAAAGCATGTACTGTTTTGAGTTGGAGGCTGCTTACTCATGTGATGTATGAGTTGACTTCGCTTCCGGTTTTTAAATATTCTGTTTCTACAATTACTGCCAGCACAAGTGAAGAAGAAGAAGAAATGCTAAAAAAAGCTGCTGAAAATTGCAATATCTGCAATGGGAATGGCAAACATGGTGGCGTTTATGGGTACTATTGCTCCTATTGGCAATCCGCCCCGTTTGGGGCTACTGTTGGGCCTATGCATATGGTACTTTGTAGGAGGTGTTGTGCCGCCCGTTGTAGTCGTCCTGGTAAAACTGTTGTGCGCTGTTCTTGTGGTTCCCGGGAAGTCAAAGCTGTTCCCTGCTCCTTATTTTGGGATTCTGATATTTAAAGTAGTAGCATGTTTGCACTTGTATCTCTCTTTCATGCCAATGCTCTGTAATCTGTGCTACTCTGTTCCTATGTTGGATCAACCAACCATGACCAGGCCTTGAAAATCTTTTCACGATATACAAATAGCAAGAATTTCGATGATTTTTGTCTTTGTGCTTATTGAAAATCTTTTCACCATATACAAATAGCAAGGATTTTTCAGTAATTGATATGGGGAACCAACCCTGTACCGTTGACAGTTAACAGTAGCTGAAGTGGCCTTCTCGTAACGAGCTGACTTTCATTTTGATCTCTCCTGTCATAATTAGGTGGATGGATTGTGAATTAACAATTTTAAGCTTTGCAAATGTCGAACTGTCTGTTGGGTTTATGAGACGTTCGAATGTCAGTCCCATAATGTTTTGTTTTGAGGGGTTGCTGGGGTGTTTCTTTTTTACTTAGCTGGTTGTAAATATTTGGCATTGTGCCAATATGTACGGTTTTGTTTTGATTTTATATAAACTAAAGTTGATTCTTGCTCCAAAAAAACAAACCTTTTCTAAACAGATGATTAATTAAAAATTCATATTAAATAAATAAATTATGATTAACTTAATTAAACATATTAACACTAATATAAGCTTAATTAAATTATAGATGCGTGTGCACATGTGTAATAAGATGTTAACAATGTTTCAAATAATTTTAAATGATCAAAATCAGAATTTTTGAATATCTCATTTTCTGTTTTCTATGAAATATTTATGATTTATAATTACATCAACATCTTATACAATTATAGTCGCTTTACTTATTAAATTAATTTTGATTTACTTAATTAAACATATTAACACTAGTATAAGCTTAATTAAATTATAGATGCGTGTGCACACGTGTTATAAGATGTTTAACAATGTTTCAAATTATTTTTAATGATCAAAATCAGAATTTTTGAATATCTCATTTTCTGTTTTCTATGAAATGTTTATTTTTGTAACCCAAAATGAAAAATGAATTTCTTATCATTAATTACGAATCCGAAGAGGGTATTTTAACTACTAGAAACCAGTATTTGAATATTTAAAATTAATTAAATATTCACAAATCAAAACTATAAAATTCCGAGTCGTTAAAAGTAATAATTGAAAATCGCTTTTGAGTAAAGAGACGATCCCGTATTAGCTGGACGAATTAAGGGGTTAGAAAGAGAAGCGGAGTTTGATGAATTAAAAGTATTCTGTCTTGATCATAATGGATAGCTGAGAGGAAAGGGGCGACAACGTGTTCCAAAGCTTAAGGACTTAAGGAAAAAGTTTTTAGGGAATGTCATTGATCGAAGTTTACTATTCATTCAGGAGGAACTAAGATCTATCAAGATATGAAGAAGTTTCTAGGAAGCAATGGAAATGGATGTAGAATTATGGGTTAGGAAATGTTTGTAGTGATAATAAGTAAAAGGCAAGCATAAAAAGCCAAATGGATTGCTCTAACCTTTTGATATACCAATTTGGAAATGACATTCTTTTTCTATGGGCTTCATTGATGGGTTGCCAGGGTCGAATAAGAGAGATGAAAGTATATGAGACATAGTGGACAAAATAACTAAGAATGCTTATTTTCTTTTTGTCAAATCAACAAGAATGACACGTATTTTAGCTAAGTTGTATCTAGAGATAATTACTGATAGAAATCCCATTTGTGTTATATTTAGAGGTGAGAAGAAGCTAAGAAACCAGACAGTCAAGCTAGTGAAAGTCCCATGGAGGGCCAATAAGGACTATACATGAGAGACCGAGGATAGGACTAGAGAGACTTATCCTATTCGTTTTGATGATATGCTTTATGCTTGTGTTTTATAACTTTTTTTTTATTTCGAGGATGAAATCCTTTAAAGATGGTAGAATGTAACACCCTTAATTTTGAGCAACATTATCTGTACATTTAATTAGATTAAGAAATAAAATAATATATATTGATAAGGAAAATAAGACTTGGCTATCTAATATTTCGGGCCTTAATTAATAAGCTAATGAGGTTAACTAGATTATTAATAAGAAAAAAATGCGTAAGGAGGGTAAAATATGAAAAGGTTATATTTCTTTAACATACGTTCTTCAGTCTTCCTCTCACTCATTTACAAATATAAAAACCTAAAACTAAAAGAGATCGACCATTAATGGTTCCAGAAGGGAAGAAAAAGCTTAGGAATCAAAATTTAGAGCTAAGGATACCAAATCAATGCAAACTCATCCTTCGTCATCTAACTAAGATAAATAATAAGTCCATCTCGTTTTCAACAATGGTAGTGTCAGTCTAATGCTCAAATCCGAATCCTATATGCTTATCCATGCCATGTTCGAACATTTAAGTGTTTATATGATTTTTGGTGAATTATTAGAATAATTAATGAATTTAATTAATAGGTTTTAGTTTGAAAAACCTGTCATATGACATCCAAATTATTGAACTTCAGATATAATTTTAGAAATATTATTTTAGAAATGAGTTTTTAATTCCTAATTTCATAAGCAAGAATTAATATCTGCTGAATTTCCTAAGGATGAGAATATGTTTATTTCAAGTTTTAATTATTAAAGTATTCTTTTTGTCCCAAAATTTTTGTATGCTAAAAAATATGATTATATATATGTTAGGTGTGGCTCGCATTGGAAAGGAGTGGGTGCGTGGATTGAACGGACAGATAGTCCGACATCGCAAGAAATTAAGAAAGATCGTGGTATATATATATGGTGTTGGTGGCATGTAACATTGGGGATTCCTTTTGTTACAATAAGTGCTTGCCAATACCAGATTATATGCTCGATGGGTGACGATGGGGGATGTTCAATTGGGACGCCGGCATAAGAGACTTCGACCGTTGACTCCGATAGACACGGTGAAGCGCGTACTGTACGCAGAGAATGCCGAAACTCAACATGGTATCCGAGCTCCATGGTTCGATGGGACCGGTATGTGCAGCATGACTCCAAAGGGGCTTGAGCATGTGATGCTCGTCAAGGTGGAGATAAGAACTCAAGGTGTAACTCCAAAGGTGACTTGAGCAATGCTCACAAAGGTGGAGATTGTTAGGTGTGGCTCGCATTGCAATGGAGTGGGTGCGTGGATTGAATGGAGATATTGTCCTACATCGTAGGATATTAGAAGATTGTGGTGTATATATATGGTGTTGGTGGCATGTAACATTGGGGATTCCTTTTGTTACAATAAGTGCTTGCCAATACCAGATTATATGCTCGATGGGTGACGATGGGGGATGTTCAATTGGGACGCCAGCATAAGAGACTTCGACTGTTGACTTCGATAGACACGGTGAAGCGCGTACGGTACGCAGAGAATGTCGAAACTCAACATGGTATCAGAGCTCCATGGTTCGAGGGGACCAGTATGCGTAGCATGACCGAAGCATGGCTCCAAAGGGGCTTGAGCATGGGATGCTCATCAAGGTGGAGATACGGAACTCAAGGTGTAACTACAAAGGTGACTTGAGCAATGCTCGCAAAGGTGGAGATTGTTAGGTGAGCTCGCATTGGAAAGGAGTGGGTGCATGGATTGAACGGACAAATAGTCACACATCGCAAGAAATTAAGAAAGATCGTGGTATATATATGGTGTTGGTGGCATGTAACATTGGGGATTCCTTTTGTTACAATAAGTGCTTGCCAATACCACATTATATGCTCGATGGGAGGCGATGGGGGATGTTCAATCGGGACGCCGGCATAAGAGCCTTCGACCGTTGACCTCGGATAGACACGGTGAAGCGTGTGCGATAAGCATGGAAATGCCGAAATTCAACAATATATATTGTGAATTTTAGGAATTTTTCTCATATGTTTTTGAATTATTATGAATTAATTCAGTTAGAAATGCTTAATAATTATAATTAAATATTAATATAAAATTGCGTTTGCAATATTTTGAAAATAAGGGGGCTACATAATTTCTGAAAAGTTTACGATAAAGAAGTTTATCAATTAATAAGATTTTGATAGTCAATCGGATATGGTAAAAACTATTTTCTTTTATAGGAGAATAGCCGCTTCTGTACAAATGACGATTTTGCCAGGATCGATATAGGGTATCGCCTCCCTTTCTTACCGCTTAAACATATCGCCCTCTTTCATGGTGAAATAAAGTAGAAGCTTGGTTTATCAACAGGTTTGATATGTTACGATTCTACTAAGTATTGGTGGTCAACACAAAGCACGACAACATGAATGGTAGTCGCGATCATGTGTATCGACTACATTCGTATCGACTATATTCGTATCGACCAGGGAAATGCCACATATTTTAATGGTTTTGAAAGATGTCGACTTCAATCGTATCGACCTTGTTATTAATATGCTTTGTAAGTAATTTATGGTGATACCCTTTAGGGCCAACACAAATACATGCTGCTTATTTTAGAGGGGTGACGCATACATAAGGATGTCGCCTATTTTTTGTATCGCCTAGACAATTTTAAGTATGCAACCGTACTTAATATTTAATAGCATCGACAATTATGAAAAGCGAAAAACTTTGCTTTAATCATAAGGCTTCCTGCCTATACATCACATGCTTTTCCTATTTTTGACATATAAGAGGGGCAACATACCTCTATTGACACTGTGGATGTCAACTTTCGTCAATTATTTTATAAAGCATAAGTAATTAGTTTTGGCATAGTATTTTGATCTATCCAAGGGTTATATTTTTAAGGTAATAAAGATAAAACTCAACCTAGAAATTTACTAAAGAGATTACATTTCCTATCACCATTAGATAAATAGTGATAAAGATAAACTTATATAGATAAATAAAAAATTAGATGGGGCTGGTGTATGGCTACGCATTTTTTCAACTGCTAGCCTCTGGCTGATATTAGTCCCTAATTTTAATGTGTATGGCTTTTTCAAGGGTAAGACTAAAAGTAAACTTACTCATAGATTGAAATACACAAGATAAAAGGTAGATTATCGATATGCTTGAAAACCTATTAGGATCACAGTGACCCTATGAAAGTTAAGTAGATGGCATGCCGTCCAGAGGCCTTTCTAATGATAATTAGGTAATTTGATAAATCCGTTATGCCCTAGTAATCCCTAAAGGTTGGTATTCATCTTGATAAAACTAAATTAATTAGGACAAACGGTCCATCATTGATAGGTTGTCATGAGTACCTGGTTAGCACACATGCAATTTACTATTATCGTCTATTTTAACCATTGAGGTTGTAGGAGCATAATTTCTAAAAAGGCATATTTCGTAGAGAAACTAGTGAGTGGAAAATCTGTCCTGCTCAGCGATGTGGTCATATTATATATCTAAATTATCTGAGATGACATATTATTATTCACACTAGACTTTAACTCGAAGTTTTAGTTTTTCTTCTTTAACTCTCAAGTGCTCATTTAAGTAGATTGAGAGTAAGGTTTCCAAATTTCTATGTTTTTGGTGAATAAAGCTTTCGAAGACATGCAAGAGGTATTGATAACTATTTTAGAAGTACTGTTTATCTGTTGTGTTGTATTGAACGTGTGTATGGATTGAAATTTTATCTATCTAATATTACACTCTGATCAACCACCTCTGCATCTTTATATATCACTCTTGGAGTAACTTGTAATATTTTTTATCATTTCTCAATCTGGGTATTGTTTTGTGGATTATGTAACCGAATATGGAAATTTGAATCAATGAATGATAAATTGCGTTATGAAAATTTCATATTCATATGCTTCTGCTATTAGTGATACTATTAATTGAACTCATTTTTCATTGGAGAATAGTAAATTGATGACTCCAACATTGATATCACTTATTTTTGCACCTCATATTGAGGGATGTGACAGTGAGTAGGGCTCATTTCAATGGACCAAGGAAGAATTGGATGCTATGAAAGTGCCAAAGAATCGTTGATAACTCGAAGTGCTCCTGTTGTACTTAAAGCATAGGTACAAGAGAGTAGGGATTCCATGAGGCTAGTTACGAGGATCTGTGTGCCCTAGACTGGTGGGTTAGGTTTAGTCTCTGACTTTGGGTCGATAAGGCACCGGTTGAATTTTGTACTTTAGAGACATGAGAGTGCAATGAGAACTAGGAATTCCATTAATTTCTGGCATTAGAAGATGGTCATACAATTTATCATACATTCACGAATTTATAGGGTGATAACTAAGCTTTGCTTCGTGGATGCAATGATTGAATGTTTGGCATTATTGCTATTTTGTGTAGACTATCACCTATAAGTTATGTAGAGGGGATAATAGAGGTATGATCGAGGATAGGTCCGATGACAGGGTTGCTTATGTTCTTCCATCCTATTCTATATACATTATCTTACGTTATTATCTTTGTGTAGCATATCTAATTTTATATTATATGCTGGCCTTTTTGGTTGCAACGTCAAACCATATATGACTTATATAACTTTGTCTATTTCAATATTTTCTAGTATAGCTTTTGAGGATCATTTACTGCTCACACCAGATTATTGTATAATCAAATGTTTTATGTTTATGCTTCTTATTGTGTTGGGTACTCTTAAATGTGGAGACTACATGACAGGTCTCGGGGATGCACCTATTGATAAGTGGACAAGCTTGGAGAAGCAATGACGTATTATATATTATTTGGAGCTTTCTGCTAGTAACTCTGTGGACCTGGGACAATATTACTATGTTTTATTTTGAGTGCTTTAATAGTAAGGGGGTATATACTTACATGACATTTGTACACAACCTCTTGATTCTACAAAAATGATGTTTCAGTGGTAATATGTTACTAGTCCATTGCATATTTATTCAATTATGTTTTATTTATGTTGTGAGACATATGACATGTCATTTTGTTTTTGCTTCTCTAGTGATCATATCGCATTGAGTAGGTAAGGTTTTAGCTCTTTATTATGCTATTTGATGTAAGTGGTATTGGATGTTCGTCACAAAGTGGAAAAATAATCTTTAGGAAATGGTGTTTAGAAAACAATGCTTGTAAACCTCTCAACTCTCTATGCATATTTCTATCATTGTCATAACCTTGCCTCTTAAAATTTTGAATTATAAAGTAAATCCTCACCATACAGGTAGTTTAGCAACCCCCTAATGCGGAAAATTTGCAACGGCTTTGAGCCATTACGAAATAGTAACGGCTTTTGGCAGTTGCAAAATTGTTCAATACAGCTCCAGACCGTTTTAAATTTTAGAACGGGTTTAATCCGTTCTAAAATACAGTAAGTAATCCAATATGCCCCCATATCCCATAATAAGCTTTCATTCTCCTCACACAGAAAAGAAAAAACGCTTGCGCGCCCTAGATCTGGCCATCAAAATCAAAGACGCTTGCCTCTTCTAATCGTAAATCGATGATCCTTGCCTTTCCTGATCATCTCGTGTTCGACTATAATCAGCCATCGACCATCATTAGGTAATCTATTCAAATCGATCCGAGATCTTTAGGTTTTCTATTATTTTGTTATTCAAGTCATAATCGGTTCAAATTTCCCTAGATCTATGGACTATTTTGCTTGATTTCTGCTAGATAAATTTTACAAATTTCTGCTACATTTAAGGGTTTGTGATTTTTACTACTTCATTATATCATACCATCATGCATATGAATTAAGATGTTATCAATAAAAATTGTTACTGGGATTCTGGCATATATGCTTTTTTGTGATGTTTGGAATGGTTAACCTATTGTGTTATTCATCCTTCAATCTATCAAATATATTTGTGTATGTATAAGCATAATGACACACTCTTGGATTTTTAATTGCATTTTTTTAGTAATAATGTTAACATGTTTAGAGTTGAAAATTACTTTGAACTAGTGAGTATATTGAGTTTCTGGATGATATAAATCGTTCACTTGATTGTCATCTTTGGATAGAAATAATACGGCTTTATGGTTTTATGAAAGTGTAACATTTACAGATTTAGAGCCATAGTGAGTTTATAGTACTTCAGGTAAGAAATGCGGTGATTAAAGTCGAACCAATAAGATTACATAAGAACACAGAGAATGTACAAATATTAAATACGAGAGAATTAACATGTATAAATTCCGTGCTTCGCGTGAATATGAATCGTGATATATTAGTGCAGTGTAACCTGCTGGCTTGAGTTACATTAGTTGAGTTCATTTGGTATGTTTTCAGGCCAGTAGTTAGAGACTTGGTCGATGATATAATTGTCGTAGATGAAAAAGCAATCGTGAACACTGTGAAAATGTGCTATGAGGTTCTAAAGCTATCCTATGACACGCAGATGGAGAAAATGGACGCTATCCTATATGTGCTACTAAGAATGCATGATGGTAGAGTTGTCTATTTTTGTTCATACCTTCAATGGAAAATACGGTATCATGGATTTGTAGGCATATAATGTGTTGTATACTGAACTTGCAGTGAACCTGTTTCTCAAAGTTGAACGGTCTGATTTTGAAATTTCGAAACTTAAATCAATTCAACATATGAAAACCTATAGAGAAGTTAAGTTAAACATAATATTGTGGTTCAAAAGATATTAAATATGTAATAACATCATTTTTTATTATTTTATCTCATCTTAGAACAGTCAATAGGAAACAAATGCATGGCATTCGTAATTTGCTATGTTTTTCTTTGATGATTTGATCACCAATATATGCCTGCTGTTAAAAGGCATGCATGGCATTTGCAATTTGCTCCACTTTTACTAAGTGCAAAATTTTATCTATTTCTTGCTGTTGTTCCAAATTCAAAAGAAATGCCAAGCAATCAGAGTTTAAAAAAATCCATGATACATTCGTGTGCATGTGCAGTATGCTTTGTTCTTGTGAATTTATTTTAGAAAACTGCCATCATCATTTACCCTAATCTACTTGAACTTTAAAAAGTAAAAATTAACTGGAGAGTTATATATATATATATATATAGAATAATGCATTATTTAGAGGGGGAATTTGGATGGAAATCAGGACGAAAATTGGAGGGTTCCTGTCTGGGGTATCCCATCAATTGATAACTTTGTTTATTTTTTTAGTATTTGAAATGAGTCATACTATACACATTGTAGTAGTTAGTATCATGTATTCAGTTTTAAATATGTAATAACATAATTTTAGTCCCTTTCACTATTATCTAATATAAAATAAAATAAAAATGACTGGCGATTATGACCAACTTCTTTTTGCTTCATACATATTGATATTCTATGCATTCATCATGCGAATATATAGGTTATATTTTTCTAATTTTCTTTTTTATACATACTGAGATCATAAAGTTTTCACTAACGTGCAGGTTTGAACTGAACTTGCACCTTTAGTATAATTAGTAACTATGCCAGGGTTCTGTTTTTAAGCTATTCCAACCCAGTCCTGCCCATAGAGGAATGAACATAAATAAGAGCCCTTTGCAAGGAACTTGAATTATTTCAATACGAGTCCCAAATGAAATTGGCTAGCTATTAACTTCCGGTGGCCCATCTACTAACTGATAAACTACTTTATACGTCCATATTGCATATTTCAAAATTCAGAACTATCTGTTTAAATAAATTTACATTTTTCATCTTATTTTACATGTTTGTCTACCACGTTTTCAAAACCAAAGAAATATAATAATAGTTAATTAAGGTCGTTACTATTCATATTATGATCTTTTTCTTCCTCTATTGTTCCTTTTTATTGACTAATATTTCTATGAGCTTCATCGCACAATATATAATTTGCATTTTATGAACACAAAGTCTAGGTGAATTAATAAAAAGGTAAGGTACATAAAAAGTTAAAAAATATTCATTTGACGCTATTAAATACAAACAAGTGTACGTATATTTCAACAACACATTGTGTGTCGTAAGTTAAGAAAACATGTACGACCAACTAATTCAATAACTACATACTAAATAATTTGAAAAATGCGTAACTGCAGTTTCTTTGTTCGACATAAAATGAGCAAGGTATGATAATTGTTTGGTTCATTCACAAGAACTAATACAAACTCTCAGTTATAGTCTTCCATACCTGATTGGATTCTTAGAGGATGTTCGTCAGTTTGAACACTTTGAAATTCAGTATTTTCTCTCCTAGTTTATGGTGGAGAAATGATGATATTTGGTTGGATGCTAGTGTTTAGCAGATGCCTGCCTAAACTATGCAGTGTGTTGTATTATTTATAGTAGTTAAGGCCTTAAACAGCCAATGTAGCTTGTAATTTCTTTGCACTGTGTGATGTTAAGGCTTTCAAAAATACAACCAACCCATTTACCCAGTCAAATTACTCAACGATGAACAGGTGAGGCCTAACCCATTAATCTGGATGGGTCCGTTGGGTAAACCCAGTTAACGGAAGAGAAAAACTGGGTCCAACCAATGAAATATACTATCTACGGTAGATGTATTATTAATGATTTATGGTTGATTTAAGGTGTATGATATTTTCAAGTACCAGTTCTATTTTTCACTTTCAATTCATAATGCCTCTACATGAATGTACATGCCTCTTATAGTTTTCGCGATATGGTCTCTGTAACACCCCAAATTTTAATAAATATCAATTAAATATAAAATATTAATAAACTAAATATTAATCAAAATAATATTCAAAATTAGACAATGGGACTAGCATCATTGAGTCGTTGTAATTTTCTGCTCAATATGGACACTTGGTTTGCTAAAATCAGAGTTAAAATGAATTACTTATGAATTAAAGAACAATTCAGAAAAATTAAATAAATAAACAGGCAGAACCAACAGTTACTGGGCGACCCAGGCCATCTAGGCCGAAACGTGTGTCGACCCATGGGTCGACCCCTGCGTCGACTCAGGAAGGTGGCTGGATCGACCTAGGTAAAGAAAACTGCGTGCCTTGCCTGATACGCAGATAACGAACATAATTAATTTTCAACGTTATTTTCAGTTAGGTTGGCACTGTTTTATTGGTTTGTATAAACCATAGACTGACATGGCGCTTTCTTATTGGTCCGATAACGTGGCTGAACCAGATCAAATCTTAGATTTGAACGGCTGAGGGCATCCAGTAAATCCTATAAGTAGACTAGCAGAGCCTCTCACATTTCTACACATCCATTCTCTCTTCTTCTTCTTCTTCCCTACACTACAAGAATAATACGGATTTCCGACGGCTGAAAACCGTCGGCGGCCGTCGGAAATGGTCGGAAGCCGTCGGAAATCCCCGTCGCAATTAAAGGCGTCGGTACACAGTGTTTCCGACGGTTTTCGACGGCTGTTGTCGAATATTTTTCCTACATTTTCCTACGGTTATCGTCAATTTCCGACGGCTTTCGACGGCCGTCGGAAACCGTCGGAAACCGTTAGAGACGTTTGCCTGGAAGCCGTCGCAAGCCGTCGGAAACCGTTATAAACATTTGAACCAGTAAGCCGTCGGAAGCCGTCGGAAATACTGCTGCTTTTTTTTTATATTACAGCTGCTATTTAACCATCAAACCCACATTCCACTCAATTCATTAATTCAGACCGTCGGTCTTTAACTCCATCACAACATATCATACACAAACCATCAAAACCACACCATTTCAACCAAAAAATCATCAAAACCAAACCAATTCAACCAAAAATTCATAAAAACGATAAAAAAACATATAAAACATAACACTTCTACGATTGCACACTATATAATACATCACATTTACTACATCAATCCACCACATCTTGTCTACCATCAAAATACATACGAAATGTCAACCAATGTTCAGTCCTACACCCCCATATATATATAGCGCATCTCTAGTCATATATGTACATATGTCAAACTAAAAAAACATACCTAACAAGCAACATCACTGGTCGTCCTCCTCTGCAGAGCCAGCTGATGAAGGAAAGCGTCCATACTGCCGCTCGAACTCTGCTATGCGTCGATCCACTATCTGAGTCATCTCAATGGCTTGGCGGCGATTCTGTTCCTCAAGCTGTGCCATCCTAGCTCTCAAGTCCTCGATCTCTGCGGCGTCCATAGCTTCTCTAGCATGTCTGGCCCGTGCCTGCTGACTGGTGGACTGTAACAATTATTTAAAATTCTTTTACTCATTTACAATTATTTTAATAATCTGCATGGCGTAAAAATATGTAATTAAAGAGTTCGGAGTAATACATTATAATCTTCGTTGACATAAAAAGGTTATCGACTATATCATTACATTCTATATCCTCTTTTAACTATTATGGTAAATAAGACCATAAATGAACCTATTCCAAGCCAACGCATAACACTGATTATAAAACGTTTTATAAATTACAATAACATAGTTAATGCTTACTTGTTGGTATCAAATGTTAAAGAAATTTGATATGCTTTAAATTATAACAACAATTAATGACAGGTGTGATATCACATGTTAAAGAAATTTGATATGCTTTAAATGGCATAATTTAATACCGTAAACTATGCACTTCATCGAGTTAATTTAGAGCAATAATTATTGATCTCTCAAATGATAACATTGAATGCACGCAACATTGGTATCATGAAAGATATATTTATCACAAAATTAAAGAACTTGAGGCTTAAGCTTTGTAGATAAAAATAAAACGCATAAAAATTAAACTAAACTAAAAATGTTTTACCACTTGATTTCCAAATCCATATCGTCTGTTACGCGTCTGTGGATCCATCACTGACTGGAAGATAATGTCCTCCTCGTCTGTAGTAAGCTGCTCCTTTCCAGTCTCAGCTAGACGCAACTGACGTTTCTCCATGAACTTCTCCTGCAAGCCCAATAGGAATGTATATAAAATTAATATCATGATATCGTATTTTATATTAATTTAACAATTACTACATAAACTTCTACATAAAATGAAATCTTACGTGACTCTTCCTGGATTTCTCGTCATGCCATGAGTATGTGATGTTCCCGTCTGAGTCGACATGCTCTATGGCATGCGTACGTGTGAACACATCCATATAGGAGACTGGACCCTGCCCCTCAGCCTCCTGAATTAGATTATTAAACACAATTATTAAATGTTCAAAACTATATACAGCATAATAAGTCGCATTTAAAAAAAATTACCAACTCCTGCCAATACTCACGTTCATAAACGTTATTAAACATAATTTGTAAACCAAGCAGAAAATTCTTTACTGATATCTCCATTTGGATGTTCACGTTCATAAACGCTGTAAATAGAAATAGTGTTTTGCATTAGATTATACACACGTAAAGATGTAGAAATAAAAATGCAGTAATTGATATTTCAGATTACCTAACGAATGGTGCAACTTCAGCACAATTTAGAAGAATATAAGTGTGAGCTACATGAACATCTTTATCATTTAGCCAGACGTCAACACATTTTCCAGAAGGTCGACCGTGTTGTCTAAAAATAGACAAAACTGTATGAGACGATTCTTGTTCGTCTCCTTCGTCGTTTCTTGGAACACTTTCAAATGATATATTCACATGATCACTGAAATAATGAGAGAAAAAGAACGAAGCTTCTTCTTCGATGTAAGATTTACATATCGAACCTTCAACTCGTGCTTTTTGTCTCACTTTTTTCTTCAAATGATTCAGATACCTATGCAATATTAATTTACATTATTTAATAGTTTTAAATTCAATTAAATTAATCGTTAATATGTCTATGTTTACCTCTCGAATGGATACATCCATCCATATTGGACAGGACCTCGATATCGTGCTTCAGTTGGAAGGTGAACAGGTAAATGTTCCATTACATTAAAAAAACCTGGTGGGAATATTTTCTCTAATTTGCAAAGCAATATTGGAATATCTACCTAAAATTTACGTAAACGTTCCACTTTCAAAGTAGTTGAACAAAGTTCTTTGTAAAACAAACTAAGCTCCGTTATTACCTTCCAAATTTTTAACGGCAGTAGTTCTTTGAACATAACTGGGAATAGATGCTCCATCATAATATGACAATCGTGGCTTTTCATTCCGCTCAATTTACCATTTTTGAAGTCAACACACCTACGAAGGTTTGAGGAAATCCCATCAGGAAATCGTAACCCTTCAACCCATTTTAAAACAACGTTAACCTGATTATTATCTAATTCATAACATGCTTTGGGTTTTTTACTGTCATTAGGTTTCATATGAAGCTCGGGACGTTCGCATAATTCTTCTATATCGCGCCTTGATTTCAAATCATCTTTAGTTTTCCCTTTAACATTCAAAATCGTGTTAAACACATTATCAAATACATTTTTCTCATTATGCATCACATCAATGTTATGACGAAGCAGAAAATGTTTCCAATACGGCAACTCCCAAAAAATAGACTGTTTGCACCAATTATGATAAATCGATTTGCCTTCAATTTCTGTTTGAACTCCAGTTTGATATATCTTTGGATGATTTCGAACCATTTCATATATTTCTTCGCTAGTCCATAACGTTGGAGGTTGTCTGGTTTCTACTCTATTAACCAAAAAGTTTTTCTTGTCTGCTCTAAAAACATGATTTACGTGGAGAAAACATCGATGACAGTCAAACCATGAAATTTTCCTACCATGCGGTAAGGAAAACGCTCGTGTCTCTTCCATGCAATATGGACATGATAGACGACCAGTAGTACTCCATCCTGAAAGCATTGCATATGCAGGAAAATCACTTATAGTCCACAACAAAGAAGCAAACATGCGAAAATTTTTCTTCTTTGAAACATCGTACGTTTCTACTCCTTCGTTCCACAATGTTTTTAATTCTTCAATTAACGGTTGTAAATAAACATCAATTCCTTGTGCTGGATCATCGGGCCCAGGAACAATAACAGTAAGAAACATATACTGTGTTTTCATACACATCCATGGAGGTAAATTATAAGGTGTGATGATAATGGGCCATGATGAGTATTTAGAACCAAACTGAGAAAATGGTGAAAACCCATCCGTACATAATCCTAGTCTGACATTACGACTCTCCGCTGCAAAATTGGGATAAGTTTTATCGAAATGCTTCCATGCTTCCCCATCGGCTGGATGGGTCAACGTACCTTCTTGCTCCGATCTCACCTTATGCCATCTCATATGAGATGCAGTTGCAGAAGATGCATATAATCTTTGAAGCTTTGGAGTAAGAGGTAAGTAATGCATACGTTTATATGGAACTTCCTTTCCCTTCTTTTTTCGTGGTTTATATCTTTCTTCATTACAAATTTTACAATTTCTAAGGTTTACGTCATCTTTCCAAAACAACATACATCCTTTTACACATGTATCTATTTTTTGATAAGGTAAACCAAATGCCGACATAAGTTTTTTAACTTCGTAGTGATTTTCACACATTAAATTATCCGGCGGCATGTGCCTTTTTGCAGCTTGTACAATTGCTGTGAACCCAGCTTCAGTGATGTTGTATTTAGATTTCATCGCAATGTATTCCGCGATTACCGATAGCTGAGTGCCGCTTGTACAACCATCCCAAATAGGTTTCTTAGCATTATCCAGCAAATCATAAATTTTCTTAGCTTTAATATTCGGTTCTTCATCATTTCCATCGTCGTCGTCGGCTGCAATCATAGGAAACATAGATCGAGCTGCATCTTCCACCATATTTTCAATACGGGTCGTGCTAACATTTTCTTCAACATGATTGTCTACCCCAGTCTCAACAGGAGTATTTGATACAACTTCTCCATGACGATCCCAAAAATAATACTCGGGTACGAATCCGTTTTTGCACAAATGGACTTTCACAACATCGGGTAACAAATATTTTAAATGTTTACACTTGCTACACGGACAACGAATTTCAGGATCGCTTCCATTATTACTTAAAGCAAAGTCAACAAAGACATTTATACCATTATAAAAATCTTCTTTTATTGAACCTCTCTGTCCTCTTCTTTGGTACATCCAACTCCTCCGATCAACAAAATAATCAATCATTTTTCCTAGTTGAGAAATTCAGTCATAAGTCCAAAAATTAATATTTATTTAAGAATTCAAATTACAAAAAAAACTTGTACTTATGGTAATAAAACGCACGTATATTGCAATATTTTCATTTTTAAGGAATATATTTTTAATATTAAAAATATATTAATTCTATAGCGTTTTGATCCATATGTATTTTATATATTAATTCCATAGCGTTTTTCTGAAATTTTGATTTTGTCGTAACTTACAAATTATGAATTAAAATCTCAAATTCTTATATCCGTTAGAAAAAAAAATTTCAATACGGTCCTAGCGTTTCTTGTTTCGTCCAAATCCGATTTAAAATGAATTTTATATAATTTTCCAAAGTTCAAAATTAAATTTTGAAACCACCGCGCCATTTTAGTCTTGGAATATAAATTATTTTAATTTATAAAATCTAACTTAAATAACAAAAAATCAATCGTTGTTATTTAAAATAAATAATCTTAAATATCCATAACCCAACACAGTTAAATTTGACACTTTTTTTAATGCAATTCTTTTACATGGTCAGGCATCCTACTTCCCATTATAAACACAGTAAATATTTACAATTGTATATTACTTCGTTTCAAACGATTCAACAAAATTTCGGCAGCATTTCCCTTTTGTTTCCTGCACTGTACACATGTACGCAGGAAACAAAAGGGAAAATGGAACCAAAATTTTGTGAATCTTTTGAAACGAAGTAGTATACAAAATGTAGATGCTTATTGCGTTTATAACTTGTCCAATACAAGGACAAATCCAACAAATATTGTACCAGATGAATATAAACGGTCGTTTTTTAATTTAAAAAAAAACAACTATTTATATAACGATCATGTACAACACTCGTCGGACGGGGCCGAAAACACTCTAGGGGATATTACTCAATTATATGTGCGCATATTAATATAAAGTACGTTTTACTGCAACAAAAAAATATTTTATATTTTATCACATCTGCTAACATTTCAATCAACTTAAAACAATATTATTACCGTCGATTCAATAGGCACACAACTAGAATTTAGAATCATGCGTTTTTGTGCATAAATCAAAATTTGCACGATGTACTTTTCATAGTTCATCCATTCAATTATTCGTATGTCAAATAACACGTGCAAGAATGACGAGCGCATAACAGCACACATGTACAAAAATATCCTAAATTATACAACGACATAAACAATCTAAATTGAAACACATACACACACTTAAACCAATTTGTAAATATATGGGATTTTAAACAATTTTTTATGACCACTACAAACAACAATATATCCAAAACATGCCTAAATTTTGATGTCAAATACACAAATATGCAAATATTTAACATAACTTTTTCAATTTCAGTGTAGCAAATGAAACACACATATAATATGATGATATAACATACTACAACACCATATGAACCAATTGCAATCAACAATTAAGCTTAATTTACTAATTTTACCAAATTTAGGTTTAGGTCAAAAATTGAAATTTTAACCAAAAAACGAATTATACCTTAAATTGATGTTGCTGGAAGCTTGAGGAGGAGTCGGGAGTGATCTGGACGTGAAAAATTTGGTGTTTGGAGGTGGAAAATCGCGATTTTGATGGTGTAAGGGTTGGAAAATCGGCTGGAAAATGGGTTTGAGGAGGGAGGTGAAAAATTCTGTTCGGCTGGAAGAAGATAATACGTTTATAATCGACGGTTTCCGACGGCCGCCGACGGCCCGTCGAAAGCCGTCGGAAAAAGCCGTCGGAAACCGTCGATATGGGCCGTCGAATTTAAGCCCCTTTCTTGTAGTGCTAGGCCCATTTTCAAAATTACGAAAGGCCACCTAATTAAATTTTTAAGGGGTGAAGAAGTTCTTAAGTTTTAATATTTATTTTTATAAACACTTCTAGAGGCCGAGGTTCTACTAAATTTAAGAAGAAGGTCACGGGGGAAGCTTTGTTCATCAGAGTTGTGAGTTTTACGTAATTTTTAGATTAGTTAATTATGTACGAATGTTTAGATAGTTAAGTACTTTTAATTTGCAATTTTCATTTTTATATTATTTGCAATATTTGTTAGTTTAGTTTTTCTAAAAGTTAGTGTAATTTAAAATAATGTCATACCTATTTCTTTCCAGTTGTTTATTACTTATAAGTAATTCTCTTTCTTATTATCCCCTTCTTTGTTATTGTTTATTTACAGTTATATTTATGCCTATTTCTGTTTTCTTTTGCATAAATTGAGTCAAGGTCTTGCGAGTATCCTAGGCCGTTTCCCTTTTTCTTTTAGCGCTGTACCTAGGCTTGAAAAGAGCCCAGGCCTATATCGTTAATTATGTGTTAAATTGGAATAATGTTGAAATTGAATAAAAAGGAATTTTTGGGCATATTTGAAACTGATTAAGTATTGTAATCAGATTAGACTGTAAATTGGGGGCAAAACCTTAACACGTAATTGGAGAATATGTAAACTAGAATAGATTGAACTTAATTAGACATTAAGTAATGAAGGGAAAAGTTGGATTATACTAATTAGAAATTTTAATATAACCTAGGATATAATATGTGGTTATATTGGGTTTATTAATAAAACTTAAACTTGTTAAGTTAAATCTATGAAATTAATAAGCTAAGATAGAGGGAGTCCATTCTGGCAGCGTGAGCCTGATTTGGGAAGACAAGTGGCTCGTAGATTATGTCTATTCCGATAGCGTAGGGCTAATTGGGGAAGATAAGATACCTAATAGTATAATGACATCCTAGTTTAGATCCGTTCCGGCAGCGTGGGGCTGATTGGGGAAGATAAGAGGCCTATTCAAATAATGAATTGGGGACCAAGTCTAAGGGTGACTTATGTCAATTGCATCTTTTTTTTGGGAACCCGTATCAGTTAGTATCCCTTTGTTATCATGAACTCTCACACTAGGTATAGGCTAGGGCACACTTTACTGAACTAGATAGTAAGAGGTTCAAACGAGGTGGATACGGGCGCGTTCCGGTGGGCGTGCATCATTCCGATTGGGGAAGATAAGCCATTGTAATGCCTATGATTAACGACTGTGTCCTTTTAGTTGATGGGTTCAGGATTGATAACCCGAATTCCATAATTGGCACTTGTTATCACATTTTGGGTAAAGTAGTCGATCGATGGGTAGAAATTAGGTAAAGCGTTATTACGATATTTTGGTAGTTGGTGCAGCAATTTTTGGATATGAATGAGAAGCCTATCTTTATTAGTGTTTATGTTTTTCAGCTATTTCATTTATGTTTTTATGTCCATTGATCTTAGAACTATTCATCTGTCTAAATTCTTCCTTATCTTATGCTCATACTAGAAATTACTAGAACTCACCAGATGTATGTCTGACCTAGTTTGTTTTCATCTTCTCTATTCCTTCCCCCTGGTTCGCAAGGTGGAGGGTCTTAGCAGTGATACTTGATTATTTGGTGCAGATTCAAACTCTTTTCGGATTCATATATTGGTCCATTTCTTGTTTTCTGATCATTGTATTGGCTTATAAGAGGGATAGCTTTTGTGTTTTACTTATGTACGCTGATATTTTCCACGAGACAATATGCTTATTTTATGATGATGACTATCTGGTATTTGAAATATAATAAGTACTGTGACTTGATTTGCTTATTTAATAAATGTTTTAAAAGTTTCCACTGTTTTTTATATTTTTGTCTTGTGAATTTTAGTCTATGTTTTGTTACTTTATACCTAAAAGCTTCATAAACCTTAGCACATTCTCATATGGGTGACATTAAGAGGTGTAGGGTGTCACAGTCACGGATAAAGATAAGAAATTAGAAAGCGAAATCATATGGTGTCAGCTATAGATAGCCTAAAAGAATGATTAGGCTCCTCTTCTCTCAAGATTAAACTCCACAAATTAGTATTCTCGACATCCTTTTTCGATATTTATACCGTTCAAATCACTTGCGGATGATCACCCATTAAATATTGTTTTATGGTTCAGTGAGCGGAAATTTACTGCCGGCTTATCGTCTTGTATCACTTATGCTTTAAATGTTATGTGAATCTCTCATTGGACGCATGTGAGGGTTCTCTTTAGTAATAATGACTCACCTTTCGAATTCAGCTGTTATTTTAAAAAACTTTGGTACCCAGGTTCGGGTAACAAATTAGTTAATATTTGAAAGATCCATTCTAGAGATAATTTTAAGGTTGAAACTGCTTCTAATGATAATAGAGTTTCTTCCATCTGGGAAGGTTCAAAGATTTCCTGGAGATGATCGTAGTGAAGTCACTTTCAGCTTAAGTGAATTGGACCCTAATATTGGTATGACAGGGCCTCCGTATTTCTTTCAGGGAATGATAATATCTAAACCTTTATCGATTTAGAAGATCTGAAACTTTGTTTCGGATATTAAAAATAACAGAAGTCCAAAGAACCTTTTTGTAAAGAATAGTGACGAAGCCTTTTTCAGCATAGAAGTCGAAAATCAAATTTGGGTATTTAATGTATTAGAATTCCAGAGAATCTCTTTTTTGGAAATGATAGCGATGAAGTCTCTTTCGGCTTAGAAGACCCAGACCCTAGATTCAGGTATTTATGAATAATAGAAGTCCAGAATACCTTTTTGGAAATTATGAAGCGACCTTCGGCTTGGAAGGGCCAAAACCCAGATTCACATATTTAATATAATAGAATTCTAGATAACCTTTCTGGAAATGATAATGATGAATCATCTTTTGGTTTATAAGACCCGAAACCCAGATTTGGGTATTTAATATAATAGAATTCCTGATAACCTTTTTGGAAATGATAATGGTGAAGCCTTTTTCGTCTTGTAAGACCCGAAACCCAGATTCAAATATGTAATGTAATAGAATTCAAGATAACCTTTCTGGAAATGATAATAATGAAGCTTCTTTCGGTTTAGAAGACCCGAAACCCAAATTCAGGTATTTAATATAATAGAATTCCATATAACCTTCCTGGAAATGATAATGATGAAGCCTCTATCGGCTTAGAAGACCCAAAACCCTGATTCGATTGTTTAGATTGAGGATTGGAACCCATCTTCGAGAGGCCATAGGTACAATAGCGCTTTTGGTTTTTTTTAGGACCCCGTGTCATTATAGGCTTTGTAAAGCAGAGGCCAGATAAGCATGCTTTTTAGTGTTCCTTTTTAGCTTTTCAATCCCTTTTGCGGGATAGACAGGCGAGGCATGCTTGTGCCGAAGCAAAGGCTGGGCTTGATCTTAAAAAGTTCAAAGGTAGAGCGGGCTTCATTCGAAACCCAAGATAGACCACGGGGATTACCCATCCTTCCTCCAAAGGTCACCTTGATGCATCAAGGTTTTATGGTGCCTAGGATAGACCATAGGGTTCACCCTCCTCCCTCTAGGAGACACCTAGGATATACCTAGGGCTTGGAACCAGGCGCACAATGTCCTGGGATTACCCCCTTCTGCTTTTTTTGGGGGGGGGGGGAGGACCTGAGAATTCCCAGGAGTTTTTAGCTTGATCCATTTATGAAAGGTAATTTCACCCTTAACCAAGTATAGACTCTTGTTTAGATAAATTTGACTGAAAACTTTTATTTTCCATACAGAATAACTTTGACAATATCTTATTTTTCCAAATTTTATTATTCTTCGCCTTCGAGGCTTATTTCTTTTCACTGTTTCGACGGAGATTTATTCCTCATCTAATTTCACCGACTTATAGAAGAGAAGTATGGCTTCAAATGTTCTACATTCCATATTCGCGGAACCATATTACCGTTTGGGTGGCATAACCGATAAGCTTCCAGAGGTATTACCGTGTGTATAACCAGGGGTCCTTCCCAGTTTGGTCCTAAAGATCCATCTACTGGATTCTTGGTATTTAACATTACCCTTCGGGGAACCAAATCTCCTACTTTGAATTTCCTTACTTTGACATTCGAAAGTAGTACGTAATCATTCGTCTTTGATAATTAGCTATTCGAATAGCTGCCTCATCTCGAAATCCGAGGATTAAATCCAATTTTCCAGTTTTAACTCTTGGTTCTTGTCAAAAGCATATGCAACTCCGCGTTGGGATGGTACTTCCACTTCGAATTACTTGTCTACTCATAACAAATATTATGAGTACCCAAGAGTTTAGGAAACACAGTAAATAAACTCTGGGTCAGTCGGGGGACTGGTGTGAGTAAACACAGTTAAAAAGATTATAAACAGGGAAATAAGAATAAGGTTTCTTCATATTGGAAAAATTCATTTTACTTTAGAATCTTTAGACCAATCCATAAGTATATGGATAATGACTTTGATATCAAAACATTTGATATTACGATAGTTTTTATCAAATAAATAATCATCTAGTGAAACGCTTGCATCTCAAGTTCATGTATATATTATAAAATCTAAAACCGCAGAGCGTGTATTGGAGATTGGATTCCAACAGACAAGGTATGGGATCACCTACCGATCAGTGTACTCTAGAGAGGATACACTACGGTTCAACAAGAACATCTTGTAACCCGGACACACATGACCGTCCACTCATTAGCTTGAGTGTAACGAATATATTATCACTCCACGGTTGGGAATGACCCACCGTTTTCCGAAAGTTGCAGCAGCGAAAAGAGATTAAGAAGTTAAATATGGAATTTCGCTAGATGGTGATAATATACCCTGCTTGGGTATGACCCTCCTAGCCATGCTGCCTTGCCCGATTTTTGTCATTTCCTGGTTGTGAGGTTTGAGGTTTGAGGTTACGTTTATCACTTGACATATCATTTCGTTAATCACTTTGGATGCCACAATGTCATATCTGTCAGAACACGCATTGGTTTTCCCAAATACATTACGGGCATAAAGCTAAGAGAAACGAATTCCTCCGCCACCAACATAATATACTTTAGAAAAGTCGATGTGTAAGATCTACTAGTTATACGTTGTCAGACAGCCGTCCATATAGGTTTGTCCTGGGACTGAACAGGCCGAAGGTACTATTTAAAATAGCCCTTACATATCTCCGTCTTCAATATTTTTGACACGCGTCGTATAATTCGAATCGAAGTGGAATATTTATTCCGGACTCTTCAAAACGATGTACGTAATGTCTTTTACAGTTGGTAAATAATTATCAGCCTAACATAATTATGAATCAGTTTATACATCCTTAATTTATACAAAACAGTATATTTTCGCATTGTTCATATTTGGATATTTTGATTATCTTTTATAAATGAACAATTAAAGTGTATGCGTCGCATACGGTAATTTATTCAGTTTTGACCATTATTTAGAAATGAGTAAATAAAGTGTGTGCGTCGCACACGGTATTTTTCTTAGTTTGTCATTGATGTTTATACAATGTTTAATTCTTCCGTTATTCTTGTAAATTATTTTCTCACTTCTAATTAATCATAAATAAATTAAGTTTATAATTTTTCTTAATTATTTCTTTTATATTTCTATTTTCAACTCGTTGAGCTTCTACCGTCGAGCTTTTGCACTTCGATCTTCTGCTGTTGTCCTACTTCCACTTTCCTACGATATTTAAATATAAATAAAAATTCTCTTTTTATTTATTTATTTCTTCTTTATTTTTATTTTTTTTCTATTTTTTTTCGAACTTGGTTTAATTTAAACTTCATTCAAAATCTCATTTGTTAGCGTATTTGA
The DNA here is from genome assembly GCA_030737875.1 of Allium sativum. Classification (NCBI taxonomy): domain Eukaryota; kingdom Viridiplantae; phylum Streptophyta; class Magnoliopsida; order Asparagales; family Amaryllidaceae; genus Allium; species Allium sativum. Next base: position 19,519,419 of record CM060912.1, read on the forward strand.
CAAAGTGCCAGTTTCGCAAGTACCACTTTTCAAAATCTCTGCGTTCCGCCTGCAAATCTGCCCAAAATGCCATGCGCCAGCTAAAGTACCACATCTCCACCTGGTAGTGCCACTTTACCAAGTACCAGCTCTCCAAAACACCATGCTCCGCCTCCAAAAATCCCATGTCGCGCTCACGATTTCTTGCTTTGCCAAAGTACCACTTGGTACTACCAAGTGCCAAAGTACCAACCCTCCTGCACCCATGTTTTATCCTCCAGAACTGATGCCTCACCCATGTATTCCTGTTTTGCCAAAGTACCACCTGGTACTTACCAAAGTACCAAGTACCACCCCTCCAGATCTCGTGCCACAACCGATCGTTAACCCCCAAATCACCATGAAAACATGTTTGCCAATTTTCCAGTACCACCCTGATGTATACACATGTGCACATGCACGTGCACAACCAAACGAGACACCTCCGACCATCCTCACACATCACCCATCATCGCCGGAACTCTCTACCACCTTCAGATCTGATCTCCTCAATACAGTGTTTTTACTGTTTCTTCCTCATTGTCGAAAATGGGTTTCATAGGAGAAACCTTTGACTGCTCTCGCCTCAGTCCACCGGAGTGCCTCCAACTCCGGCCACGTCATGGTGACGACCCACTCCGTCGATCCCCCCAGGTGCGATCTCCTTCGGTGCCACCATCGTGGTGCAATACTGACGAGATTTCGACAGTATAAAAGTGGACCCATAAACCTAAATCTAGTTCATTTACAAAATCTGTACAATAGAAAATTCTTTTCATATTTTTCCTAACATCTCCTCCCCTAAACGTTGCTCTCCTCCTTTCGCCATGGTTTCCGATCACTTGGATCGCCAGTTATCGACCAAAACCCATTTTTCGATCATCCCACTATTTCTTGATCATCAGAGCGTTAAAAATTATGAAACTACCACTAAAAATCCTCATTTGGTGTTATGTTTCCATCTATATATTCAAATCATGATTCTGCATTATTTGAATTTTCATGTTAACAGTTGATTTAAAGAGAACAATCCAGTTTTCTGTTATCTTGAATATATGTTCATTCGAAATGTTTCTTCTTGCATTCAGATAGATTTGGTGGTTACGCGATGGTTTAAACTTAACATGGTGATACATTGAATCATCTAACATAAGTATTACTGATAAATGGATCATCAGTTTTTGGTAAAACAGGGTGTTCATAACAGGATTTACACAGATAACATACAGAGGTTAAAATGTATATGCAGGATGTGTTCAAACCAATATACTTAGCAGTCTACACAGATGCAAACATAGAAGTAATAAACATTAAACAAGAACATGATTTACTCACTTGAATGCTTTCCCAATTTCCAACTAGAAAGAACTTCAGTATTTTGTTATGGTGAAGAGAATGCAAGATTTAAACCCATATTTATAGGCAAGTTCTTATGTTTAAAAATTCATTTTCCTTTTCGCATTCACTATAGTGATTGTATGTTTAGCCTCACCCCTTTGTTTTAGTTCCTACGGCATGTTTCATGAGAAAATCCTATGCAAGGAATATTTGTTTACAAGATATTTAGCCAATGAATTTGTCCTATGTTTGTGCTTCTAGAAGCACACCATCTCCAACCATACTTTCATTTAATGCCCCTCCCACTCCTTTCTTTTCAGCAATATATAAAATGGTTTTCTTAACCATTAAGTATGAGATATTTTGTTTGAATAGAATTATTTACTTTGCTACTTATAGTGTTGTGTCTTAGGTACTAGTTTCTCCTATCCTTAGTGACACTATTTTTGGTTAAATCACATTGTGGACTTTGACGTCATATGACTTGCATATGTTTGTCTTCACATAAATTTACATGGATATTTACCTTTTGGTCAATTGGTCAAACATATTATACGCATACTATTTTATGTGTTCATGTATACATACATGCCCGAAATGAATCCCCTGCCATGTTTACTTACTTGTTGTCTTTTGTTTCAAAGTCCTTTGTATTCTTAAAGTGACAAAATACCTCTTTTCCATATGTATACTTTGTCATCACTTTCATGTTCAAGTTAAAGGTTTTAGTTGCAAAGTTCTTGCTTGAATTTTGTTTATGGTTTAACTATATATGTATTAAAGTACACACATATATATACATATTGTTATACTTCCAATATGTTTCAAGTTATGGTTTTAATGTTGCATATTTATATTATGTAAATCAAGTTTAAACATAACTCAAATATGTACATTATTTGTATATTCATCCATACATATGTTTACACATATGTTTTATATTAATTTAAGTAGCATATTTCATTTGAATTTCCTTATTAAAATCAAATATCAAAAGCTAGAAAAAGTCGGGACATTACAGTCCACCCCCCTTAAAAGAATTTCGTCCCCGAAATTAGAGTAAGACGGATAGAAAGATTTCCAAATGATAATACTTCATACCATAGATGCTTAGTACATCATATTCATAACAACTAGTTCTATACTAGTACTAGTTATAGATAACATACTATGATACTTAGGGCTACACTTGACTAATTCAAGTTGTAGGATACCATATAATATACATATATATAGTCCAACACATCTCTCCATCATACTCCTCAGAGTCCCTGCTGTCTATCTCAATCACTTCGTCGTCAGAGATGTTAACTACCTCCACTACTTCATCCTCATCATCAGATATATTAAAGACCTCAACCACATCCTAAGTATATGCCTCGTCATCATCAGGAATGTTAATGACTTCCACTGGTGGTAGCAGGTAAAGTCTCACTGCAGGATATCCGTAAACTCCAAAAATATCTACACATCCTGCTGCTGCATGGAACTCGATAAGAGCCTATTCCAGTTTGGTCCATACTGCCATCATTGGGTCCACATGTTCCTCTGGCTGGTTGCCCATAGCTATGACTGGAGTTTATGGGACTTCGACAACTTCTTTTCTTCATATTCTTCCTCGTCCTCTTCTTCATCATCAATGTCCATATCATCAGCATCTTCTCCATCTTTGTCATCCTCGTCTCCTCCATCATTACCGCCAAATCCTGTCTCTACCTCCATTTCTTCGTCTTCATCAATAAATTCCAGACTGTCTTCATCCTAATCTATAGGTTCATCTCTGCCAACATCTGACTCCTCTGATGCTATATAGGTACCTTCGTCATCACTAGGTGATATCTCTCGAATGTCCTCTGAATCTCCCACCCTTGATCTACTTGCTTTTGCCTGAAGTCTAAGGATCTGTGGTGGTGTTAACCTCTTCCTAGCTGTGGTCTTGAATAAAGGTGCCAACTGGTAAGTAAACAAGGAAATAGAACTCATCAATGATGAAATCATAATAAGAGAGTTCATAAGTCCTAATAAACTGAATCCAAAAATGCACATACCAATGCTCACAGAAATGAAGAAATCCATGGTTTCATTTCATCTAATCAAACAAATAGTAAATCATACCTAATCTGTAGAAAAATCTGGGTATAATTTTTTGATATGCTTTTCGGTTTCCCATGTACAGTCTTTCGGATTTTCGCTCCATTGAATCTTTAGTAGACTTACCACTTTGTTGCGAAGTTGCTTTTCCTCTCTATCGACAATGCGGAATGGATGTCGAATCACAGCCAAATCTGGTTCGGTCTCTATCTCTTGCTGAACGGATGGTTCCAGAATTAAGGATGGATCGTGCATACACTTCCTTAAATGAGATATGTGGAACACATTATGTACTCCTGCCATATGCTCTGGCAATTCAACTTTATAAGATAGAAAACCAATTCTCTCCAGAATACAGAAAGGTCCAACATATCATGGAGTTAACTTTCCGGCTTTTCCAAACCTTACTACTCCTTTCATCAGTGAAATCTTTACAAATACCAGATTTCCTATATCAAATACTAGGTCTCTTCGCCTTTGATCAGCATAGCTTTTCTGGCGATCTTAAGCTTCTTTCATTCTTAGCTTTACCAGCTCCACCTTTTCTGTTGCTTCCCGGATCATATCCGGTCCAAGTGCTAATTTGTTTCCAGATTCAATCCAGCATGCGGGTGCTTTACAAGGCTTTCCATACAGTGCTTCATATGGTGCCATCTTTATACTCGCCTGGTAACTATTATTATAAGCAAATTCCACCAGGTGTAAATGAACCTCCAAAATCTAGAATACAAGCTCTTAGTAAATCTTCCAATATCTGATTCACTCTTTCTGTTTGACCGTCCGTTTGAGGATGGTAAGCTGTACTAAAATTTAATCTCGTTCCCAAAGTTTTCTGCAATGCTTCCCAAAATTTACTCGTAAAAATAGGATCTCTGTCACTTACGATGCTTGTTGGGACACCATGCAGTCGTACAATTTCTCTCATGAAAACTTCAGCTAATGATGTGGCAGTTCGTGTAGGTTTTACCGGAATAAAATGTGCACTTTTCGTTAGCCGATCTACAATTACCCAAATTCCTTCAAATCCTGTCCTTGTCTTGGGCAATCCATCGATGAAATCCATCGATATCATTTCCCACTTCCAGTTGGGTATTTCTAATGGTCGCAATAATTCAGCAGTCCTTTGATGGTCTCCTTTGACTTGTTGACAACAAAAACATTCATTCACAAAAGTTATAATATCCTTATTCATTCCAGGCCACCAGAATACTCGCTTCATATCATTATTCATTTTATGAATTCCTGGATGGATGCTCAACTTTGATGCGTGGCATTATTTTAAAACTTCTTTCCTCAACCCATCCACGTCTGGAACGCATAATCTGTTGTTTATTCTCAACACTCCTTGGTTATCCAACTCAAAACCAGACTCCTTTCCATTTGTGACTCCTTGAATTATTTTCTCTAGTTTAGCATCTCTTCTCTGATTACTCATAATCCTTTTTGGAGAGTCGGCGTGACTTCCAATAAGGATAAAATCGCATTTCTACTCAAGGCGTCAGCTACTACATTCGCTTTTCCGGGCGTATAAATAATGGCTAAGTCATATGATGCAAGAAATTCCAACCATCGTTGTTGTCTCAAATTTAAATCTTTTTGAGAAAATAGTTACCGTAATGGTTTATGATCCGTTAAAAGTTCGAATTTTCCACCCAGAAGATAATGTCTCCACATCTTCAGCGCAAAAACAACTGCTAATAATTCCAGATCGTGAGTTGCATAATTCTTCTCATGCAGCTTTAATTTCCTACTTGCATATGCAATTACACGACCGTTTTGCACCAAAACAGCTTCTAATCTAACTCCAGCAGTGTCAGTGTAAGCTGCAAATCCACTCGTTCCATTGGGAACAGCTAATACAGGTGATTCAGTGAATCTCTTCTTTAACTCCTGAAAAGATTCTTGACACTTTGGGGTCCAAATAAGCTTTTGGCCTTTCTTCGTTAACTTTGTCAAATGTGATGATATCTTGGAATAATCTTGGATAAATCTTCGGTAGTATCCTGCCAATCCTAGGAAACTACGATCATCGGTTGGTGTAGGGGTTGTTTCCATTGTTGTACTGCTTCAACTTTAACTGGATCTACAGATATTCCATCTCCATTCACGATGTGCCCCAAAAATCTTTCTTCAGATTTCCAAAAATGACACTTGGAAAACTTGGCCTTCAACACATTTTCCTTAGAGTTTCTGGTACTACTCTAAGATGATAACGGTGCTCTTCTTCAGTTTTTGATTAAACCAGAATATCGTCGATGAAAATTAGAACGAACTTGTTCAGAATTTTCCTAAAAACTCTGTTCGTCAGATCTACGAAAAAGTGCTGGTGCGTTGGTTAGTCCGAAAGGCATAACCCACCACTTATAAAAGAAATATGGGCCTCTAAATGCTGTTAAAGGAACACTGTCTTCAGCAATTCTTAATTGGTGAAATCCCATTGCTAAATCCATTTGGGAGAACATCGTTGCTCCGCGCAATTGGTCGAAAAGATCGTCAATTCGGGGTAATGGATATTTATTTCTGATGGTTACTTTATTTAACTCTCTATAGTCTACACACAATCTTAATGACCCATCGGATTTCACTACAAAAACTACCGCCGATCCCCAACTAGAAAAACTAAGTCCGATTAAGCCTTTATCTAGTAAATCCCGAGTTTGTTTCTCTAGTTCCAAAACTTCCTTTGGAGCCATTCGTCTCTTTGATTGAACTATCGGTCTGGCTCCTGGAACTAAATCAATTCGGAATTTTATCTCCCGATGTGGAGGTAAACTTCTGACTTCGTCAAATATATCTTTGAATTCTCCAACTACATCCAATGTTTCAACGTTTTCTTGTGGTGCTTCTAAGGCGTACAAGAAACTAAAGGTATAAATACCGGGTTTTTCACAAGGTATCCTAGCTTTTCGTCCTAAGATAGTTATTAAGGTTATGGTTTCTTTATCAAATTTTACCTTAGCATGAACTCGCTTAACCAGTCCAAACCAAGAATAAAATTGAAACTTTTGAAATCTAGAACATAGAAATCAAAACAAAAGGAATGTGAGAGATATAAAAGCGTTATATCTTCACAACATATTTTCAACTCGGTTTTACTACCAATGGGATTAGATACACAAATGGGGTTTCGGAAAATAATTGGTTTAAGGTGAAATTGGTTTAGGTTTCAGAAGAAATAAAACTGTGTGAAGCGTCGGTATCGAATAAAACACGAAGAAAAATTCCATTAAATTATAAAGTACCTTCCAGCACTCCCTTCCCTTTCACATTCTGGGAAGTAGACGGTTCATTCTTGATCACATAAACTTTTGGCTGTGGTGCCCTCTTCATCAATGGGTAGTCCTTGACCATTTGTCCTGGCTGATGACAGTTGAAACAGAGTTTCTTCACCACCATCCCATTCCTTTGATTATGTTGTTGTTGTTGCTGCTACTGCTGGGGTTTATGTTGTTGTTGTTATGGTTACTGAGGTTTATTGTTCCCCTTCTGCTTACAGAATCGTGCAATGTGTCCCTTCTGCTTGCAGTTGTGACACAGAACATTCTTGAAACGACCTTCAGTTTTCTGCTGTCCGGCCTTCCCTTGGCCTTTGTTGTCCTTCCAGTCTGGGTTAAATTTTCTCTTCAAAGTATTTCCTTCACTTGTCTCTCCAGACTGAGTCCTTGCTGCTGGTTTCTTAGCATCCAAGGCTTCATACCTGAGTGCTAAGTCCACTAATTCGACAAACGGATCCTTCAAATGTCCCAACATTCTGCCTTGAATACTATCCTTCAGACCAGCTACAAACATCTCGTTCTTCTTCAACGAAGTGTTGACCAACTCTGGTCCAAAACTTGACAGTGCATTGAACTTGTTTTCGTACTCAGTGACAGTCATGCTTTCTTGCTTCAAGTCAATGAAGTCTCGTTACATCCTTATTTTTCCAGTGGCGGGTAGATATTGGCCTTCAAAAGCTTCTTTGAACATGTCCCAAGTAAAATTCTCCTTAGTAGTGTTAGCAGTTTGGGCATCCCACCATATTGCTGCAGCTCCCTCCAGATTCCATGAAGCTAAGAGACGTTTATACTCGTCGTCCAACTTCAGTCCCTTAAAAATCTTCTCACATGATCTAATCCATGCTTGGACATCAACCAGTGATTTAGTACCCTTAAAAACCTTTCCTCCCAGAGTAGTATAACTCTTGCAGATTATAGCAAAGTTTAGTTGTGTTGGAGCTAGGACCACTTCATTAGTTTCCATTTGGTTTTGAGTAACAGTGTGCCCATTGGTCGTAGTTGTCCCGCTTGCTCCTCGGCCTCGTCTTCCATGAGAACTCATTTTCAACTTTCTGAGTATACGGTTTGATAATTAATACTCCATCGGAAGATATTCTTAGGGATAACTTAAGTCAATAACTAAGGTCGTTAACTAAGGTTGACCTATACTATAGTAGTTTTTTTATAAAAATACGCTCTCCCAACACTAACTCAAAGCCTAGATGTTCAGAAAATCTAAGCTCTGATACCAACTATAACAGCGCGATTTTCGATGCCCTCGAAAGTCGTGTCATTATGAAAGAAAATTAGAGGATGAGATAGAAAATATAGAACTAATAGAATAGAAGAATAAGAAAACATCGGAATCTCACAACGGAATTTCACAAAATACATAATATATTACATAACAGAGTATGATACATCATAGTACAACATCATAATACATCATTATAGTACAACAACATAATTATACATGATTATGGGGATAGTATAGATATTTAAACTGGATACACAGAACATAGTTATACTACTAGACTGATCTTGAACTTGAACTTCATAAGGTTCCACTTGCCTACCTGAATTACTTGTCTACTCATAAAAAATATTATGAGAACCCAAGAGTTTAGGAAACACAGAAAACCAACTCTGGGTCAGTCGGGGGACTGGTGTGAGTAAACACAGTTAAAAAGATTATAAACAGGGAAATAGGAATAAGGTTTCTTCATATTGGACAGATTCATTTTACTTTAGAATCTTCAGACCAATCCATAAGTATATGGATAATGACTTTGATATCAAAACATATGATATTACGATAGTTTTTATCAAATAAATAATCATCTAGTGAAACGCTTGCATCCCACGTTCACGTATATATTATAAAATCTAAAATCGCATAGAGCTTATTGGAGATTGGATTCCAATAGACAAGGTATGGGATCACCTACCGATCAGTGTACTCTAGAGAGGATACACTGGGGTTCAACAAAAACTTCTTGTAACCCGGCCACACATGACTGTCCACTCATTTAGCTTGAGTGTAACGAATATATTATCACTCCCACGGCTGGGAATGACCCACCATTTTCTGAAAGTTGCAGCAGCGAAAAGGGATTAAGAAGTTAAATATGGAATTTCTCTAGATGGTGATAATATACCCTGCTTGGGTTTGACCCTCCTAGCCATGCTGCCTTGCCCGATTTTTGTCATTTCCTGGTTGTAAGGTTTGAGGTTACGTTTATCACTTGACAAATCATTTCGTTAATCACTTTGGATGTGACAATGTCATATCTATCAAAAAATGCATTGGTTTTCCCAAATACATTACGGGCATAAAGCTAAGAGAAACGAATTCCTCTGCCACCAACATAATATACATTAGAAAAGTCGATGTGTAAGATCTACTAGATATATGTTGTAAGACAGCCGTTCATATAGGTTTGTCCGGGGACTGAACAGACCGAAGGTACTATTTAAAATAGCCCTTGCATATCTCCGTCTTCAATATTTTTGACACGCATCGTATAATTTGAATCAAAATGGAATATTTATTTCATACAATTCGAAACGATGTACGTAATGTCTTTTGCAGGTGATAAATAATTATCAGCCTAACATGATTATGAATCAATTTATACATCCTTTAATTTATACAGAACAGTATATTTTCGCATTGTTCATATCTGGATATTTTGATTATCTTTTATAAATGAACAATTAAAGTGTATGCATCGCATACGGTAATTTATTCAATTTTGACCATTATTTAGAAATAAGTAAATAAAGCGTGTGCGTAGCACACGGTATTTTTCTTCATTTGTCATTGATGTTTATACAATATTTAATTCTTCCGTTATTCTTGTAAATTATTTTCTCACTTCTAATTAATCATAAATAAATTAAGTTTATAATTTATCTTAATTATTTCTTTTATATTTCTATTTTCAACTCGTCGAACTTCTACCGTTGAGCTTCTGCACTTCGATCTTCTGCTGTTGTCTTACTTCCACTTGCCTACGATATTTAAATAAAAATAAAAATTCTCTTTTTATTTGTTTATTTATTTCTTCTTTGTTTTTATTTATTTTCTATTCTTATTTTGAACTTGGTTTAATTCAAACTTCGTTCAAAATCTGATTTGTTAGCAATTTGACAAAGTGCCAGTTTCGCAAGTACCACTTTTCAAAATCTCTGCGTTCCGCCTGGAAATCTACCCAAAATGCCATGTGCCAGCTAAAGTACCACATCTCCACCTGGTAGTGCCACTTCACCAAGTGCCAGCTCTCCAAAACACCATGCTCCGCCTCTAAAAATCCCACGCCGCACTCACGATTTCTTGCTCTGCCAAAGTACCACTTGGTACTACCAAGTGCCAAAGTACCAACCCTCATGCACCCATGTTTTCTCCTCCAGAACTGATGCCGCACTCATGTATTCCTGTTTTGCCAAAGTATTACCTAGTACTTACCAAAGTACCAAGTACCACCCCTCCATATCTCGTGCCACAACCGATCGTTCACCCCCAAATCACCATGACAACCCGTTTGCCATTTTTCCAGTACCACCCTGATGTATACACCTGTGCACGTGCACGTGCACAACCAAACGAGACACCTTCGACCACCTCCGACCATCCTGACACATCACCCATCATCGTCGGAACTCGCCACCACCTTCAGATTCGATCCCTTCAACCTCTACAGTGTTTTTACTGTTTCTTCCACATCGTCGAAAATGGGTTTCATAGGAGAAACCTTCGACCGCTCTCTCCTCAGTCCACCGGGGTGCCTCCAACTCCGGCCACGTCACGGTGACGACCCACTCCGTCGATCCCCCCAGGTGCGATCTCCTCCGGCGTCACTGTCGTGGTGCAGTACTAACGAGATTTCGACAGTATAAAAATGGGCCCGTAAACCTAAATCTAGTTCATTTACAAAATCTGTACAATAGAAAATTCTTTTCATATTTTTCCTAACATCTCCTCCCCTAAATGTTGCTCTCCTTCGGTCGCCATGGTTTCCGATCACTTGGATCGCCAGTTATTGACCAAAACCCATTTTCCGATCATCCCACTATTTCTTGATCATCATAACGTTAAAAATTATGAAACTACCACTAAAAATCCTCATTTGGTGTTATGTTTCCATTTATATATTCAAATCATGATTCTGCATTATTTGAATTTTCATGTTAACTGTTGGTTTACAGAGAACAATCCAATTTTCTGTTTTCTTGAATATATGTTCATTTGAAATGTTTCTTCTTGCATTCAGACAGATGTGGTGGTTACACGATGGTTTAAACTTAACATGGTGATACATTGAATCATCTAACATAAGTATTACTGATAAATGGATCATCAGTTTTTGGTAAAACAGGGTGTTCATAACAGGATTTACACAGATAACATACAGAGGTTAAAATGTATATGCAGGATGTGTTCAAACCAATATACTTAGCAGTCTACACAGATGCATACATAGCAGTAATAAACATTAAACAAGAACATGGTTTACTCACTTGAATGCTTTCCAAATTTCCAGCTAGAAAGAACTTCAGTATTTTGTTATGGTGAAGAGAATGCAAGATTTAAACCCATATTTATAGGCAAGTTCTTATGTTTAAAAATTCATTTTCCTTTTCCCATTCACTACAGTGATTTTATGTTTAGCCTCACCCCTTTGTTTTAGTTCCTACGGCATGTTTCAAGAAAAAATCCCATGCAAGAAATATTTGTTTACAAGATATTTAGCCAATGAATTTGTCCTATGTTTGTGCTTCTAGAAGCACACCATCTCCAACCATACTTTAATTTAATGCCCCTCTTACTCCTTTCTTTTCAGCAATATATAAAATGGTTTTCTTAGCCATTAAGTATGAGATATTTTGTTTAAAAAGAATTATTTACTTTGCTACTTATAGTGTTGGGTCTTAGGTACTAGTTTCTCCTATCCTTAGTGACACTATTTTTTGTTAAATCACATTATGGACTTTGACTTCATATGACTTGCATATGTTTGTCTTCACATAAATTTACATGGATATTTACCTTTTGGTCAATTGGTCAAACATATTATGTGCATGCTATTTTATGTGTTCATGTATACATACATGGCCAAAATGAATCCCCAACCATGTTTACTTATTTGTTGTCTTTTGTTTCAAAGTCCTTTGTATTCTTAAAGTGACAAAATACCTCTTTTCCATATGTATACTTTGTCATCACTTTCATGTTCAAGTTAAAGGCTTTAGTTGCAAAGTTCTTGCTTGAATTTTGTTTATGGTTTAACTATATATGTATTAAAGTACACACACACACACACACACACACACACACACACATATATATATATATATATATATATATATATATATACACACACACACATATTGTTATACTTCCAATATGTTTCAAGTTATGGTTTTAATGTTGCATATTTATATTATGTAAATCAAGTTTAAACATAACTCAAATATGTACATTATTTGTATATTCATCCATACATATGTTTACACATATGTTTTATATTAATTTAAGTAGCATATTTCATTTGAATTTCCTTATTAAAATCAAACATCAAAAGCTAGAAAAAGTCGGGACATTATAGTATATGCAGTGTTATTCGTAGAAAGTATATTTTTTCCATTCACTAGAACATGTGTTTTGACCCCCTCCTCATAACCAATCCAAAGGTTAGACAGGTGGTTGAGATTCTGCAGCTCAGAGACACTTGTTAGATAGCATCATTATATCGGTAAGTATTTACCTACTATTATATTTTATTCCCTTCCGCTATGAGATTTCTATCATGAGCCCTGATATATTTATCTTTGACTTTTGCAGGATACCAAACAAACCAACTCGAGCTTCGATAGATTTGGACTTTTAAAAAAAATTCGGATTTGTCAAAATTCGGGTTGGTACATCTACGAACCTTTAGGGCTAACTAGGGCCTAACTAATTTATCAACTTATCCAAGTGTCTTTAGGAGAACTCTGGACGATCTTCCATCTACTTAACTGATAGGGTCATTTTGATCCTAATAGGTTTTCAGGCACATCAATAACCTACCATTTATCTTGTGTATTTCAATCTATGAGTAAATCTACTTTTAGAATTAACTGTGACGAAGCCAAGTGTACTAGAATTAGGGACTAATATCAGTTATGTGCTAGCAGCTAAAATATAAGGCGTGGCCCTACACCAGCCCCATTTGATTCTCTAGTTATCTGAGTAAGTTTATCTTTATCGCTATTAATTTAATGCCGAAAGGAACTCTAATCTCTTAAGTAAATTGCTAGGTTGAATTTTATCTTTATTACCTTAAAATATAACATTTTTGTACATCAAAATACTATGCCAAAAGTTATACATGCTTTATAAACCAATTGACGAAAGTTGACTTACATAGTGTCAATAGAGGTATATCGCCCCTCTTATATATTGAAGATAGGAGTGCTTGTGATTTATAAACATGAAGCCTTATGATCAAAGAAAAGTTTGTTGCTCTTCAGTAGGTGTCGATGCTATTCAATATTAAATAGGGTTGCATACTCAAAATTATCTAGGAGATAAGAAAAACAAGTGGCGTCCTTGTATATGTATGGCCCCTATATATGTGTGTTCCTTATAAGGTATAGACACAAATTATTTACAAAATGTAAACCATGGCATGCCTATTAGTAATGAGGTCGATACGATTGAAGTTGACATCTTTTAAAACCATTAAAATATGTGACATTTTCCCAGTCGATATGATTGAAGTCGACATCATTTAAAACCATTAAAATATGTGGCACTTCCCCCGTCAATACGAATGTAGTCGATACACACGGTCATCACTTCCATTCATGTCGTTGTGCTCCATGTAGACCACTTGAATCATAACATATCAACCCTATTGATAAACCAGGATTCTACTTTGTTGCACCATGAAAGAGGGCGATATGTTTAAGCGGTAAGAAAGGGAGGCAATACCCTATATCGCTCCTGGAAAAACTGTTATTTGTGTGGAAGCTGCTATTCTCCTATAAAAGAAATTCTTTTTGTACTAAGTCCCGTTGTTTGTCAAAATCTTATTGGTTGATAAATTTCTTTATCATAAACTTTATAAAAAGCATGTAGCCCCCTTATTCTCAAAATATTGCAAATGCATATGTTATATTAATATTTAATTATAATTATTAAGCATTTCTAACTTAATTAATTCATAGTAGTCCATAAATATATGAGAAAATCCCCAAAACTCACAATATATGTATTTTATCATATTTTCCAGCATACTAAATTTTTAGACAAAACAAATACTTTGATAATTAAAACCTGAAACAAACGTATTATCTTCCTTTGGAAACTCACCAAATATTCATTCTTTCTTAGAAAATTAGAAACTTAAAAATTCATTTCTAAAATAATGTTTCTAACATCACATCTAAAGTTCTATCGTTTGGACATTATATGATATGTTTTTCAATCTAAAACCTACTAATTAAATTCGTTAATTATTCTAATAATTCACCAAAAAAACTTATAAACACTTGAACATTCAAACACGGCATGGATAAGCATATAAGATTCAGATTTGAGCATAAAACTGACACTACCATAGTTAAAAATGAGATGGACTTGTTATTCATCTTAGTTAGATGACGAAGGATGAGATTTGTGTTAATTAGGTACCCCTTAGGTTTAAATCTTGATTCTTAAGCTTTTTCTTTCCTTCTAGCTCTGTTAACGGTCGATGTCTTTTAGTTTTAGCTTTTTGTATTTGTAAATGAGTGAGGAGAGAAGGACTGGAGAGTGTATGTTAAGGAAGTATAATATTTTCATATTTTTCCCTCCTCGCGCCTTCCTCTTTCTTGTTAATAATCTAGTTGATCTCATTAGCTTATTAATTAAGACCTAAAATATTAGGTAATCAAATCTTGTTTTCCTTATCAGTATATATTATTTTATTTCTTAATCCAATTAAATGTTCTAATATTGTTGCTCAAAATTAAGGGTGTTACATTCTACCCTCCTTAAAGGATTTCATCCTTGAAATCAAAATTAGTTATAAAACACTAGCATAAAGCATATCATCAAAACAAATAGGATAAGTCTCTCTAATCCTATCCTCAGTTTCTCATGTATAGTCCTCATTGGCCCTCCATAGGACTTTCACTAGCTTGATTGTCTGGGTTTTTTTTAGCTTTTTTTTCATCTTCAAATATAACACAAATGGGATTTCTATCAGTAACTATGTCTAGGTCCACCACTAAATCTTTTAGTGATATTAGTTTTAATACTCTCAACGCACTTTCTAAGATGAGATATATGAAAAACATTATGGATTTCGACTCAACTATAAGTTAACTCTATCATGTAAGCAAGTTTCTTGACCCCCTCTTTAATAGGCAATGGTCTAATAAACCTTATGCTAAATTCCTAACTTCCCAAATCTTGTCACATCTTTTTTTTTTTGAATTTGTTCAGGAGGGAAACCGACTAGAATCGTAAAACCCTCCCTAGTGCACCTAGCCTGGAGCGCGAGCACCACATAAGTGGCTGATCTTAACATATGCACATGGTACGCACACATAAGTGGCTGATCTTAACATATGCACATGGTAAGCTCTTAGCACGCTATTTCGGGTTTCGAACCAATGCCACTGTTACCATGGCACAAGTCCTTAACCGCTGGGCTACCGCTGATCTTGTCACATCTTTCGTTGATGTTACTTTAACAAAAGCATGATATTTTTGTCTCTTGTCTACATTTCTATTTAGATTGAGTTTCCTTAGTTCTTTCTCGAATCAACGCAATATTTTTCGTAGCTTCTCTTACTAAATCGGGATCAAGAATTACTCTGCCCTTTGATTTCCAACTAACAAACTATTGACTTACACGGTCTTCTGTACAAAATCTCAAATGATGTCATTCCTATGCTAGTATGATAACTATTATTATAGTAAAATTCCACCTGGTTAGGCGATTTTCCCATGATCCATCAAGGTCTAATAAACAAGCTCTTAATAAATCCTTAAAGTCTTCATTAATTCTTTCTGTTTAACTATCCAGCTATGAATGTGCTCATTTAAGCATGGTACCTAACGCATCTTATATGCTTTTCCAGAACTTGCTAGCAAATAAATGTTCATATCACTGACTATACCACTAGAAATTACATGCAATCTGACTATATTTTTCACAAATAACTTGGCTAAAATAGATGTCATTCATGTTGATTTTACAAAAAGAAAATAAACATTCTTGGTTAATTTGCCCACTATGACCGATATACTTTCATTTCTCATATTCGAACTTGGCAACCCATCAATGAAGCCCTTCCAAACTTGTATATTAAAAGGCTGGAGCAATCCATTTGGTTTCGATGCTTAGCTTTTACTTATTATCACTACAAGCATTGTCTAACCCATAATCCTACATCTATTTTCACTCCTTCCTAGAAAAACTTCTTCATATCCGGGTAGATCTTAGTTCCCCCCAGATGAATGGTAAACTCCGGTCTATGTCTCGGGTAATGGATGAATAGTTGTGACATGAGAGTGGGTTATTATTGCTTATGGTATGTGTCGGATGTATAACTTATGCATGTACAAGCATGGTAAGCTAAGAACCGCAATGTTTGCTTGTGGTTGTGTCGACATTGAAATTCTTGTTAAGTTTGTTCCTTAAACTTTTTTAAGAAAGTTTCGTTAATGTTTTAAACTTTATTTTTTTTCTAATTTCAAAATTAATTTAACTTGTACAAGTAAATTAAAGGTTTTAAATTTAGAGTTTGAAATATTTTGCGATATGAAACATGTTTTTGAAATTAGGTCAGTAGGCCAATAAGGTAGGGTATCTGGACTATGCGGAGAGAGCAGATACTTTATTTGCCCTTCTATGGAGTTAACTATCTAGATAGTTAACTCCATAGAAGGGCAAATCCTAAAGTATCTGCTTGTCTTGCTTTGTTTCCTCTCTTGCTCCTAGTTCATCCGAGTCGAACGAATGATCTCTCTTCGCTACGTACCTTAAATGAAATGAGAAGCTTCCGACAATTAGTCTAGATGCTAGAATCTCCGTTTTCCTTTAATCCCCCGGCCTATTCGCCTGTTCGCTTTCACTTAGGAGGGTATTCGCAGACCTTGTAGGCAAAAAGCAAGGTTCATACGGTGATATAAATTATGAAACATGTGTCGACAATGAAAACAGGCTATTTTTGAAATTTAAATTTGTTTTCTTCGTAAATAAGTTTTGAAAATAATTTAAAACCCTCTTTTAATTAATAATAAATAATTGCAATTATTTAATTATTTATTTGATGATTATATAAGGTAATTAGTACTTAATCATCAATCAATAAAGGATATTCATACTTGAATTAATCTTAACTAGCTGAATAATATAATTAATGTTAAATGTCTTATTTAAGAGCTAATCATGATTTAATCATTTATTAATATCAATTTCTGATCATTAATTCATTTAAAAAAGGATTGAAATTTTTTCTGAGCAAGATGTAACTTTTGTTTATATAAAACCGAAACAAAACCGTACAAATTGGCACAACACCGAATATTTACAACCAGTTGATCAGAAAAAGAAACACCCCAGCAACATCTCAAAGCAAAACATGTGGGACTAAAATTCGAACGTCTAATAAACCCAACAGACAGTTCGACATTTGCAAAGCTTAAAACTGTTCATTCACAATCCATCCAGCTAAATATGACGGAACAGATGAAAACAAAACTCAGCTCGTTATAACAAAAGCCTTGCTAGTTGTAGATGATGAAGAGATTTTCAGGACCTAGTCATGATTGACCCAACATATAGGAACATAGCAGTACAAATTACAGAGTAGTGGCAGGAAAGAGAGATACAAGTGCAAACATACAACTACTCTAAATAGAAGAATCCCACAATAAGGAGTAGGGAACAACTATGCCTTCCCGGGAACCACAAGAACAGCGCACAACAGTTTTACCAAGAGAACTGCGACTGACGGCGCAACACTTCCTACAAAGTACAAAATGCGTATCCCCAAACGGGACGGATTGCCAATAGGAGCAATAGCACCCATAAACGCCACCATGTTTGTCATTCCCATTGCAGATACTGCAATTTTTAGCAGCTTTTTTAAGCATTTCTTCTTCTTCTTCACTTGTACCAGCAGTAATCGTAGAAACAGAATATTTAAAAACCGGAAGCGAAGTCAACTCATACATCACATGAGTAAGCAGCTTCCAGGACAACACAATACATGCTTTGAAGATGCTAAAACGCTTATCCTTTTGATACAAGGGCTTACTGCTGTCAAGACAGCGCTGGCTATAGGAATCCAATTCTTGTAATAACATAGAAGCAAAACCCGGCTTGGGTAAGTTATTGTATAAGATGTACAAGTCAACTGCCTTCAGTTGCCCTGCTCCATGTACTAGCATTAACCTAATCAGTCGATCTACCTTCTCAGGGCTAGGTGCAAAATCATCTGCCTTTAGATCTAGATACCCATATTCATACGTCGCTTCTTGTTCCACTGACAATGGCAAAAGCATTTATACACGATCACAAATTTATTTCAAAAACAATATTGCTTCCCGTACCTTTGTCCGATCTCGAAGCCCAACTAATAATGTCGTCAACATCCAAATAGCGAATCACCTCCTCCGCTTCCTTGTCTATCACCATCCTTGGGTCATGTTTCAACGATGCACGTAGCCTCTCTACCTTATCATTCGCCTCTTCTTCTTCTTCTTCTTCTTCTTCTTCTTGTGTTCCATCGCCTTTACCTTCTGCTTCCACCCTTTTTGTTAGAAGTTATCTCATGTTTTAATGAGTCAATAATGTGTGTTCCTATTAATGTGTTAAGTGGTGATAAGGATCCATATTTGTAGGTTAGTGGATAATTTGTTTAGTCTATTTAAACTTTGTATTTCCTATTGTTGAACGATAAAAATTATCGCAGTTTCTCTTTATCTCTCTCTTACTCTTAACACTTTTTGCCAGACTTGTGTCCTTGTCCTTTTTGACTTTTTCCCACTCTGCATGCTCAGAATAATAATTATTATATAAAAAATATATTTGTCTGTATACTGCTTGTGGTGTCATTGAATGCTAAAGTATGTATGTATATGTATAGATCAAGTATCGGCTACACCTCAGTTAGGCGACATTTCTCATCCTCTTGATTTGAAGCATAAGTCCAAAATTAAATAATACTACTTTCAATCGTGTCACTAACCATATTATTTAATTCGGTAAGTGGTGGAAATCGGAGAGAAATGTAGCCGAACGTTGTCCATATACATGTGTGTGTGTGTGTGTGTGTGTGTGTATATATATATATATATATATATATATATAACCATATTATTTAATTCGATAAGTGGTGGAAATCGAAGAGAAATAAAATGTAGCCGAATATGTGTGTGTGTGTTGGGAGAGACTATTTAGACACAAGATTAGAGACAAATCAAAGAACATACAATCTTAACCGTTAGATTATTTTGTCTTTATATGGAGTAGCGGAATTCATGGGGTGATCCAATGGTGTAAATTCATTGTGTCACCAATTGTGTTTAATCTTTGTGTCCAAATAGGCTTTCATACATACATACACACACATATATATATATATATATATATATACATACATATATATATATATATATATATATATATATATAAACGCTCCATGACTATCTTGTTTTGTAGCACCCCGATCGCATCCTCATTTTTCACCACAAGTTTATACTTAAATAATAGAATGAGTGAAAAAAAAAGGAAATAAGTATTCTCTGTAGCACTATATTATTACTAAGTTTGTTTTCAAGACCACACAAGCCCTTTAAGATATCCAAAACTGAACAGCCACGATTTTATTTCTCTTCTTCGGAACAAACTGATAAAATTAATATGCTATTTTTAATGGATTTTCAATTTTATTCGAAACTAGGTTATCCAATTAAATGATTTTCCATCTCTGTTTTATGAAAAAATCCGATGAGTGCAATTTACAAATAAATAGGAGATAAATTACTCATTCTTGCATTGTTATATTTGACCAACTTAGCAAATCTGAGTTTACCAACATATTAAAGTCGAATATTAATTAAGCACTGTGGAATGATTGCATATACAGAAAGAAAAATTAATATAAAATGATTGTGATCACTATGGATGTTGTACTAGAAATGCTGAGTGAATACGTAAGGTCCATACACACACAAACACCAACACACCCACACACACACACAAACAGAAATATTTCCTTATTTGAGTAATAAGTTTAAATACTATGCAACAGATATTAGTAACGAGCATTAGTAAATGGATTTGAACTAATACCTTCGCTACATGTGGAGGATAATGATTTGTTGAATTTTGCATGGTGTTTTAGTTCTCAATTTTTTATGAATAATCATGAAAATACGAGTGTGATACGATTAAACAAAAGAAACAAATTGGCTTTGCAGTTTACATGCAGGTCTCGCAATGCAAACCCCCATTTAAAAAAGACTAAATGTTTACCGTTACTAAAATGAGAAGGTTCATCAAACCTGATTTCAAAGTAGAATTAAATTATTATTTCTAACGATTTTTGAATATAAACTGCAATAAACCATTATGAAACTTGATTTCTGAACAATCCTGCACCTCCAAAATCACAAACTTATGCAATTAGTTTCTCTACTCTGTAACCTTTATCTGACAGAAACATATATTTATGTTAATAGCTAAATAAATTATAGAATTAATCGAATAAATTGCCAATTCTATTTACTAAAAATTTCCCTTTCTGAAAAATAGCATGGCAACAAGGGTTAGATAATGCTCGCTTAGAAAACATATCTAGCCGTTAAAGGAGTCATTGGAAGAAATATTGTAGCATTGTATGTTTGTAACAAAAAAAAACTTCTTATGATGGCAATCTTATGAAATATTGTAGCTTAGCACGGTATCAACTTTTAACGTTTATACCTTGCACCATAATTAATTCAAAATATGGAATTTAACTCCAGTGAAATCACGTGAATAAGATAATCTTTTCAACTCCAGAGAAGGGAATGTCATCGGTATCCGTAGTTATAATAAGCACTTAGGAGTTGATTTTAATGATATGCCGTCTTATAATGGTTACTTGGTTTCAAAAAAATGATGACTTTTCATTTTTTTTTTTTTTTTTTTTGGCATGTATCATTTTGGTCAAAAAGCTACTTGAATTTTATGAAACTCTTTTGTTTGCAGTTTGAATGTGACTGAGAATTTTTGTTATGACGAACTAGAAAATGTTAAATGAAAACGTTGGAACGGTAGTTTGTTTTAACTGCTCTTTTAAACTATCTGCGTTGCCATTCACCATGCATAATTTGATAGAATGTTGTATGAAAAAGATTTTTTTTTTTTTAAAAAAAAAAAACAGTGTTATCTTTCAAGGTGTAGTGCCTCCATAATATGAAATGATGGCATATGAAAGTTTTCATTCTCGTAACAATGTAAAATGTGGACCGCGCACAAACATGGTACTGTTAGGGGTTTTACTGACCTATAGGGCTCATTTATAGGCATGAGTATTTTGCACATTTGCAGTAACAATTTTTCGACCTTTGAAAGAACACATTTTCATTTGCTAATCACTTTTTTTGGAGATGACATGAGGAAAGCTACAACTGAGAAGAAAAGGAAACCCAGAACAGTGATCAGTTATTGTACTCAACATGGAGTGGGACCGATTAACGTGGTATGCACACTATGGGTGCGTTCGCAGTAAGATTTTGGCACACTGGCGATTTCAGTGGCGTCCGACGCGTCCAACGCCAACACATTTCTCTCCGTCCAACTGGAACGTTTGCTGGAAATGAGAAAATGAGATGTATGCGTCGTACGCGTCCGACGCAAAGATATTAAAATGCCTAAACCTGTTTATAAATGAAAATGTGTATAGCTCAGTTGGTCAATGCATTTGCTTTGCTGCACATAGACCTGGGTTCAACTCGTACATGCTATAGCTACATGCTTATTTTTCATTGTTTTGAAGTTTTGGCCTATTTGTTAATGCTAACATTGGTTAAGAACACTAATTAACCCCATTTAAAAATTAATTTTTAATTAATTTAAAACAAATAAATTAACAACTAAGTACCCTCTATTTAAAATTAGTGTTAATTAATTCAAAACAAACAAATTAACAACTAATTACCCCGTTCAGATACCACGCTCAAATACTCCGTTCGTAGCTAAAAACACATTCCCCGTTCGCTACAGTACCACGCTCAAATACCATGCTCAAATGTCACGCTCAAATACCCCGCTCGCGTTGGTTAAGAACGCACCCTATACATATTACCTTTGATTTGGTAAAGGAAGACCTCTATAACTGATGTTTTCTAATCCAACTATTCAGTGATGCTTTTGTTCTTTCTAACTACTTTCTTTTCTTTTCTTTTGCAATGTTCAGTTTGTACTGCTCTAGGAACTTACCATTTATTTCTGAATAATAAGCGTGTATAACTGTATTGAAAACGAATTTGGTCTGTGGCAGTACGAAAACTACCTAGTTATTTCTCTGTTCAAATTTAAGTTGCTTATACTGTATATGCTAAAAAAAAATGCATAAATCATCAGTACAAATGTGTTTGCAACAAATGTTGTATACAATTATATAGCTAAATTGCTTTGTCTTTGACAATTCTGACTTATATCCCCCTTCACCGAAATATTGATCGGATTTATGCTTTGAACAATTGAACTTGCCCTTGGCACACAAAATGGTTCACCTGCTAGTATTTTACCAAATTATGTTTTAAAGATTTTTTGATTATTTGTTATCAATTTATCATATGTTGTTGGTTGTTGCAGTTGGTTCTACTTATAAAACCCTTCTTATGGCTTAAAAGAAAAAGGTTATGCATGCGAATGATAGCCTAAAATATATATTCACGAAATATCTATATTTGAAAGCCAGGTTAAGCATGCAACATGTCACACATGTAATTATATTCAAAAAAACATACTTATTGACAGCACATGCACATCCAAAACATTAATGAAATGCTCATTCACCGCATTATAAAATGATACACACAATAGAAAATGAAGCACACACATAAAAGGTGGCTGTTTATATATATGCGAAGAACATGCAAGCAAATTCTTAAATAATGAAGCATGTTAGTAAACTTATGTGACAAAATGAAGCACGTTATATCATGTACATGTATAAGCGCATGCATTTAGCACATATTGGTTGCCAACTGTGTATATTCTCAGCTACTGCTAGCAGAACACCAACTTTGAATGTATGTGTGTGCACGCTTTGCATAATTTCATACTACGGCTTTGTGATGTCATACAATGATGAAGTTTATTTCGAAAAAAGAAAGAGATTGGCCCACCGTATAAGCAATGATGCAAAAGTGATCTATGGCCATTATTATAGTTATTATCACCATACCTTTAGCATGAATATGCTAGGATAATTATGATAATACCATTTCAGAATCAGTAAACGGTGCAATCAATTCAAAATTCCCAGATATTTATACTACTCAACCCAAACAAATAGAACGGTGCACTTAATAAATTATAAATATATAGCAAATCACGATCAACAACTTTTAGTAACTAACTCACCTCTTATTCCTTCGCCACTTTCAACAATCGCTTCTTTACCATTCGCCCCCACCATGCCTTCAAATCTGGTCTGCTAAATGGAATTCAAAACAGATTCGTTGCACAACTAAAAGATTAGGGCTTTAAATTCAAAGAATCCATTACCATTACCTACGTAGATAGGTGAACGGTTGACAATCGAAGGTGAATCGATCGATTCTTGTGTTTGATTGTGAAGATAAGACGAAACTTAATTAATCTAGGGTTTCTCGCAGGGACTTTGTTAACGGCAGTATTTGAAATATTTCTAAAAATATCCTATAGATATTTCTTTTAACTACAAGGTGGAGACTCTGCTTCGCAAACCGCAGATGGTATCAAATATCTTGTGAAAGTTGATATTGAAAACCAAGACGTTTGTGGGAGGAAAAGCACCATTATTTTATGGAAAAGTACCATTATTCGTGGAACATAGCAAAGGAATTTCATTGATACACTCAGCAGCTTAAGCATAATCTTTTGGGGATTTTTGCCACAAGCACAAAAAGAGCAAAAAGTTTGTTTAAAAGGACAAAAACCCAAAAATTTGCTCAAAATGACATTTTCTAGTGGAAATGGTGGAATTCAGGAGAGGCCCTTGTTTTTCCACTTTACACTAAAAGTTGGTCTTTTAAGCAAAAATTTTGGCTCTTGTTCTTTTGGGGAACTTTCTTGATTTTTTTGTCCTTCACACAAGTTTCATGTATTCGAAATTATGTCCTACATTCTTTGCTGAATCAAAATTAATTGCTCTATTTCCAAAAATAGTCAATTTCTTAAAATTCTCATACTCATTCCTATAATATTAAGTTCTCTATTTCCAGAAATAGTCAATTCCTTAAAATTCACATATTCATTCATATACTTGTCGCACGACAACACGCAAATGTGTGGATGTGAACAATTTTATCCAAATAAGCAGTAAATAATGTAAATGCGGGGAGACACAGCTTTTATAGTGGTTCGGCACTAACGCCTACATTCACTTTATAATCCTGATTCATCATATCTTTGGTTGATTACAAGGTTGTTCAAGTTTGGACAATAGCTAAGTTCAAAGTATTACAATGGAATAGCAAAATACAAGCTTGTTCTACACTTTGACTAAATTGCCCTTCTTCTTCTTCGTTGAAAAGCTTTGACTTGGTCAACAATATCGAAGTTTGGTGTTCATGGCCAAGAAGTACAAAAGTAGCATAACAATACTTGTTGATGTTCAAGTGGTGAAGGAAAACATGCATGTCATGTTTTAATTATCCATGCCATCTCCAATGGCCATGGTGGAGGTGTTGGAAGCCATTAATGAGCGTTTGAAGCTCTCAAGGTCCAAAAATTCCAAGGGAGAACATCCCAAATGAAGGCCAAGGCTTGGAGTATTTATAGGAGGAATTTTAGGTGGGAGTAGGTGAGCAGCGGGACCCACAAGAGCAATTTTCGTACCCCCAAAACAAGCCATATGCAGAAAATTCGCACCCCTTGGTGCGGGTTCGAAATTTTGAACCCCTCCCAGGTTGGTTTGAAATTTCGAACTCACTGGTGGGGTTCGAAATTTCGACCCCACCAAGGGGGTTCGAAATTTCGACCCCGTCAGGGGGTTTGAAATTTCGACCCCACCAAGGGGTACGAAATTTCGAACATCCTGGCGTGGTGCGAAATTTCGACCCCACCAAGGGGTACAAAATTTCGAACACCCTAGAGAGATTCGAAATTGATAAAGTGTGAGGCGGAAATCATGCTGCAGATGGAGTCGAAATTCCTGAGTGCTAAGTAAAGGAATCCGCGGTTTTGCTGGTCCGAAGTGAAGGAATCTGAGCTGCCGGCATGGAGAAAATCGGATGAATCGGGCGGTGCCCACAGTTTCGACCTAACCAGTCGATTGCCGCCGGGACTGTGGGGCCCCGGACCCGCACTGGCGCTGCGCCCGGACCTGCTTGACGGCTCGCCTTCGGCTCGTAGCACTGCTCGAGTAAGAGTTCATTGGGCCCGACAGAGGCCACTTGATATAGGCTTCGGGTCTCCTTGCGTTTGCGGCACGACTTCGACCCTGCTGCTTTGTGTTTTTTGACGCTTGAGCTCGTTGCTCACCAAATATTTGTAGTGTGACAGCTTCGACAAAAAAACGTGTCAACAATAATATTAATTGCTCTATTTCTAGAAACAGTTAATTCCTTAAAATTCTCATATTCATTCTTATCTTCATTAATAGTTCAAAATATCACCTTAAATTTTGCAACTTGACGGTTTCCTATTTTCAAATGCTCTTTTCTAGCATTTACTGCATTTCCGATAAGTATTGAATCGGCAAAAATTCGGTTACCCGTGCATGAACAGTTCAAAGTATCATCTTAAATTTTGCAACTGGATGGTTTCTTATTTTTAAATGCTTAAACTCTATATATATCGTCTAAGATTCTCCACCATTTCTCCACTCCACCATTACTCCTACTGTTCTTCACCGTTTCTCTTTATAATAATTAAAAAAGATCTTTGTAAAATTTTATAGCATTTTACATCGACTTACACTGCAACAAAGAAGACAGACGTGTGTTGAGGAGGATAACATCATTAACATGTGAGAACCACTCGCAAACATGTTTTGATAAATTAGGATGTTCTGCTTTTTGCTTGGTCTCTTTACTGCACTTATTGTTTGAACGATATTGAGCAAAGTTTGTGTTTTCAGACAACTTTTATACTTTAATAAATATAATTAAACTTAAAATATTCGGTTGTTTTATTAATTTGATGAAGCTTCTCATTTTTTAACATGACTGGAAGGAGTTTGGTGATTTTTGTTCGAGTCGCGGCTGAGGAGTGTGATGGTAGCAGGGAAGATTTATTTCCTGTGTATGTTGTAGTAATTGTGATGAGGTGGATTCATTCAGGATGTGGCCGTTTGTGCTGGTAGGAGTGGCCACAGTGACGTTCTTGGGGCGGTCAACGGCAAGGAAGTTGATGATCAGCTCGGTGATATTTTAACATTTGCAGATGGGGAAGAGGATCCGGTAGAAGGCTTCGAGGTTGGTGGAAAGCCAGATCTGGTGGCTGACGGACGTGAGGGGTGTGCGAGGGAGGGATGGTGGAGAGGATGCAAATCAGCTTTTATACATGCTTTTACTTCGTAGGCCAAATCAATTTTTTATTGTATATCTTTACATTTGTTGTATAATTTTTTTAATATTATTAAGCTGCTTATGCCTGCATCTGTTCCACTCCTTTAGTCTGCTTTTGATTATTTTGAGCACATGTCCCACTTGGTAAAAATTGAATCCTTCCATCTATACATGCATTTTCATATTTATTACATTATGACAATTATTGGCATAGCGGAAAGACTCTCTTTTATTTAATTTTTTGCCTTTTTTCATTCAAAGAAATATGCCATGGATTATGCTTATCTATAGAAGTATTTAAAATATTGACTTTGATATTTTAAAAATAATAATCCATGCGCGAAGCGCGTGCCATGACCACGCGCGAAGCCGTGACGCTCGTTCCAATATATGAACTGTTAATGTTACGATACTAGTAAAAATAGTACAACCATGCACGTATTTAAGTAAAACAACCAGTGTATGTGGGCAAACTTAGCGGATATTCACACAGGGAGATGGTATTTCTTTGAAAATAAAGCATTTTAAAAAAATCTATTTGATGAAATCGAAAAAAGTAGTCCAGCGAAAGTATCAATCTTCAATCCGATTTTGTAGGTATAACAGATGATAACACCATCTTTAACGGTGAAACTTATTCTTATATATATCATGTTATATTTTATTGTTAAACGTATGTAGAATAAGATAAAAAAATTTGTTTTCACAAGTCAAAAAGTTCTTAGAGACGACTGTTTTGAAAGAGAGAGAAAGTATATCAGCCCTACATTGGGGAGAAAGTTATTTCAAAATTCAAGTATATATGTGAAACATCAAATATCAACATTCATAATTTTTTGAATTTAGATTTTTTTGCCTCTAGAACAATCTATTGTTTACACAATAGTCACGCCTCTCTCCAATGGTTGCATCCCTTGCCGTGACCCCTGTTTGAAATCTATATAAACACATTCTCCGTCGGTGTTTTATATCAATCTGTTTTATCTTCTTCTACAAAAATAAAATCTCATCCCTCTTTTGGACTAAAATACATTTCGAACTCGTGAACAAATTAAAATCACAATGGCGTCACCTATGCCTTTCTCCTCGAGCCACTCAAATCCCCAAAATCTGACACTTCCTCGAACCATCCCCTTTCCAGATCCACCACCAGACCTTATTCCTCCACCACCCCTTACCTCTCCTCTTCCTCAACCACCAATGAACCATACTCTACCCTAGGTAAGATGGTCGTCTCTTTTCGCATCTAAAATACGCAACATCGGCGAGTTCACGCCACCACTGATTCCACTTAAGTACTCTGGGAATCACTTAGCACCTACGGAAAGCATTATCCGGGCTAGTGTTGATGTATAGCAAGAGTATCTTACTGGTTTTTCCTTTGATGCCCCATTGTCGTATATGACGGTCGTCACTCATTTGAAAATTCACTGGAAGCCACACGGTCCGATTGAGGTAAAATCTAACGACAACGTTTTCTTCTTTATCTTAGCTAATAAGGAAGAGAGAAAAAGGATCTTGGAAGCCGACCCTATTGTGATAAGAAACAAAATCTTTATAGTTAAAAATGGGATGTCACTATGGGAAATTCGGGAAAAGGTATTGGACAAGTTCCAGTGTGGGTTAAGATGACCAATCTTCTGATGGTGGCTTGGTCTAGGATAGGTGTATGTTGACTAGCGCGTCGTATCAGCAAGTTCTTATGCATGGACCAGGCTACTTAGTGTCTTGAATGGCTAGGATATGCGAAATGTTTGGTGGAGATTACTCCTGACAGTGACCTACCGAACTCAATCTCTATTCTCTTGGGAGATGGTACAGAACATGTGGTCAAGGTTAATAATATCTGGAAACCTGATATATGCCAAACATGTAAGACGCTTGGTCATACAATTGACAACTGCTTTAGTAGTGTAGGGAAGGAAGTACCAGTAGTGAAAGATAATAAAAAATGTGGAATTGAAATAGTTAACAAAGAGAGTAAAGTGGTGACTTCACAGGAAACTAATGGATTAGTTAGCCATGAAGATACATTCAAGAGACAACCCAGAATGTCCACTTCTAAAAGCAATCTTACATTAAGGGCCCACCCTGTTAGAAACCAGAAAAAGTGGAAAAGAGTAGAAGGTGTAAATGTGAAAAAGGGTGCTGGTGATGTTTTGTGCACAAATGGTAGTACTGCAATAGCTACTGGCAATAGCTTTGGGTCTTTAAACAATCTTTGTAAAGACAATGAAATCCTAACAGGTACACAGGAGTATGAAGATGGCGAGATACATGATATCATAGTGGTACGTGCAACTGTGATTGATAATAATGTGTCAAATATGGATAAAACTGTGGTTAGTTCGAACATGCCCTTGTCTGATGTTACTAATAAAGGAGTCAAAGAGAAAGGGAAACAAATTGTGGGATTTGAGGTTGGCTTCTCTCAAAGTCATGACCTGGAGGATGTTAATATTGATAGTGCAAACAGCAAAGAAGATGTAGAAAGGATACGTAAGGTAAATGTTATGCAAGAAATTATTAATGATGTTATAGACTTTGAAAACACTCTGAATTCAGGTGGCTTTGACGTCAACATACCACTAGCAATAACTACCTCGCATATGAACACTGAATTCTGCTTCAAACCAAGCTTTCTGAACGACACAAGCCCACTCAAGCACTTAAAAGGTAGTGCAGTTCAGAACCCCAAGCATGAGCAATTTGATGACGTTGTGAGCGTTGAAAAGATGTTAGCTATTGGTGGTAACTCATCTGCTGATCAGGCGGACAATGAATAAATGGTTTAAAATTCTGCAATACAGCATGATGAAGGAACTCTAGACAGTTTTTTGCAATGTAACTTCGATTTAAATGAAGTTTCTGGTGATGTAGTAAGGAAACAACATCATGAAAAAGTAAAAGCTAACAAGGCTACTAAAGACAAAGGTGTCCTAGAGATTATAGAAAGTTTGGGTGAGGAGATTGAGAGTGGAAACTCAACAATTTTATATGTAGTGAGAAAAGAAAATTGATGGAGATAATGACCAAAAACTACAATACTCTTCTAAGAAGATCAATTTTGCAAGACGAAGGAAGGAAGCTTGTCTCCCCAATGCAAACAAAGACATCAAATAATCCATATGCTAACATTCCTCCACCTCCTGGGTATAAGACCCCACGGTCATCTTACATAGTTGCTCCGGTGGCAGCCCCTACTATTCCTTCTACTGGATGTAGTGCTGGGAAGTCACTGGTAACTCGAAGCAAGAAAAGAGCAATGATGAATGCTCGGATTGATAAAGGTTAATTGCAAAATAGTTGTTCTAAGTGCATTGTAACAACCCGAATTTCGCCAGACCGATTTTTTTTCAAAATTCTAATATATCGAAACTCGTGTTGGTTTGCTCTGGTATCCTGTAGAAAAGACAGAGACATAAAATATGTCAGAGCTCAGAAAATATCTCATAGCGAAATAGATAAAATATAATATAATCAAAGTATAGCCTTACCGCATTAATAATACTACTAACCTCCAAATCTATCATGTCTCTGGCACAAATCTAACCTGCGAGTATGTTATGAGTAGGGGTCAGAACACAAGTTCTGCTGACTGGATTTAAACTATACACTTTGGATAATCCTACATATACCATTCAATCATATTTTATCATTTATTAGGTTACTTGGGTTAACGACACTCAAGGCTTACACACACGTTGTACCCATTTACTTCCCAGTGGATTAACCTAATACAGTATATATGTAGTTACCCCTAATACAACATATATGTATCTGCCACAAATCTAACCTGCGAGTATGTTATGACGAGGGGTTCAGAACACAAGTTCTGCTGACTGGATTTAAACTATACGCTTTGAATAATCCTACATATACCATTCAATCATATTTTATCATTTATTAGGTTAGTTGAGTTAACAACACTCAAGGCTTACACACACGTCGTACCCATTTACTTCCCAGTGGATTAACCTAATATAATATATATGTTGTTACCCCTCAATATTGAGGTACACCCCATGGTATTCCACTCGCACGGTCTCCACCGTAATGCCACAGAAATGTACGCAGTCCTTCATCCTACGCCGGAGCGACGTACGAACCTCTATATAACAATATTACATTTCGCATATATCTGTCATTACTATGCTACGTAAGGGTGCAGACTGCCACCTTCGATCGAATCAGATTCCATACCAGAGTAATGCCCTCAAGTCTACGATACACCACCCAAAGTAGAAATGCATATATCTAGACTTTCCCACGAACGTATTGTCAATCGTATTCGATGTCTTAACCGTACATAATATGTACCGAGTTCCGTGGCAGGGCTATTGTAATGACCCGCATTCTATGCATCATAGGATCATAGAATATTTGTTTCTTTCACATACGAAGTCGTATGGTCATGTAACTTTGGGAGACGATTATTGGAGTCATTTCCCATGTTCATGATTTTTGCCGATTTTAAATGACCATTTTGCCCCTAGTTAATCTTGTGTTGGCCATAAATTTTGATTGGAAAGGAGTTTTGACCTGAAACCACTTCCATTGGCTCCGGATGATGGTTTACAATTCCGTAAAGTGGTCACATTAGCCAAACGGACTCACCGTTTGGGAGATATGGCAGAAACAAGTTTCAGATGGTGAAAAACAACTTAACCAGGCCTAATTTGGGTGATTAGTGAGTGGGCCCATAACCCATTTCGGGATTAGGGTTATGGGGAGGCTGATAGGGTTAGGAATTCAGTTTCTATCATTTTCTAGCCGTCACACATGGTATCAGAGCTCTAGGTTGCGTAGTTAACCTAGGGAAGTTATCAGGGAGAGATAGTATACGTATATGAGAGCGCATATTTGTGATTATTTTGATTTTTAAAAGCTATATATATATATACTATTATTATAGCTAAGGATGAAGTCGCACTGCACTAGCACCACTATGGAGATGGTTAATCGTTTTCTCTTTACAGATTGAACGATGAGCCGATACGCAAGAGGTGCTGGTAGAGGAGCCAATAATGGGAATGCTACTGACACGAGGACGATGTTTACTGACCTCATGAGGGAGATGCTTAGGGATGTACAGAGGGCAGCTCCCAATGCTGGTAATGGTGGTGGCCCAATAGTGCAGGCGCCTAGGGTCGATTTCGCCAAGCTGAATAAGGATTATACTAGTCTTGGTGGGAAGTCGTTCCACGGAACGGAGTCGGCCACGGATGTTCAGGATTGACTGGATAGTTGCGAGCGTATCTTCGAAGACTTGGGTATCGAGGATGCGATGAAGAGAAGGCTAGCATCCCGTCAGCTGCAAGGACGGGCAATGAATTAGTGGAATGCTATAAAGGCAGCTACCCCAGAGGATCAGATTACTTGGGATCAGTTTAAGGTTCACATTAGCGATAAGTTCGTTCCAGCTGCTCAGAAGTCAGTGTTGTTTAAGAAATTCTTGGAACTCAAGCAGAATGGCAGAGCTGTCTCGGAGTATATTGCCGAATTCGACACTTTGTCGAAATATGGGTTATCCCTAATAGATACTGCCGAGAAGAAGAAAGAGAAGTTCATAACTGGTTTGGATGGATACTTGGGGGAAAGGCTTATTAACCATATCGATGAGACGTTTGAATCGATTGTGGGAAAAGCATTGAGGTCAGAGAGTCTTTACCCTAAGCCGAAGACTAAGGTTGCATCTGCAGAAGAACCGAAACCGCAAGCAAGCGGTGGAGGCAAGAATGGTTCTCAGAATAAGAGAAAGCAGAATCAGACCAAGGATGGCCAGAAGAAAAAGAATAACAAGATGTTGAGTGCTTCAGCTGTGGTAAGAAGGGTCATTATGCTAGTAATTGTCGGGCCAAACCAGCGGATAGGAAGTGCTTCAACTGTGGTCAAGTTGGACATCACAAGGACAAGTGTCTGCAACCCCCTAAAGAAAAGCAGATGGTGAAAGCATATGCCCTTAATGCTATTCCTTCTTCGTCGAATGCCCCAACTGCGGCAGAGAAGGGAAAGAATGTCGTCATCCAAGGTATGCTTTCTGTTTATGATGTTCCTGTTAGAGTTTTGTTTGATACTGGAGCTTCCAGTTCTTTCATATCTAGTGACCTGGTAGATAGGTTGGGATTGGAGCCCGAGATTGTCGATAGACCTTTAGTAGTGACAAACCCAATTGTTGGTTCGACTAACCTTAGCATGATTTGTCGTAATGTGGTATTATCGAGTCATGGATGCATGTTTGTTTGTGATTGCTTTGTTTTGGGCTTTACTGGGTTTGGCATTATTTTGGGAGTCGATTGGCTCCAAAGATACAGGGTGGTGGTAGACTGTGAGGGCTTTTTGGTGACAGCTAGAGCGGATGATGGGCGGAGGGTAGAGTTTGGTGGTCTACCCGGTGATGGGGTAATGGCTAGTTTTCTAAATTCCCTCGACATCCCGCATAGTGAGTTGTCAGGTTTGCCCGTGGTTGGCCAGTATTCGGACGTTTTCGAAGAAGTGACCGGGCTTCCACCACACCGAGAGATTGAGTTTCGTATTGATTTGGTGAAAGATACCAGACCTATAGTGATGCCACTTCGTCGTATGGCACCAAGGGAGCAGCGAGAGCTCAAGGTGCAAGTCAGCGATTTTTTGAAGAAGGGATTTATCAGAAGGAGTGTTTCTGAATGGGGAGCACCAGTTGTGTTTGCTACCAAGGCAGATGGTTCCCTTCGTTTGTGTGTAGACTACCGCGAGTTGAATAAAGTGACGAGGAAGAACAAGTATCCTCTACCGCGGATAGATGATTTGTTTGATCAGTTGAGTGGCGCGAGAGTATTCTCTCAGTTGGATCTCGCGACAGGTTTTCATCAGCTTAGAGTGGAAGCTGAGACTATAGCTAAAACGGCATTTCGGACGCCGTCAGAATTTTATGAGTGGTTGGTCACGCCATTCGGGCTGACCAATGCCCCGACATATTTTGTGGATCTTATGAATAGGGTATTCAGAGATCAGTTGAATAAGTTTGTCCTTGTGTTCGTGGATGATATTTTGGTCTATTCGAGGACAGAGGAAGAACATAAGGAACATTTAAGAATAGTGATGGAGGTGTTGAGAAAACACCAATTGAAAGCAAAGTTTTCTAAGTGTCACTTCTGGAGAAGGGAAGTGAGATTCTTGGGCCATGTTGCTTCAGAGAATGGTATTGCCGTGGATCCTGCGAAGGTGGCTACGGTACAAGATTGGTCTACGCCCAAGAATGCAACGGACATAAGAAGTTTCTTGGGGTTAGCTGGATATTATCGTAAGTTTATCCAAGACTTCTCGGCACCGTTGACCCAGTTGACCAAGAAGAATCAAGCTTTTGTCTGGGATGAAAGGTGCGAGAACGCATTCAAGAGTCTAAAGGACAAATTG
This sequence comes from Allium sativum, assembly GCA_030737875.1. NCBI lineage: Eukaryota > Viridiplantae > Streptophyta > Magnoliopsida > Asparagales > Amaryllidaceae > Allium > Allium sativum. Next base: position 19,553,271 of record CM060912.1, read on the forward strand.
ACATGTGCACCAGTGTTAGTCATTCCTAAGGGGAATGAAGAGATGACGGTATACACGGATGCCTGTGGTACCAGACTAGGTGCTGTATTGATGCAAGGCGGTAGGGTTGTAGCTTATGCAAGTCGGCAATTGAAACCGCACGAGAGAAGATACCCTACCCATGATTTGGAATTGGCGGCGATCGTGTTCGCGTTGAAGATGTGGAGACATTATCTCTTGGGAGAAAGATTCGAGTTGTTTAACGATCATAAATCGTTAAATTATCTCTTCTCTCAAAAGGATCTAAATCTCCGACAGCAAAGATGGTTAAAATTCTTAGCTTCCTATGATTTCTACATCGCATATACACCAGGAAAGGGCAATGCGGTGGCTGATGCATTGAGTAGAAGACATGCCAGTTTAGGGGCTATGTTTCTAGAATGGAAGAAATTGGAGTACATCGCTGGGTATGATTTCAGACCAAAGTGCGAATTGGATCCAAAAATGTTAGCAAGTTTGACGATCAGACCCACTTTGATTGAGTGGATTGGTTCCAGTCAGAGGAACGATCCTAACCTATTGGAAATCATCTCAAAGTTAGAGATGGGATTCGACGGAGAGATGAACAAGTATGGGCTTGATCGAGATGGATGGCTTAGAAGGAATGGAAGGCTAGTTGTACCCAATGTCAATGGATTGAGAGATGAAGTGCTTAGAGAATGTCATCACTCAAAACTGACTATACACCCCGGTGGTAACAAGATGTACCGAGACATGAAGCAGACCTACTACTGGGAAGGGTTGAAAAGAGACATTGGGAAGTTTATATCCAAATGCATGAATTGCCAGCTAATTAAAGCTGAGCAAAAGAAGCCTAGTGGTTTGCTACAACCATTAAAAATTCCAGAATGGAAGTGGGAACAAATCTCAATGGATTTCATTGATGGGTTACCAAGGACTAGATCGGGCCATGATAGCATTTGGGTGATTGTGGACAGATTGACTAAGAGTGCGAGGTTTATACCCGTCAAGTCAAACAGGACGGCAGCTAAGCTAGCTGAACTATATGTAAAGTGGGTAGTGAGATTTCATGGAATACCCAAGGGCATTGTGAGTGACGAGAACCATTGTTCACTAGTGGATTTTGAAAGAGCTTACAAGAGGCGTTAGGATCAGAATTACATCTCAGTACCGCGTATCATCCTCAAACCGACGGTCAAACAGAAAGGGTGAATCGTATATTAGAAGGCCTCTTGAGAGCCTATGTATTGGATTTTGGTGGATCATGGGATGAACATTTGCATCTAGTAGAGTTTGCATATAATAATAGTTACCAATCCAGTATTGGCATGGCTCCATTTGAAGCTTTGTACGGAAGACCGTGCAACTCACCGTCATGTTGGTTAGAATCTGGTGAGAAGTTTGTGCTTGGACCCGATGTAATAAGAGAAACTTCTGACAAGATCAAAATCATTCGACAACGAATGAAGGCTGCCCAAGATAGGCAGAAAAGTTATGCTGATAAGAGGAGAAGAGAATTAAAGTTCTCCATTGGCGACTTGGTGTTTGTCAAGATTTTTCCGTTAAAGAGCGTAATACGATTTGGCAGGAGAGGCAAGTTAGCACCAAGATTCGTTGGTCCATTCCCAGTTCTCGAGCAAATTGGGAATTTGGCATATAAAGTTGAATTACCAGACAAGATGGCAGGAGTTCACAACGTATTTCATGTTTCCCAGTTAAGGAAATTCGTGCACGACCCAGATGTGACTATTTCACCTGATCAGTTGGATGATGTCGAAGTTAAACCAGAGGCGATTGGGAACCGCAAGACTATGCGTATTGTTGGGAACGATACGAAGCAACTTCGAAGGAAAGCGGTGAATCTAGTGAAAGTTCAGTGGGGCGAGAATGAGAATGACTGTACTTGGGAGACAGAGGAGAGCATTAGGAAGACGTATCCAGAACTCTTTTCCTGGTAAGATTTCAGTTTCGATTTAGTTTTCCGCATGCTAGGATAGACTTGTTTTGCATGTTTGATTGTTGCATATGACGGGTAGGCATGCAGGATCCTTTGTATGTTTTGGGTTAAGGAATTTCGGGGACGAAATTTCTTAAGGGGGAAGAGTGTAACGACCCGCATTCTACGCATCATAGGATCGTAGAATATTTGTTTCTTTCACGTACGAAGTTGTATGGTCATGTAACTTTGGGAGACGATTATTGGAGTCATTTCTCATGTTCATGATTTTTGCCGATTTTTAAATGACCATTTTGCTCCTAGCTAATCTTGTTTTGGCCATAAATTTTGACTGGAAAGGAGTTTTGACCTGAAACCACTTCCATTGGCTCCGGATAATGGTTTACAATTCCGTAGAGTGGTCACATTAGCCAAACGGACTCACCGTTTGGGAGATATGGCTAAAACAAGTTTCAGATGGTGAAAAAAGCTTAACCGGGCCTAATTTGGGTGATTAGTGGGCCCATAACCCATTTCGGGATTAGGGTTATGGGGAGGCTGATAGGGTTAGGGAATTCAGTTTCTATCATTTTCTAGCCGTCACAGCTATACAAGAAACGCAGAACTCGGTCGGGAGCTTTTTTATATTTGTACAAGCTCGCCTTTTAGAGCCTCAAAATACAGATATTCCTAGGGTCTGTTTTTCATGGTGGCTATGGCCTGACCTCGGCTCCTCCCTCAACTAGTAAAGACTACAAGAGCTAAGCGACTTGCCCCTAATAAACAATCTAAACATCCAGTTGGCGTCTCCCCGCAACCACCGTACCTCGATAGTTAAAGGTGAATGGTCTATTGTGTTTAGCTCTAGTCTTTTCGCATCGCACTGGCTGCCGATGACGGGTACCCGACGATCTACTATCACTGTTGGTCCTGACCTCGCCTCCCGTTGAGGCAACCGCCGAATCACCCTAGTGTCACCATGTCACAACATTCTGACTAAAAAGCTACTTTTGCAGTCAAGACCCACCCACTTGGTGGTAACACGCAGACCCAACCTCTGCAAGCACAGCCTAAGCATATGCCACCACACAGTGGACTACCAGGAGCACCTTACGTATCTCAGGAAGCCGCGTGCTTCCCCTTCCAGTCCTTTGGAGCTATCAGAATAATTAGATGGACGTGTGCTCCCCTCGTGCCTCATGACACCACGATGGTCTACCCCGCTGGGTTATTCACCCTCAAACTGCGGACTGGTCAAAGCACCTCACTTTAATATGTTATTGACCCTATGTCTAAACATTCTCTTATACGCTTTCTTTACCTCATCAGGTTTCCATTTAACTTGGTTATTCCCATTGACTTCTTATATAAGTTACCAAGTTCCTCTTGCTTATTAATTTCAGTCATATAACTTAACCCATTTAAGTTTATTAATAAGCCCACAATATGTTATTCTCTATATTGTGATCCAAGGTCTATAATACACAATCCTTTTATATTCTTGTTTGATTTCAAGGTTACAATAACATGTTCTAATACGTAATTAAGTATATCTCAATTCACATGTTTTCTATTTAACATGTCACTTATCATTTATGATTAAATATAATTTATTTCATTTCATAAGTTTGCCTCACTCTTTCCTATTTAACCATAATTTCATCTTACATTGCCACTACAACTTATCATTGTTTACTTATTAACTTTGTTTCTCAACTAAGGTCCACTAATAAGTTTCTCTTTCCATAAATATAACTTATGTTATCCTCATCCATAGATTTCAGATTCTTATTCTTATAAATAACTTAATTTACAATTAAGTACAACTTATATCCTTACATAAGTTATTCCATCCCCTTTATCGTTTATTATAACCTAAGTTATAATTTCCACTGTCCCTAGGACAAGCCTACCTATTATATAACATGTTATTCTTATCAGCATGTTTCAGATTTCCAAGTTTTCAAATTACTTAATTTATAATTAAGTACAACTTCTTACATTTCATAAATTTTTCCCCCATTTGCTGATTACTTAATTTACAATTAAGTACCATTTTTCTCATTACACAAGCTGTACCATTTTCTCACTAGTTTATTATAACCTAAGTTATAATATCCACTTGTCCCTAGGACAAGTCTACCTATTACATAACATTCCTATTAATGTAATTTATTTATAATAGGTTATTATCATTCCCCATTCATTCCCTTTCCTTTACTGTTGTCACTTTCATTCAACTCCATTCATTTCCGTTAATTACCATTAATGCCATTCATTCATATCTTGTTATATACATACATACATGCATACATACATACATATATATACATATATATATATATATGCACTAGACGTCTCACATTAAGCCTATACTTGTGTACGCTGGATTTGCCGGGCGGGTCCGTGCAGACTTCTACCACAAGTTGACTTAACCTCGTGTCTTAGCCCCCACTAAATGTTTTATTTATGCACTTAGACCCCTCACATTAGATTTACCACTTGTGGATGTGATTTCTGCAACCATAAACTAACAGTTGATTTCTGCAAACAATGTTCGTAAATGGGTTTTATATCTGGGTTTTAAAGTTACTTTTGAGCTTTGGGATTTGATAGCATACCAGATTAAATTACTTCTGAATCGAATGGGTTTTTAACTCTGGGTTTTGACAGTATACCAGAAAAAATTACCAAATAGTGTTGATTTCTAGTGCTTGCATCTGAATCGAATGGGTTTTGAACCTGTTTTGTACATATATGTTGGTTGCCTGAACTATAGTCTATACTGATTGGAATTTAATATGGACATTGATTTTAAATGTTAACATGTTCATTTAAATTGCTTGATTGAGTACTTGCAGCAAACATATTACATTGACATATATATATATGTATGTATATATATATATATATGTATATATATATAGGAACCTTGCGATGCATGAATTATATATTGAGTTACGCAGTATACAAAATTGTGCAGCTTATGACTTAGGAGTTTATGAATTCTGCAATATGTGATATTATGCAAGTATATTAGAATATGTTTATGTATGTTAATTTAATTTGTTTTCTTCCATCTGATTTGCATGTATAAGAGTATACATGAATACTGAAATTATGCAGTATAAATGAGTGACACTTAACTGATACATTTCATACAAAATTTCTTTGTAGGCTCAGGAGAACCCAAAGGGACAAAGACAATTTGTTTTAGGCTCTTGTCCCATTAATATCAATAATCGAGATTGCAAAATTTTTGTTAGGCCATCAACGATCAAGTTGAACCTGAACCGTAGTTGCAGTCTCGATATTGATATTTATGAGGCCAAAGAAACGTGAATTGATGTGGGAAACTGAACAGAGAAACATGTATACCTGCATTGCAATTAGAATGTGTTTATGTATGTTATTTTATTTTATTTTATTCCATCTGATTTGCATGTATAGGAGTATATATACGTGAACACTGAAATATGTCATATATCTGTTGTGATTGAACATGTGAATCCAGGCTGCCCTCCCCCCTCCCCCCCCCCCCCACACGCGCGCGCACACACTCACACACACACACACACACACACATACATACATATATATATATATGCGCAAGGTTTTCAAAATGGGATTTAAATCGTAAAGTTTATATTTCAAATCGAAACGGATTTTAAATCGTAAGTCATAGTTTCCAAATATCATTACTTATGGGTTTCATATGCACTTTGAATTAAAACTCAAATTTTTTCCCTCGAATTTCATTTTTATTTTGTTTTAAAAGCATTATCAAGTGATTGTGAATCTAAATAAGTATATTACGTATGGTAGTTTGAGTTGAATGTGTTTTTTTATAACTAAGTTTGAATCGTAATGCAAAAATCGAAACATAAAAGGAGAGATTCAAGTTGGATCGGGATTCAAATTGCAAGATTTTAGGATTTTTGACAACAATGTGTGTTTATATATATATATATATATATATATATATATATATATATATATACATACACACACAATGATATACATGAAAGATTACTGCTTTTAAATATAGCTATATATATATATACCTACTTACCTTGTGCATGACATTACGATAAATATATGTTTAATGTACGACTTCTGCATGCACATCAGCACATGTATATATAACATATAATGATTATGAGCATACAAACATAGATAGTGCAGGTGAAACTATGTTTTGTATCTATGAAGCATGAGCACATATGTCTATGAGTGGTGTATATATCAAGTGCATGTGAACATTTCGAGAATTCTCAAAAATATGAAGTTAATTTTATGGCCAATAGATCTAATTTATATGAGCTGACAATGAATCTGACCTAGGAGTTACTAAATTAAGTTAATTTGACTTAGGAGTTACTAAATTAAGTTAATTTGACTTGGGGGTTACTAAATTAAGTTGATTTGACTTGAGAGTTACAAAATTAAGTTAAGTGACTACTTACATTCAGTTTATCTTGGAGGTAAGAGAGGTATTGATCTCCTATCAATGAATTGACAATTAATTTGAAACGAAACGCTAACATGGTAGGATCTCCTATCAAAGTTCATTGTTAGTGTATAATAGTGCTGTCAGGAGGTATATTTCAGATCCATATCGGCAGGTGTTTAGTATTTTTAGGATACTACGACTTATTTCCGTGAAGGTGGAACATTCTCGTGTTATTAAGAAACAAATCACGAGTTCTAAGCGTATACTTGGAGGTAAGAGAGGTATTGATCTAACTTTCTGTGGTCTAGTTAAGGAAACACTCCGGAATGATAAAATTATAAAATAAAGTTTTCAATCATTAAAGTGCTTCAAAATTCAGTAAATCAATTTCAGAAAATCAATAAGTTTCAATGGATCAATTTAGTAACTCCCAAGATAAGTCGAGTTTAGTTGGTTTGTTAACCAGACCAAATTATTAAATAGTAAGCGGTAAAAATATTTGTCCATATGATCAACTTTATCATTTCGGAGCGTTTCCTCAACCAGCCCACAGAATGCTTGTTCAATGCCTCCTTTATCTTCAGGTGTTTGCATATAACTCGTGATTTAGGACTTAATAAAATGGGAATGTTCCATCTTCGCGGTATCTTAAAATTACTGAACATCCCATCGTCGTGGTTCTATAGTTTACTTTATGGCAGTACTACTTAACAGTGTCAGGATCTTCAAAAGTTTGTGTTGGCTAATGAATGTTACATTGGTTAACATACTTATTTTCTGTGCATAGGCAAATGACTCAAGGATTATGTAATGGTACAAGGATTATGTACAATTATGATACATTTCATACAAAATTTCCATATATGCTATGGAGAAGCATTATGTTACGTAGGGTACGAAGACAATTAGTTTTAAGCTCTTCCCCCATCAATATTAATAGTTAAGATGGCAAATTTTCATGTTAGGCCATCAACGATCAAGTTGAACCTCAACCGTATTTGCAATCTCGATTATTAATATTATTGAGGCTAGAGGAACCTGAATTGATGTGGGAAACTCAACAGAGATCTGGTCAACTTGAATTGGTGTTATAGAAGCAATGATTATACCGTACAAGGGGAGTTTGAGATCTGGTCTTACATTTGTTCGGACAATTATGTTTCTTCTTATCTGAATATGCCTGCAGTTCAAAAGGCTCTTTAAGTTTGTTGCATTGCTCGGAACTCTACAGGCATGCCTATTACTTACGAAAACTTCGTCTATTTTGTTAATTTACCATTGTTATATGTCTTAACAAATTTTGATTGCTTATACTACCTATTACTTACGAACTCTACAGGCGTGCTCTTGGATTTTCTACGAGACAAACTGATACGGTATGATTTCTTATTGTTGCATGTTAGCACATTTTATCCTAAAACTAATCCCAAGTTACTGCTGTTTAAACTGGTTTGCATTTTGTTATATTATGCAGATTAGCAAAGCCAAGAATATCTGCGAGAGCATAATTGTTGTGCATGTTAGGCTATCAATGTAAACAACATGAGGTAGGAAAACTGGTAAACCTTAGGTACATCTAGGGTAATTCAAACCCAATATACATATACATACATGCAAGTTTGTGTGTGTGTACGTGTGTATGTATGCATATGTTTCAGCTAAGATCGTAGATCATGGAGAGAAATAACATGGCTATTTACGTGTACAGATGTCATGCTAAAATTGATCAAGAAACATGTTTAAGTGATGTTGTACTTTATCGATTTGTGGGTACCAGGAAACATGGTTGAGTTCACCATTTCATTGGAAGTAAGTTATCACATAAACATTTGGTAGCCTCATTTTGTTGTATACAGTTTGACTAATAGGTCATTTAATATGTCCTTGTGTTAGACAATGTTGATCTAGGAACTGCCTGTGGAAGTACTTTCGGGTCTGTTGCCTTAGCATAATCAATCCAGGTTAATTTATACTATTTTACTATTTAAACGAATGGAACACATAAAAGCTGGCTTTAGCTGAGATTAGTATTTTGTATTATCACTTATGTTCAACTACTGCTAAAGCTACACATTGGTTCGAAGATCGATGTACGAATCACAACATCGAATCTGAAGGTAACAAACATATGAACTTGCATTGCCTGGTATGTCCAGTCATGTTTTGCAATGACTCATAATCTGCTGGCCTTGTAATACGGTTCAATCTCTTGTCTGAGATAATTTAGTTAAACATAGCTTGTTAACATTTTCGTATCTTGTTGTGAAATTAGGGAGGAGCTGCTGACTATATGTTGCATCACTTCAAAGAGAAAAGTGGTTTTTGTACTAGATGTGTACATTACGGGTATAACATTTTCTTTGTATAAATTGTGTAAATTTGTATATCATAGTGGTTATTGTATGTGAGTTTTTGGTCAGTTATACTTAAAACTATTGTATTGAATTGGTTATGCATATTTTACTTGGTTATATGGTTAATTGTTTTTCTGATTGTTTGAACGTCATGAGTATGTGAATGATTATGGATTGATATTGTAGAAACAAAATAGACTACTAGCAGGAAATAATTACAGGGAAAAAAGGGCAAATTAATTAAAAATTCTTAGTTGCGTTACATTTAGTGGCGTTGAATAAACGCAACCGTAAACCAGGGGTAAAATTGGAAATTTTATATGTAACATTATAAGCTTTTTTTATGGCGTATATAAAATGCTACGAATTTCTTTTTGGTGGCGTTCAATAAACGTTACAAAAAAAAATTACAGTGGCGTTAAGAATAGTGCAACCAGTTTGAAACGATTTTTAGTGCCATGTTTTCTCGTAACGATTATCGAAACACCACCAAAAATGATAGGTAGCAGTTTTTGAGCGCTGCAAAAAATCATTTTTCTTGTAGTGTTCTTTACCAATTATTCCTATTTCATTATAAGTTTTCATGCCCCTTTCCCAAGTCATATTTATTATGTGCCATATTCCCAAATTAAGATCTTTAATCATAATTTGATTTATGCCCCCAAATCCGTATTCATGTATTCAATTCTATGCTAACATGAAACCATTTAATCATATAATTATTCCAATTCATCCAAATAAGTGTTCATGTATATAAATGTGACAAGTTAACATGTAATACGAACAACAGTAGTTGCTACCCATATTCTAACAAGTTATATTTCAATATATGAACTTTCCATCATATTAGTATCTTGACATATTAATATTCCAACATGCCACTTTAATCTTTTTAACATATGTTTAAACATTTCAACATATCATATTTCAACTTGTCATATATAACATTTCAATGCTTTTAATTATTCTAGCAAACTCACATCGTATAATAACGGGGAATGTTAAACGATAATATATCATTCCAAGAAATGATATAACTTAAATCTACTCACCTCATTTGTTTTCCAAATCCTGGATCTGGTCTAGATCTAGCATTCCGTGGTTTTCCCCAAATTGGATTCAGAACCTAACAACCATAGATTCATAATTTTTACTAAAAGAAAAAGGGAAGAAAGAGAGAATTGAAATAGACTAGATCTAGTTAATTACCTTACTTCGATACGAGATCTGAACACCATTTACATACATACGTTCCTTTCCTTCAGATCTGGATTCAGAATTTTTCCTAAACTAATAACCTTAATTTTCTAAAGAGATTTGAGGAGGAAGAAGAATGGAAGAGCTTCTGCGTTGTCTCAGAAATATGAGATTTAGGGTAGGCTCTACAGGCTTATTTATAGGTGTTCAGCAATGAATTTTGTACAAGAGACACGTTCGTAGCTGGAATCTGCCCCGGATCTCTGGGGGGGGGGGGTCGACACCCCCTTATGTGGTTGACCCATGGGTCGACATCCCCTTGAAGGGTCGACCCCTGTGGGTTCAGAGGCCGAAAATTAACACGGGATCACTTCACAAGTGTGCCAGTGCAAAAATACCTTGGCGCACTTACCAAATGCACCAGTTGTTCTGGCCTATTTCCTGCCATCTTCGTTAAAATTCTACCGTCCATAACTTCTTCATACTTTATCCGTTTTACGCAAACTCGGAGTCTATCTGAACCAGAATTCATAGAAGAACGCAACGGTACAATCCGTTTTACTTAATTATGGATATTTAATTAAGTTATTCTTATTTTATTATTAAATTGTTATAAAATGCGGGGTGTTACATTCTCCCACCCTTAGGAAATTTCATCCCCGAAATTTGATAAGGGTAAAAATCAATTAACCCCTCGCATAATATACATCCATCATGTGTGCATCCAAATTTTGCAAACGTTGTGCACTTGTGCAAAGTGAAATACAACATGATAATACATGTACGCCTAAGCGGTACCTCCTATGTGTACGCAAAATTTTCAAAAATTCTTTAAAAACATGATGCTCACATCCTAAATATACCAGCAGTTCTACATGAATACAATATTTTGAAAATCAAAATATATTTTCATTCAAATTTCCCAGATTCTTGCAGAGCAAGACCGTAGTTCATCCAATTGTTGCATCCAAAATCCTACCAACAAACTTTATTTTTTCGAATTTCAGAAAATTCTAATTTTCTAAATTTGATTTCTTATTTTACAAAAAGGCGGAAAACGGAAAACTTCACATCTCCCGTTTTTCTTTTTCGACCTTTTTCCAACCGTACTTGGATTTTATGAAACTATTTATAAAGATTCCCCTATTTTCCTATCCAAGCACAACCCACATAAGAAAATTTTCTCTGTTGTAGCTTTTCTTTTTCGTCTTATCTTGGAAATTTTTACTCTTATTCATCTTTTCTCATAATTTGTCAAGTTTGTCGCTTTACTGAATTTGTTATTTCCTTTTTAGTTGTACCATTTCTCTTTTCTTAGTTTATTTAATCATCTGATCTAAGTTTAATTTTCAAATAAGGCTTCTAGTCTTTCAACTAAAATAGGAAAACAGACGCTCTACATAGCTACTACTAAGGGCTAAAAATCTCGGGACTACGTCCCCCCTCAGACAGAAAAGTCCAAACCATGGGATTCAAGATAGGTTTAGGTGTTACTCTAACTACCCCACAGGAACAAAATAACAGAACGATCCCAACAGAAATGAAATCACGAATTGTACCCCTAACATGAAAATTAACAACAGGATCTACATACTTACTTGCCCTTTACTATCTAGTAGTCACTACTGTCCTAGCTGTGTACCAACATTTTTTTTCAAGCAACACCCTAGGCTTTTCAATGCTTACGCTTTCTACGGGAACTCACTATTATTCCAAGATAATTCTCGCTATTTTCTTCATAGCCTCAATTATTTTCCCGTCTTTCCTAGGCACTAATCTTTACCTACTCCATACTTTTAAAACTCGGTTTGGCCTTTTCATTTAAATTTTCTTTCAAAAATTAGAAGTGTCAAAATTTTATTGTCCTCATGAAAACTTACTTTTGCCAAACCATAAAACATGCCACCTTAAAAAATATGTAAATATTTTTTTCTTCTCAAATCATAAAAACTGGAGTAGTTACGGACAACTATTTCTCAATCAGGTTTAAGACTTGTTCTTGCCTATAAGGCCGGTTCAGTTTCTTACTACATTGTGTTGGTTTGCTCTGGTATCCTGCAAAAAAGACAGAGACATAAAATATGTCAGAGCCCAGAAAATATCTCATAGCGGAATAGATAAACTATAATATAATCAAAGTATAGCCTTACCTTATTAATAATACTGCCTAACCAGTATCCAAAGCTATTATGTCTCTGCCACAAATCTAACCTGCGAGTATGTTATGAGGAGGGGGTCAGAACACGAGTTCTGCTGACTGGATTTAAACTATACACTTTGGATAATCCTACATATACCGTTCAATCATATTTTATCATTTATTAGGTTACACGGGTTAACAACACTCAAGGCTTATACATACATCATACACATTTACTTCCTAGTGGATTAACCTAATACAGTATATATGTAGTTACCCCTCAATATTGAGGTACACCCCATGGTACCCCACTCGCACGGTCTCCACCGTAATGCCATAGAAATGTATGCAGTCCCTCACCCTACGCCGGAGCGACGTATGGACCTCTATATAACAATATTACATTCTGCATATATCTGTCATTACTATGCTACGTAAGCGTACGGATTACCACCTTCGATCGAATCAGATTCCATACCAGAGTAATGACTTCAAGTCTACGATACACCACCCAGAGCAGACATGCATGTATCTAGACTTTTCCATGTACGTATTGTCAATCGTATTCGATGCCTTAACCTCACATAATGTGCACCGAGTTCCGTGGCAGGGCTATACAAGAAAAGCGGAACTCAGTCGGGAGCTTTTCCATATCTGTACTGGCCCGCCTTTAAGAGCCTCAAAATACAGATATTCCTAGGGTCTGTTTTTAATGGTGGCTATGGCCCCACCTCGGCCCCTACCTCAACTTGTAAAGACTACAAGAGCTAAGCGACTTGCCCCTAACAAACAATCTAAACATCCAGTTGGCTTCTCCCCTCAACCACCGTACCTCAATAGTGAAAGGTGAATGGTCTACCAGGTTTAGCTCTAGTCTTTTTGCATCCCACTGGCTGCCGATGACGGGTACCCGACGATCTACTATCATTGTTGGTCCTGACCTCGCCTCCCGTTAAGGCGACCACCGAATCACCCTAGTGTCACCACGTCACAGCATTCTGACTGCAAAGCTACTTTTGCAGTCAAGGCCCACCCAGCTGGTAGTAATGCGTAGACCCAACCTCTGCGAGCACAGCCTAAGCATCTACCACCACACAGAGGACTACAAAGAGCACCTTACGTATCTCAGGAAGCCCCGTGCTTCCCCTTCCAGTCCTTTGGAGCTATCAGAATAATCATATGGATATGCTTTCTCGCCTCGTGCCTCATGGCACCACGTTGATCTACCCGTTGGTTTATTCACCCTCAAACGTGCAGACTGGCCCAAGCGCCTCGCTTTAATATGGTATTAGACCCTATGTCAAAACATTCTTTTATGCGCTTCCTTTACCTCATCAGGTTTCCATTTAACTTGGTTATTCCCATTGACTTCTTATTCAAGTTACCAAGTTCTTCTTGCTTATTAATTTCAGTCATATAACTTAACCCATTTAAGTTTATTAATAAGCCCATAACATGTTATTCTCTAGATTGTGATCCAAGGTCTGTAATACACAATCCCTTTTATATTCTTGTTTAATTTCAAGGTTACAATAACATGTTCAATACGTAATTAAGTATATCTCAATTCACATGTTTTATATTTAACATGTCACTTATCATTTATGATTAAATATAACTTATTTTGTTTCATAAGTTTGCCTCATTCTTTCTTATTCAATCATAATTCCATCTTACATTGTCACTACAACTTATTATTATTTACTTATTAACATTGTTTCTTAACTAAGATCCACTAATAAGTTTCTCTTCCCATAAATATAACTTATGTTGTCCTCATCCATACATTTCAGATTCTTGTTATTATAAATAACTTAATTTACAATTAAGTACAACTTATCTTCTTACATAAGTTATTCCATCCCCTTTATCATTTATTATAACCTAAGTTATAATTTCCACTTGTCCCTATGATAAGCCTAGCTATTATATAACACAACATGTTTCAGATTTCCAAGTTTTCAAATTACTTAATTTATAATTAAGTACAACATCTTATAATTCATAAATTTTCCCCTATTTGCTGATTACTTAATTTACAATTAAGTACCATTTTTCTCATTACACATACTATCTCATTTCCTCACTAGTTTATTACAACCTAAGTTATAATATCCACTTGTCCCTAGGACAAGTCAACCTATTATATAACATTCTCATTAATGTAATTTATTTATAATAGGTTATTATCATTCCCCGTTCATTCCTTTTCCTTTATTGTTGTCACTTTCGTTCAATTACATTCATTTCCGTTAATTACCATTAATGCCATTCACTCATATCTTGTTATATATATATATATATGCACTAGACCTCTCACATTAAGCCTTCACTTGCGGATGTTGGATTTGTCGGGCGGGTCCGGGCAGACTTCTACCACAAGTTGACTTAATCTCGTGTCTTAGCACCACTACATGTTTTATTTATGCACTTAGACCCCTCACACAACTTGTGAATGCTGGATATGCCAGGCAGTTCCGGGCAGACTTCTACCATAAGTGTAATCTAACCTCGTGTCTAAGCACGTTACAGTTTCAAGTTACTGTGAATCTAGGCATGTTCGTTCTTTAACAATTATTCCTATTTCATTATAGGTTTTCATGCCCCTATCCCAAGTCATATTTATTATGTGCTATATGCCCAAATTAATATCTTTAATCATAATTTGATTTATGCCCCAAATTCATATTCATGTATTCAATTCTATGCTAACATGAAACCATTTAATCATATAACTATTCCAATTCATCAAAGTAAGGGTTCATGTATATGATATGACAAGTTAACATGTAATACGAACAACAGTAGTTGCTACCCATATTCTAACAAGTTATATTTCAACATTTGAACTTTCCATCATATTAATATCTTAACATATTAATATTCCAACATGTCTCTTTAATCTTTTTAACATATGTTTAAACATTTCAATATATCATATTTCAACATGTCATATATAACATTTCAATGCTTTTAATTATTCTAGCAAATTCACATCATATAATAACGTGGAATGTTAAACGATAATATATAATTATAAAAAATGGTATAACTTAAATCCACTTTCCTCATTTGTTTTCCAAATCCTGGATCTGGTCCAGATCTAGCATTCCATTATTTTCCCCTAACTGGATTCAGAACCTAACAAACATGGATTCATAATTTTTACTAAAAGAAAAAGGGAAGAAAGAGAAGAGAATTGAAATGGACTAGATCTAGGTAATTACCTTACTTCGATAAGAGATCTGAACACCATTTACAGACATACATTCCTTTCCTTCAGATCTGGATTCAGAATTTTTCCTAAACTAATAACCTTAATTTTCTAAAGAGATTTGAGGAGGAAGAAGAATGGAAGAGCTTCTGCGTTGTCTCAGAAATATGAGATTTAGGGTAGGCTCTACATGCTTATTTATAGGTGTTCATCAATGAAATTTGTAAAAGAAACAATCAACGTTCGCAGCAGGAATCTGCCCCGAATCTCGAGGGGGGTCGACACCGAGGTTGACACCCCTTTATGTGGTCGACCCATGGGTCGACATCCCCTTGAAGGGGTCGACCCCTGTGGGTTCGGAGGCCGAAAATTAACACGGGATCACTTCACAAGTGCGCCAGTGCAAAAATACCTTGGCGCACTTACCAAATGCGCCAGTTGTTCTGGCCTATTTCCTGCCTTCTTCGTTAAATTCTACCATCCATAGCTTCTTCATACTTTATCCGTTTTACGCAAACTCGGAGTCTATCTGAACCAGAATTCAGAGACGAATGCAACGATACAATCCGTTTTACTTAATTCTGGATATTTAATTAAGTAGTTCTTATTTTATTATTAAATTGTTATAAAATGCGGGGTGTTACATTCTCCTACCCTTAGGAAATTTCGTCCTCGAAATTTGATAAGGGTAAAAATCAATTAACCCCTCGCATAATATACATCCATCATGTGTGCATCCAAATTTTGCAAACGTTGTGCACTTGTGCAAAGTGAAATACAACATGATAATATATGTATGCCTAAGCGGTACCTCCTATGTTTATGCAAAATTTTAAAAAATTCTTTAAAAACATGATGCTCACATCCTAAATATACTGGCAGTTCTACATGAATGTAGTATTTTGAAAATCAAAATATATTTTCATCCAAATTTCCCACATTCTTGCAGAGCAAGAGCGCAGTTCATCCAACTGTTGCATCCAAAATCCTACCAACAAACTTTAACAATTATTTTTCTTGTAGTGTTCTTTAACAATTATTCCTATTTCATTATAGGTTTTCATGCCCCTTTCCCAAGTCATATTTATTATGTGCCATATTCCCAAATTAAGATTTTTAATCATAATTTGATTTATGCCCCCAAATCCATATTCATGTATTCAATTCTATACTAACATGAAACCATTTAATCATATTACTATTCCAATTCATCCAAGTAAGTGTTCATGTATATAAATGTGACAAGTTAACATGTAATACGAACAACGGTAGTTGCTACCCATATTCTGACAAGTTATATTTCAACATATGAACTTTCCATCATATTAGTATCTTAACATATTAATATTCCAACATGCCACTTTAATCTTTTTAACATTTGTTTAAACATTTCAACATATCATATTTCAACTTGTCATATATAACATTTCAATGCTTTTAACTATTCTAGCAAATTCACATCGTATAATAACGGGGAATGTTAAACGATAATATATCATTCCAAAAAATGATATAACTTAAATCTACTCACCTCATTTGTTTTCCAAATCCTGGATCTGGTCTAGATCTAGCATTCCGTAGTTTTCCCCAAATTGGATTCAGAACCTAACAACCATGGATTCATAATTTTTACTAAAAGAAAAAGGGAAGAAAGAGAAGATAATTGAAATAGACCAGATCTAGGTAATTACCTTACTTCGATAAGAGATCTGAACACCCATTTACAAACATATGTTCCTTTCCTTCAAATCTCGATTCAGAATTTTTCCTAAACTAATAATCTTAATTTTCTGAAGAGATTTGAAGAGGAAGAAGAATGGCAGAGCTTCTGCGTTGTCTCAGAAATATGATATTTAGGGTAGCCTCTACAGGCTTATTTATAGGTGTTCGGCAATGAATTTGGCAAAAGAAATAGTCTACGTTCGTAGCAGGAATCTGCCCCGGATCTCGGGGGGGTCGCCACCGGGGTTGACCCCTGTGGGTCTGGAGGCCGAAAATTAACACGGGCACACTTCAGTAGTGCGCCAGTGCAAAAATACCTTGGCGCACTTGCCAAGTGTGCCAGTTGTTCTGGCCTGTTTCCTGCTTTCTTCATCAAACTTCTACCATCCATAACTTCTTCATACGTTATCCGTTTTACGCAAACTCGGACTTTATCTGAACTAGAATTTCGAGACGAACACAACGGTATAATCCATTTTACTTAATTCTGAATATTTAATTAAGTTATTCTTATTTTATTATTAAATTGTCATAAAATGCGGGGTGTTACATGCATTCTGGTAGGCACTATGGAAATTAATTTGTAATTTGCATGTATGTTGTATTGTACCTTAGTAATGGGCTTGTTATGCTGCAAAGCAAAAGTATGGTATCCCCTATGTGGGCACAAATTTATTTAGTTGACATACATGTGATATATCACCTGTGTGAGTTGTATCCTTTTACTTTTTTTAATAAGAAGTGTTACGGAACACTAAAAAAACTTGTCATCCTTGCCAAAAAAAATCTCATTGAATCCACATACATTATTATATCTTTGGATTCAACCTTTTTTGTACCCTATAAAGAAAATTGTTATTGCTTTAAGGACAACGATTACACATCTCAAAACCGAATCTTCTTTATTTCTGCAATTTTTTAAACAAACTTAATGTAATATTCACTATAGTGAACGAATCAGAATCTACGTTCAAACTTATGAATTAAGACTTCGTCGGACTTGACAGACTAGATGGCACCAATTTCGTGCTTTGGCAGGTCAAAATGAAATTCTTTCTTATCGGTCTTAATTACAGCCTCCAACGTCCTTGATGAAAACCTTCCAGCGTTTCCTCCTTGTTGTGAGTAAAAGTTGTATATATTGTTAGAGTTTATGCCCTAGAGGTAATCCATTTGATGTGATTGATAATAATGTTGTTATTGTTATTTTATTTGGAATAAAATAATATTCTATTATATTATATTTACTGCGTAATATAAATATTAATATAATAGAAGTCCTTAAAACTATAATACGGAATTATATAATTCGAGCAAGACTTGAATTTGAGATTATATAATATGATAAGTATTATAATTCTTAAATGCCCCTAGTCGAGTTTTATTGTTTATATAGGACAACAATAAAGCGTTGAGACTAGTATATTGATTGACTGATGATCACATCTCATTGATCATTAATATACGTAATATTAAAGTCAAGATATAAATACGTATTGGAGAATAACATATTGGGCTGACCCACCGTGAGATAACTACATGGAATATAATCTACAGCATCATAAGTTGTTCTCATAGTGACAGTGATGTAATGGTCCTCATACCTGAAATCATTATAATTTTATTCGAGGATATTTGTGTTTTGATATCATCTAAAGTTATTTCGTAACAGAGTAATGATAACCGTGATTATTGGATATATCTCGAATCGAATGAAAATTATGAATGATCTAGATGGAATTTAACCCTACGATATATTCGTAGTGATATCCATGGGCCTCTTGATTGAGTGAGACTGTGAAATGCATGGCCGTGCTCAAATATTGATTTGTTTTAAAAAGTCTGCTCATCGATCAAAAAAATCGGATTAAATTATAACGAGAATGATACGATCCATGCCTCTAGTTTAATCCTGGATATATTGTTTAAAAGGATTATATTACATTGATACACTGGTCATGGAAAGGTTGTATCGAATCGTTGCTCTTATTATAAATTGGGTAGCAGCGACGTATTGCTAGATGCCAATCACTGTTTATGATTTTAAATATGATTTAAAATCATTGCCAACGTTGTAATAACCTATAGGGTCACACATACAGAACGTAACAAAGGGTAAACCATTCAATGAATAAATAGAATTTCAACTGGTTGATATTTTATTTTAGCATTGAATTGGTATAAGGGTTATCTACCTAAATTTATGGTAAACATTTATTACAAAATGGGTACACGCTACCTTTAACAGAACATACGGTATCCATAAATTTGGGGATAAGATCCAAAAGAGAAAAACCCTTAGTAATGGCGGCTAGCACTGCTCCTTTTATTCTTCTTCAATTTAGTTGAAAGAGAGTGTGTTCTCGTGGATATCTATGGAGGCATAGCGATTGACATGCTAAGATTCGACGCTTCCAAACATCCTTCCAGATCGAAGTTCGACTAATTCTTCATGGATTAACCAGGTATGAAATCGAGATTAAAATTGAGTTTAATATACTGTTCCTGCATAGATCCTTATTTTAATCGTTAATTGTTCAAAATGGATGTCGATTAGATCTAAAATCCCTACAGTGGTATCAGAGCGTTAGGGTTTGCTTGAAACAGTATATTGGATTATTACTTGGTTTTTGCCTGTTTAATTCGATATATAAATGAACGTTTTGAAACCCGATTTTATAGACTGACTAATTAATTGTTGTTTGTTTGTGTTTTGAATTACTTTTGCATGATAATTTCAACAGAGAATCTGGAATGATTAATTGGGTTTAATCTTAAAATTAAAATTGTTTAATTTGAATCAGAATTGATATGAGATATTGATTCTGTTTACAACATATTAGAAAATTATACCATGAAAATATAGATTTGTTCTAAAAGCACTATGTTGACTTATTTATAGTAAGCAGTACTATATCTAATAATCAAAAGGTTTGATTGTTATATAGATATGGATTTAGATCTCGAACAATGATTTAATTGCTTTACTTCATTATGTTTTATAATGGACTATGTGTTAAGAACACTGATACGGATCAATTAAAGACTTAAAAACATATTTTGTTCTAATGTAAATTGTTTTGAACAGAACAAGATCTTATGTTTGATTTAAGTTCGAAAAACCATTTAAAATTGAAATTGGATATTTGACTCTGATTTGTATTCTATTAATCCAATAAAATGGATTAATTATAATGATAAGAATAAAATTCTGGGTTTGTTTTCGAATTGAAACTTATGTTGTTAAAGGCAATCATAACAGTTTATGTTATGGTTCAGATATCAGTGAGTTTAAATTTGTCAAATTGTAATTTATAATTAATTATACAGATAAGAATGGTATCTTTTTTTAATTGAATCATTTTATTACATACAATCATTAAGATATCCCTGGTTCTATTTAATCTGTTAAATAGATCTTTAGGATTGAACATCCATGATGATTAAATATGTTAATACATATTTAGATTATACTTAATCTTGTTTGATAAGATGATTCAATATTTGATTTCAATTTGTTATTATTTCCGAAGTTTATATTGATAAACTGAGTGTTTAAAGTCATTTATATCAAGAAAAGATACTATAGTTAATGTGTAACAGTTAAGATCGATATGGGAATTCAAGCAGATTTTAAAATTCTGTTGAATTTCCGTAAGCATCCTTTCCTTTTATATAGATACTGATCAATTTATATTTCATGATGATGTAGTTATAAAAGAATTGGCTCAGAAATCATTTCAATTGCTTTTAACAAAATTTTACATTATACAAGTTTAAGCAATGTTGGGTTTAAAATTCAGATCACATATTGATCAGTATTGTTAAAACTATTGAGGGTTGGCAACATATAAGTCTATTTTCTTAAAGTATTTTGGTGTTTGAAATTCATACATATGCCCCGTGGTTTTATACTGACATTATACAGATTTGTAGAATATGTAACATGATTTGTAGAATCTGTAACATATGTGATATGTTTTATCTGAGTACGTAAATATTGCATATGTGTATTGACACAAATGTAATTGACCTGTCATCTAAAACAACCTTTTGGACTTAATATACTGAATATATATATATATATACATATTTATAATGATAACATTTATGATATATATTCAGACTTCTACAATAAAGGAAATGTGATTTCCTATTCAATTTCAATCTTATAATACTTGTGTAAACAAATGAATGCTTCATTACAAAACTGATCACAAGTACGATTTGAAATACCAATGGTAATTTTGTTTGTTTGCATATCTTAAATATATCTGCAGACCATTTAAATATATATATATATATATATATATATATACAGGTTTTTCATCTAACCGATATATATATATATACTCTTTTAGAAATGTTCATAAAACATGGATAGAATGTCTGAATATACATATGAAGTGTGTCATCATTTATGGGCTATTACCATTGCTGAACTTATAAGCAGTTAAACAAACACATCTTTATACTGCCTGGAAATACTTCTATAACCATAGAATCACTGTACGCACACCTGAATCATTACAATGTTTGATCTATATGTATGCACTCCTTATGTCTTTGAACATTTACAGTTTGATAACTGTAAGAAAACATGTAATTTAGCCTGAAAATTGATCAGTGTGACTGAATCAAAAATTGTACATTGTAATGGACATATGGTACATGACATTCCTGAGTCATTGTATTCTTTCATGAGTTAGTAAATGTATGACCCTTGATTAAATACATATGTTTTATTTCACTCGTATATGATATGCAGAAAATTTTCTGTCATTTATTAAATTTCTGTTGTATGATTATTTGTCCCTTGAACTGTTTGCAAGTGAGTTCTTGTACAACACAATTTACCGGGGCTTAGTTTGAACATATATAAGCAGCAACAAACCTTATAGATATAAATATGCAGTAAATGAATATATATATATATATATAAGTTGCGAATATAAGTTGTTATCTATCGCAACAATGAATTGATGTCGACTTTTACACTGACTGTATCATGATACAAATATGATGTAGAAGTTGACATACAAGTTAATGCACAAAAAATGAATGTATGATTCAAAATGCTAATGGCAATGCTTAGATAAGTTAATGTACATTTGATGTATTTAACTTACTCTACATACAATATACATTGGATATATTTGAACTGCCTAACCTCATCAAGTAAATTTTTTACAGGGGAAGAAAAGCATACATTAGCTAAAACTGAAATTGTTTCAGGAGGAAGGCATGGATCAGGGATAATTCACGCTGCAGGTGTATTTTTAATAGTTTAGTCAATATGACTTACTTGTACGGATGTAAGCCCAGTAACGGACTTGTATATTTCAGTATGAGATGTGAAATAGTTTAATTACTGTTGCATGAGTGTAGGCTATGTTCATATCTTAAATTTGTAGATTATAGACTATAATTTTATTGACAATGACTGCTATAATCATGTTTAGATGTCTTATGTTATTTGATTGTGTAGATATCCTTATTTGTGAGGTGCCTGTGAGTTATTCAATTAATTTTGGGTACAAATTTACATTTTATGCAATTCTTTTGTGTAATCCTTTTCTGTAATCTGTCTTAACATTGCTATTTGTATATTTATATATAAATATACAAATCCATAATGGTATACGATATTAAATGGGATGTAATACATGATGGGCATGCATAGAGTAAATGTACAATGGGCAATAAACAAATATTGGACCAGAATATATATTAATAAATAAGGCCTACATATATATATATATATATATATATATATATATATATATATATATATGGATCAGTCCATTTTACTAAGTGTATGATAATTGCGGATTTTAAATATGTCATTTTGATGACTTCTGCAATTACCAAAATTTTGCACAAATATTATGTTGACCAAATATTTTGATATATTCAAAGATTATAGATATGCTGCCTATATAATATTGAATTTAAATACATATATATGCATTATATATTCTATTTAAATTCTACTTATATTATGAATATAAAACACATGTATTTTGATATGTGTATATAACTTTAATATTGTTCGCCACTACGAATTATAAATTCCCTCTATAAAGCAAATTTTGTTATATTAAGTCATGGTGACGTCTTCTAATAATATACTCATCACTGTCCAAAATCACTGGATGTAACTAACGCCAAAGCATTGTGCACCATTTATTTTGGTTATATGCGATGAAGTAAAATGTGGTGTTCCAACCTTTTATTGGGTCTGACTTAGTTAAGCTACATAATACGATTGTGACCTTAGAGACAAAAGCATGAATTATTCTACATTTTGAGCAAACGAATAATACTGAACAAAATGTTCAACATGCAATCCAAGAATTATATAGATAATATAATTGACATAAGATGTCTACCTAAAAGGTTGTGTTTTGAGTTTAGCCAAAGCTGGGTCAAGGCATGACTAGATATGGATCTTGGAACACCATTATATATATATAATGATTTACATATATAAACAGAGGGATGTTAATTTGAGTGGGAGTGTATTTTAGTTTCAATTACATATTTATGCTAATATAAATTTTGATTGTCTAAATTTTGTATTAAATAAATATTACAAAATCATATATTATTTTATTATGTAATGTAGATATTAAATAACAAATAACTCGATAATTTAAATTAATCCTTGAGAAGGATATAAATTGAATTAAATCAAATTTCTTGACTAATATTGAAATTTGAGGATTGTCCTCAAACAAATCAAACGTAATTGTAATATATAAACATAGAGGATCTAAAATGAAAGGTTGAGGTACGACTTCAACCGAATAATATTTAAATGTTATAACAATCTACTTGTACATTTCTAGTGTTAGATACTAGATATAAATCACATAAATGTATGTTAATTTACAGAAATTGCAAAATAAGTAGAAATCTGATAAAATGACAAGTGGCCTTACGAATGGAAATGAAACAAAAGTTGCTGGATTATCCATAGAAAGTTGATTCTTGTTGTGTATACGGGCTTGATAAAATTATTAAAATAATTGTTATTATGAAATTCCATTTAAAATAAATGTTATTATAAATCTTGTTCAGACAAGTTTAAATTTCATTTGTAATAAAAGAACAATTGTTATTCATTTTATTTAAATGAAATATCTAATGGAATTTCACAAATAGTTAATGATCTTTGTAAATTGTTAACTATAATGTACTTGATATAAACACCGAGTGGATTAAATTTAATAATTTGAATCATACACATCTTTAGCATTTTCAGTTAACCAACATAAACAAGAAACGCGTATCAAAACTCCATAATGATGGAATTTTGAGGTCATTTGATTTTGAATCATATGAAGAATGCAAATCTTGTTAATAAGACAAAATATCTGAATCACCTTTCACTTGACACAGTGAATGGACTATTAAGTATTGGGTCTCATACATAATGATGTATCTGAAGCGATGCATACATAAGCTAGATGTAGGTTTTATTACTTCATTATGTTTATTGATAATGTCAGTAGATATACATATGTGTATCTTATGAAACACATATCAGAATCCTTTGAAAAAGTTCAAAGAATTCAAAGTAAAGTTAGAAACCAATTTTGATAGAAAATAAATTCTTTCTGAAAGGATCAAAGAGAATATTTAAGCCAATTAATTAATGAATGTCCATATGAGTTTGAAATTGTTTCATAACTTACTTCATTTAGAAGAACATACTGAAATGGTGTGTCTGAAAGGAGACATCGTACCTTATAAGATAAAATACGATTAAAGATAAGTCATATAGATCTTATAATAAATTAAATTTGGAACAATTGCATTTAATCCTGTTAAAACGAGTTCGAAGACACCATATAAGATATGGACTAGGAAATGTCCTAGTGTGTCTAATGCAAAGATTTGGGATGCAAAGACGCTTATTAAACGTCCTTCTTCTGATAAGATAGGATCCAAATCAAATAATCATTTTGTGGAATATCCAAAAGAACCAAGTGGATATTATTTCTATATATCCTCTGAGAATAAAATGTTTATTACTCGAATTAGTATCCTTTATAAAGGAGAGTCGGTCTCTAAGATACCGATGGGATTTGAAATAGAATTCGAAACGTTTCGAAACCACAAAATGTCACTGAATCTTGTATAGACAAGAAATTGAGTGGGAGTGATACAATAATTCAAATGTTATTTGATAACACGTTAATTATTGCAAATAATGTTAGTTCGAAAACAAGAAATAAATACTGATTCTAAGAAAGAAAATGTTTGTATTAAGAAGTTCATGATTGAACTTAATTCATCGTTGATTGTATGATATACATTGTGATAACAATATGGCTGTTGCTCAGGCCTAAAACATTAAACTCATCATCAATCCAAACTTATATTTTAAGAAATATAATTCTTATGTGAATTTGTTCACAGAAGAAATAAACATATCTGCAAAGTTACAAAAGTTGTAATGTTGCAGGCCTACTGAATTAAACTCTGTCGCAGCAGAAGTATAATAGTCACACTAGTTTCATGAGTATACGATACGTAAATGATTGACTCTAGTGCAAGTGGGAGATTGTTAGAGTTTATGCCCTAGAGGCAATCCATTTGATGTGATTGATAATATTGTTGTTATTGTTATTTGATTTGGAAAATAATAATATTCTATTATATTTTATTTACTGCGTAATATAAATACTAATATAATAGAAGTCCTTAAAACTATATTACGGAATTATATAATTCGAGTAAGACTTGAATTTGAGATTATATAATATGATAAGTATTATAATTCTTAAATGACCCTAGTCGAGTTTTATTGTTTATATAGGACAACAATAAAGCGTTGAGACTGGTATATTGATTGACTGATGATCACATCTCATTGATCATTAATATACGTAATATTAAAGTCAAGATAAAAATACGTATTGGAGAATAGCGTATTGGGCTGACCCACTGTGAGATAACTACATGAAATATAATCAACAGTATCATAAGTTGTTCTCATAGTGACAGTGATGTAATGGTCCTCATACCTGAAATCATTATAATTTTATTCGAGGATATTTGTGTTTTGATATCATCTAAAGTTATTTCGTAACAGAGTAATGATAACCGTGATTATTGGATATATCTCGACTCGAATGAAAATTATGAATGATCTAGATGGAATTTAACCCTACGATATATTCATAGTGATATCCATGGGCCTCTTTATTGTTGTATCGAATCATTGCTCTTATTATAAATTGGGTAGCAGCGATGTATTGCTAGATGCCAATCGCTGTTTATGATATTAAATATGATTTAAAATCATTGCCAACGTTGTAATAACCTATAGGGTCACACATACAGAACGTAACAAAGGGTAAACCATTCAGTGAATAAATAGAATTTCAATTGGTTGATATTTTATTTTAGCATTGAATTGGTATAAGGGTTATCTACCTAAATTTATGGTAAACATTTATTACAAAATGGGTACACGCTACCTTTAACAGAACATACGGTATCCATAAATTTGGGGATAAGATCCAAAAGAGAAAAACCCTTAGTAATGGCGGCTAGCACTGCACCTTTTATTCTTCTTCAATTTAGTTGAAAGAGAGTGCGTTCACGTGGATATCTATGGAGGCATGGCGATTGACATGCTAAGATTCGACGCTTCCAAACCTCCTTCTAGATCGAAGTTCGACTAATTCTTCATGGATTAATCAGGTATGAAATCGAGATTAAAATTGAGTTTAATATACTGTTCCTGCATAGATCCTTATTTTAATCGTTAAATTGTTCAAAATGGATGTCGATTAGATCGAAAATTCCTGCAATGTAAATATGTATATGGTGTCATGTTTGGTGTAAATAGGCTATTGGCATCAGGCTGTTGGAACAAACATCTTGGTGCCGACACCAAAACAAAGAAGGCGATACTGAAGCCAGTACCAAGAAGATAATACAAGAAGTCGATACTGAAGCCGAAGACGATACCGAAGTCGATACTAAGGAGATAATACAAGAGGCCGATACTGAAGCCGGTACTAAAGAAGATAATACAAGAAGCCAATACCGAAGCCAATAATGAAGTAATGAAGCCGATACTAAATCCAAGGACATAATACAAAAAGCCGATATCAAGAAGTAATGATGTCAATGCTGGGAAACAATAGCAATACCAAGAAAAAATGTCAGTTGCATATATGTATTTTCCATTTTATTCCTTGTCTAAATAGTGATGTACTGCTGATTTGAAAATTAATGAGAAAGATTATCTTCTCTTATCCATATCAATTCTTCTTCGTTTATAACATGATATCAGAGCATCGATCCTTGAATTAATTTCAAGATCTCAAATCTATTTCTCAATCTTATTTGAGAATCATGGTAGAGACCAAATCGATGATGGAGGTCATGCCGATGATATCTAAGATAACTGAACGCAGGTTGAGTGAATAAAATTACTTCGATTGGACTACAACGATTCATTTGTATTTACGGAGTATTAATAGAGATAATCATCTAGTTGAAGATCCATTGAAGCCGATCCATGTGACAAGGATGTAGTGATTTGGCTTTGAGATGATGCTTGTTTGTTTCTTCAAATACGAAATGCAATTGAGAGCTATGTTACATTTAGCGCTAAGCGAGGTGAGGCTATGAAAGCCTCACTTCACTTAATGGCGCTTAAGCGACGCTTAAGCACTGTTTAAGCGCTAAATTCATTTGGAGTCTAGCTATGCCTAACGGCTCTTAAATATTGCTTAAGCAACAACTAAGCAGCGCTTAGGCAATGCTTAATTATTATACAAGTAATTCATCACATAATATTATACATAAATGCTGAAGTTTAGGCGAGGTGCTAGTAAGCGCTGGAAAAAGCGTGCTTCAGCGCTAAAAAGAGCTCTCAAGCGTTAGTCTCTTAATGCCTTCCGCTTTTTAAAAATTAAGCGATGTATTTGCCAGAATCGCTTAAGCGCTTCTTAAGCGCAGCTTAAGCGTGCTTCATAACATAGATTAAGAGTGATATCATTTGTTTAGTTAATCATTGTGAGTTCATGAAAGAACTTATAGATTATCTGGAGTTTTTATATTCTGGAAAAGGAAATATAAATCGAATGTGTGAAATTTGCAAGTCATTTTATCGAGTGGAAAAACGAGATTAGTCACTGATGAATTACTTCATGACTTTCAAGAAGACTTATGAAGAGTTTATTCTGCTACTTCCTATCAGTGCTGATATAAAAGTTCAGTAGATGCAGAGGGAACAAATTGCTACTATGCTTTTTTGGCAAGTCTCCCATCTGAGTATGAATCTGTTAAATCTCAAGTTTTATCTAGATAGGATGTGACATCATTACATGATGTGTTTAGGAGGATTCTTAGAACTGAAGTATTAAGTTCAAAACCAACTCCACCAGTTCAACATAACAATGCTTTTATTAGTACAACTAATAAACATCAACCATGCAAACCTAATCAGGACTTATATAAAAGGGAGGTTAGTATGCCTGGATATGAAAATCAGACTGTGAAGTCATGTGCATATTGCAAGAAATCAGGGCATACTAAATTTGAATGTTGGAAGCTACAAAATAAGAAAAAACTGGCTACAAATCAACAAGCAGCTAATGTTGTGAAGACTCAAGATCAACTTAGCTAGATGTTATGATTTCAGCTAAAGTATTTTCTAAATATACTAAATATCAGAACGGTCTCAACAAGTCAGCTGAACCTATTTCTACTATTGCAGATAATAGCAGTTTCACTAATCCAGGGAGAACTCAATGGGTCATTGATTCTGGTGCTACAAATAATATGACAGGTAACCGTATTCTTTAGTTGAGTTCTCAATCACAAACTCCAGCTCATAATGTCATTTACCTGATGGCTCCTCTTTAAACATTCAACAAGGGTTTGGAACAATAAGTCCAACCTATTCACCATCTCTATCAACATCTTCCCTATATATACCTAAACTTGCAAGCAATCTACTCTCTGTCAGTCAAATAACACAACAATTAAGTTGTTTTATCTCATGCTTTCCATCTTATTGTATATTTTGGGATCTCGTGACTCGGAAAATTATTGGCAGAGGACGTGAGTCAAAGGGACTGTATGTACTCGGTACTCCTTCAACAAATCAACAAGCATTTGTTTGTTCAAGTATTTCTTAAGACTTAAAGACACACTGTCAATTAGGGCATCCATCTTTATCCTTTTTAAAGAAAACATATCCACAATTAAGTCATTATAGTCATTGAAGTGTGAATCATGTCAGTATGTTAAAAACCATCGTGTAAGTTTGAGTCCAAGAATAAATAAAAGAGTTGATTGTCCTTTTGAGATTGTTCATTCTGATATTTAAGGTCCATCATTTGTGATTTCTAAACCGTGGTTTAGATACTTTGTTACCTCTGTGGATGATTAATTACGTATAAGTTGGTCATTTCTTATGAAAAACCGATCTGAATTGTATTCAACATTTTGCTCATTCTGTGTTGAAATCACAACTCAATTTAATGCTTCTGCTAAAACTCTAAGGAGTGATAATTCAAAGGAGTATACTTCGAGTTTATTTCAAACTTACATGAGTCAAAATGGAATTCTACATGACACATCTTGTGCTGACACAACATCTCAAAATGGAATTGCTGAAAGAAAGAACAGACATCGACTTGAAACAACACGGGCATTGTTATTTTGTATGAATGTGCCTAAAAGCTTCTGGGCTGATGTTGTTTCCACAACATCTTTTTTAATAAATCGTATGCCGTCAAATGTTCTTAATGGTGATATACCATACTCAATCACCTTTCCAAACAAATCTCTATCTCATATTAAGCCAAAAATATTTGGGTGTACATGTTTTATTAGAGATGTTAGACCACAAATTTCTAAACTTGATCCAAAATATGTGAAGTGCATATTCCTTGGTTATTCTCATTTGCAAAAAGGGTACAGGTATTTATGTCCCTCTCTAAATAATTATCTGATATCTATTGATGTCACTTTCATTGTAGAAACGTTATTCTTTAAGTCATCTTCTAGATTACCTTATCAAAGTTAGGAAAGTCAGAGGGAGAATGTTGATTTTCTTGTATATGAAATATCACAGTCTGTACAAGAATAGAAAAATATCAATGATTCTATTGAAATTAATTTATCACCTTCTCGTGATACAACTCCATCTATATCTGATATTATCCCTTCACTTGAACATGAACCTGTTTTATATCTAATCCTGAAACTGATGTTCCTATTACTCTATGAAAGGGAAAACTTCAGTGCACATATCTTATTTTTTTCATTTGTCTAGTATAAACATATATCCTCATCAACTCATTCACTTATCACTTCTCTTGAATTTGTTTCTATAACTAAAACTATTAAGGAAGCATTATCAAATCCTAGATGGCGCACTGCTATGGTTGAGGAAATGAATGCTCTTGAATATAATGAAAAATGGAGTTTAGTTGGGTTACCTAAAAATAAGAGATCAATTGGGTGTAATTGGGTATTCACTGTAAAAGCAAACTCTAACGGTTCAATTGCTAGATCGAAGGCACATCTAGTTGCAAAAGGATATGCACAAATTTATTGGTGGATTATTCTGAAATTTTTTCCCCAATAGTAGAGTTAACTTCTATTCTGATGTTTATTTCATTAGTAGTAGCATATAACTAGAAACTACACCATCTTGATATAAAGAATGCATTTCTTCATGGTGATTTAGAAGAAGAAGTTTACATGGTTCAACCCCTGGATTCATCACACAAGGGAAGAGTAGTCTAGGGTGCAAGTTGAAGAATACATTGTATGGATTAAAACAGAGTCCTAGAGCTTGATTTGTAAAGTTCAGTAATGCAATAGAAATCTTTGGATTGGTGAAGAATAGATGTGATCATTCAGTATTCTATCAGAATAATAAATCTGGTATAATTCTACTTGTGGTTTATATTGATGTCATTATGATAACTGGTAATGATGAACAAGGTATTTCATCCTTTAGATGTAACAACCCGGAATTTTGGGGCCAATTTAAAATTTTTATTTTAAATAATTTTGCTAAGAAATCGAGTCAGAAAATAAAAGTATTCTATTTTTATTAAATTATTTTATTAATAATGGCTGGAATATTAAGTTTATTATTTTTGTTGCATTAAAATTTTATAAAACAAAATATATATTTTTGTTGAATGTGAACGGACAAAATAAAACTCATTAATTTAGTCGCATTAGAATTTCAAATGTACCATATTTATTTGCATTAAAAAGTTGCAATGAAATGTATCGTTTTTATCGCATTAAAAAGTTGCATTTAAATGTATCATTACATTGAAAAGATTGAAAGAAAAGTATGATTTGTTTATAGTAAAAGGGACAATGATTATATTAAATAACTTACATAAGGGGGGTTAAATTAATAGAATTACACATTTTGGGAAATTGTAAGATGTTAAATATATGGGAATAGAATAAATATAGAATTTAATTTAATTATTGAATTAAAAATGGTATTAAAACATAATTTATGATTCATTAATTTATGACTCCAAAATTTATTTTGATAAACAATAACTGACATTGAGATGAACTGTGATTGATGATAATGGAAATTATTAAATTGTTTGTACATTTGGACTATCTAACTTTGAACTATTGTTGACAAAAAAAAAAAAAAAAAAGATTAGCAGTTGAACCTTGTCTTTATTTTAAAGATTCAATATAGGAATTAATACGATAATTGGAAATAAAATTATGAATGTTTCTAGTTTAATTTAGTATAGAAAGAATAGTAACAAAACAGTGTGTCAACGATATAATGTACGTTTAATTTCCACAGTTAATGGAAATTAATGTTAACATTTATTTTATAAAAAAAACATAAGACATATGTATAGAAATTAATTAAAGAAATGCATGACTAAAAAAAATATATACATATAATGACAAAAACGATTGAAGAATTAATGGTAATCAATGTACATTACAATTACAATTAACATATGTTACAACAGTAATCAATGTGTGTTGATGGGTAATTGAGGTATATTACAAATATGATTAATGAGATGATTATATATATATATATCTGAAGCTTGAATCTTTAAATAATTCATTTATTTTCATTTATTTCCTTTCTCTTTCATTCCATTTATTTCCTTCCATTTATTCCTTTTTCTTTCTAACTATTAATTTCTTTTCTATCATTTATTTATTTTTCTTTCCCTAAACTTACTACCTACGTTCTCTCCACTTTATTTTTTATTAATAGAACATCCGTTTCTTTCCTCTAATGTATTAATTTCTTTTCCCACTTCTACCTCATGCACTTCTCCATTCCCATTTGTGAAAAATGAGCTGCCTCTTTTTTTTTTCTTCCTCTCCAAGCCATGGCCGCCATTCTCTTCTTTCTTCCTCCATCAAAAGAAAAAAAAAAGAAAGAAAATAAGTTTCATTCTATTGTGATGATTTTGGAACGGTGACAAGTTCTACTCTCTTTGATTTATCTATCCAAAGGCCTAGGTGAGTTTTCTAAGTTTAAATTTAATTAATTATTTAATTAAATCTAAAAATAATCTGAAATTATTGTATGAATGATGATGTCGAATTGTGTTGTTATTCTATTTAATTTATTGATGTTCATATGAAAAGTTCTGTGTGTATGTTGATTTGATTGTGTATGACACTATGTTGAATTATCATTGAATTGTATTGGAAATTGGGTGTTGACATAACTTGAAAAATCGTTGGACTATGATGATGATGGATTTGGTTTTATAAATAAAAGATGACAAATTTATTTGTAAAAGTTGAAATATCATTTTATGATAAAGATATTTTTGTTTATTTTAAAAATAGAGATCTGTTTAATTTGTTTTTGGTTGAACAAACATGAATTTTTTTTTTGTTTAATAAAAATAATGAAATCTTTTGTTTTATTATAAAAGAATCAAACTTTTATTTTATAAAGCAAAGATTAATTTTTTTTTTAAAGAATTCATGTTTGTTTTAATTATAAAAGATTTAATCTTTGGTTTTAATAATAAAGACTCAACTTTTGCTTTTATTATTAAAAGGTAACTCTTTTGATTTGTAAATAAAAATCCAATTTTTATTTTGTTTTGATGACAATAGAGAACCAAATTTTTGTTTTGCTTTGTTGAAAATGTTGAATCAACTTTATTTGTTTTATTTGAAACAAGGTTGGAACATTTTATTTGTTTATTGAGATAAAAGATACAACCTTTCTTTTATTTTGTTTTTAAAGAAATAAAATGAATCTTTTTATCTTAGTTGGTTAAAATAGAATAAATCTTTATGGTGAGTTGTTGAAAACAAGGTAATTTATGATTCACGTCGTTGAAACAAAAATCAACATGTATATATTTTGTTGGAAACTAAATAAATCATTTCATTTTGTTTTTGTTGAAATAATGAAGCATATAAATCAATTGTTTTGTTTTATTTTGATGAAGCATATAAATCAATTGTTTTGTTTTATTTTGTTGATTTAAAGGCATATTAAAATAACATTTTTAAAAGACGTGAATAACTTACCTTTTTAGATTAACCTTTTATTTGTTAATTTATAAGGCATGTTAAAAATAACTTTTATTTGTTAATTAAAAAGGGTTATATATTATTTGTCAATAAAGGGATTTATTTTTGTTAAACATGATTTGGAAATAAAAGACAAAGTTTTCCTTTATTTTGTTTATGAAATAAACCGCCAATTTTACCTTTATTTTGTTTACAAAATAAAAGGCAAGTGTTTGTTAACATTTAAAAGACTATTTTTTTTACATAGTTGTTTGTTAACATTAAAAAGACTAATTGTTAACATAGTTGTTTGTTAAAAATAAAAAGACCATTTTTAACATAGTTGTTTGTTAAAAACAAAAGATCAAATTTTTGTGTTTCTTTTGTTGACAAATTTGACGCTACTTTTATTATTAAAGTTAAAAGAACAAATTTGACGCTACTTTTGTTGTTAAAGTTAAAAGAGTCATTTTGTCACTATTTTGTTGATTAAACAAAAAGAACCATCTTTGTCACCATTTTTGTTGTTGAAACAAAAAGACATTTTACTTAAATTTGTTGTTAAAACAAAAGACTTAATTTTTATGTTTCTTTGTCAAGATAAAAAGATTTACTTTTTATGTTGAGAATAAAAAGAATAACTTTTTATGTTAATTTTGTTAAGAATAAAAAGAATATCATTTTATGTTTATTTTGTTAAGAATAAAAAGACAAACTTTTTATGTTTCTTTTGTTAACATAATAATATGTAAGTTCAACTTTACTTTTATGTATAAATAAAAGGTGAGTTTTAAATCTTCATTTTCATTTACAAATAAAAGTGAAGTTTGGACTTTTATTGTTACTCATCAGAAATACACCCAATTATACTTGTGTTAAAATAGTTGTTATGACATCTATACCATCATTAGGTTAGTTTGAGTATTAGGACACCAAAAAAACCATAGTTGTGAAAATTTGGGTATTGTGACACACATTCATCGTCATACTGTATAATTGAAATGGATTGGCATCAGAAATATAACTATTTAGAAATGCTAGCGCTAGTAAAGATATTTACATAAGCTATAGGTAACACATGTTTTAAAATGTAAAATAGATAAAAGTACATTTTACGTTGTAAAAATGTGAAATATGAAAGGTACATTTTATGTGATTAAAATGAAATTAAAATACACATTTTTTTCTTTGTTCAAGAAAAGAAGCAAATATAAACATTTTCTATGTTAAAAGAAAATAGAATATAAACATTTTCTATGTTAAAAGAAAATGGAATGAAAACATTTTCTATGTTAAAAAGAAAATAGAAAGAAAACATTTTCTAATGTAAAGAAAATGAGATTAAAAAGAAATCATTTTCCTAATGTAAGTAAAATAAAAGAAATAAATAGAAAACATTATGTTTCTATGTGAAAGTATAAAACATTATTTTTCTATGTGAAAGAAAGAAATTGAAAACTTACATTTCTATTTAAAGGATTAGAAATAGAAAACATTTATTTCAATGTAAAAGAAATAAAGACATTTTCATTTATTTCAAATTAAACGAAAAGTTTACATTTGTCAATGTAAAGATTAAATAGTTAAGATTTACTTTTGTCAATGTAAAGATAAAGAGAAATTAAGATTTACATTTTTCAATGTAAAATAAAGAGAAATTAAGATTTACATTTTTCAAAGTGAGATAAAATGAAACAAAGAATTACATTTTTTTTTTTGTAAATAAATGAGGTAAAGAATTTACATTTTCAATGTAAAGCATAGTAAAGAGAAGAATTTACATTTTTGTTCAATGTAAATAAAGAAACATTATTTCCTAATCGATCGTAAAAGAAAATAATAAAAGCAATATCATTTTCTAATGTAAAAGAAAATAAAAGTTAAAATACATTTTTATGTAGTAAAAATGCAATAAAAGTCAACATACATTTTTATGTGTTAAAAATGTAATAAAAGTTAAAAGTACATTTTTGTTATCTAAATGTAAGTAAAGTTAAATATACATTATTAAAATGTAATTTTCGCCGCATTAGAACTTGCGGACAAAAACATACTTTTTAAAATGTATACGAAGTTAAACCATAATTTTTGTCGCATTAGAACTTGCGGACAAAAATATACTTTGTATAAATTTATATACATGGTTAAACATCATTTTTGTCGCATTAGGGTTGGAAAATATTGTAAGTATATTTATTTACATTTAGGTGAATAAAGCAAAATGTAGAAAAGTATAATTTATTTACACATAGGGTAAATAAATGATTAAATTAAAAGTCGAATTTTTAATTGACAATTTATATTTGAAATCGCCAAGTATTTATATTTACATATAAATATAAATTATAAATTAAACAAAACGCGCGCGGTAGTTCGCGTATCGATGATCGTTACTTTAAACGGTTATACCGAGAGATCCGACCGTCGGATTTTCCCAAAACTGGAACCGTTAGGACCGCTTTGGGAAGATCTTTCCAATGACATAAATTTCGCCAAAATCCAACGGTTAGATTTCAAGATATATTTAAATCAAAATTTGGTTAAAAACAGCGCCAGGGTCGACCATCGACCCGAAGCGTCGTTAAATTAATTTAGGCTATTTTTATATAAATAAAATAGCAATAGGTTGTTATCAAATATTAATAACGATATGAAATGTTTTCAAATTATATATATATGCGAGAATCATTTGAGAAGACCGAGTTCAATCTCATTTCAAATGATTATACGACGTTTTAAATCTAAGAGTTGAAGACGGCGATTGAAGACCGACGATCTTCACATCGAATGGGTAACTAGCGTTGAGGTCCTTGATTGATTTGCTCCCAAGACGGGGCTAAGATGGTAGTTATCCGGACGTAGTGCTGATTTGTACGGATTTGACTTTCGCTCAGACCCAGAGCATAAGTTTATAAATGGAATGTATGTCTGACGTTGTAGTCCTTTATACTACATTCGTTGATCTCTGTTAATATATATCTGTTTGGTGGTTAACACCCTTCTCTGAGACATATGAGCTTAGAGGTTATATATTGCCAGAAATCAATGATATGGTTGGACTGACAATGTGGCATGCTAAGATGCATTGATCAAGGCTTTTGTTGAAAAGCAGGCCTTGTGGTTGATGATCAAAGCACGGCCTGTTTAGGCGTAGCTTTGTGTATAGCGTGACTTCGCGAGCCTCACACCCCGGTATGAGTCAAAAAGGGGATACGGACTGCAGGGAGTGCACACGTTTCTTTCTAGCTAGAGTGGTGTCAGTGACCT
Organism: Allium sativum; assembly: GCA_030737875.1. Lineage (NCBI taxonomy): Eukaryota > Viridiplantae > Streptophyta > Magnoliopsida > Asparagales > Amaryllidaceae > Allium > Allium sativum. The sequence goes on from CM060912.1 coordinate 19,590,093, forward strand.
ACCAGCCCTGACATTTTACTTATGTGGATGATGGATTTTGAGGCGCCTCGTTATTTTTATAGGCCGTTGGTGGTCATACTATAGGTCCAAAGGGACCGGGAAGCGTGTGTTCAGGCATAACTAATCCACTGCCCATAGGCGGGGACCGGCCCTGAAGATCCAAGGGTTCACTGCGGGGGATCCTGAGGCATTTGCTAGAGTGTCTCGAATCGGAGAGGAGCTTGCCCCTAGCCTCGACTCATGATGGAATCCAAATTTCCAATACGCCCTTGTGGTTTTGATTGTAGAACTAGTATTGGCGACATGCTATATGGTAACCATGCCGTCTAGGATTGATACTTATGATTCAAATCTTTTTATTAAAACATATATACACTAATAATAATATCAAATCCGTTTTATACGTATCAAGCATCTTTTGACCATTATAAGGTAAAACCCTATCCTCTGGTGTGCGTTGCATTGTGTGATGGGACTTGGGTCTTATAATGGTTTCATTTTTCCAAAAAGACATTGCGTTATTTCTCGATTTACTTTGGTTTATGCACTGACAATCCATAGGAGTAAACCCGTTCCGCGAAAGTGGCATGGTCCTTGGATTTGTCTTATTAGTTATATTAGTTTAGAATTCTCACACCAGTCCCATGACTGACCTGTAGTTTGTTCACTGGCAAACTCGGGTGCCCTCTTTTCCACACGGGCAGTCGAGTAGCTTTTTGCAGATATCTTTCTCTTTAGCAGGACCCTGGATTGAAGCCTAAAGCTGTGTCCAGAGCTTTGTAGTCTTCCGCTATTTAATGTATTAAAAGTATTGTAATTTTATCTTCCGCTGTAATTTTATTTCAATGTACTCTGATATATTCTGTACTCTGATGTAACATTATTATAATGTAATAAAAGTCTGCTGTTATTGTTCTGATGTTTTGTATTCCCAAAGTTAAAGTATTCGAAGATTCCCAACCTTTGGGTCAGACCTGTGTGGTTTATGGTCGATTCAAAGAGCGGGAATTTCCGGGTCTTTACAGGTGGTATCAGAGCTCTGGTTAGCTCAAATCTTTGGGGTACAACTCGTTAGAACTGAACAAAAGACTCATCAGAGAATTGGATTAGTAAAATCCAATAAGAATACTCATTAGAGATAGGACCAGCAGTGTCCTAGAATGAGAAAACTCGTTAGAGATGGGGTTAGCAATACCCTAGAATGAGTTAAGAGTAACAAGTTTATAATTAGCGTATTTTTGATTATATAATCTATTTTTGGAAATATGATTTTTATATATATAAGAGTATATATATTTGATAAGTTAGCTAACAAATAAAATTAATAAAAGAAAATTAAAATTTAGTTAGTAAATTAAACAACTTTTACCTTAGTACCTTTTCGAGGACGAAAAGATTTTAAGTGTGGGCGACTGTAACAACCCGGAATTTTGGGGCCAATTTAAAATTTTTATTTTAAATAATTTTGCTAAGAAATCGAGTCAGAAAATAAAAGTATTCTATTTTTATTAAATTATTTTATTAATAATGGCTGGAATATTAAGTTTATTATTTTTGTTGCATTAAAATTTTATAAAACAAAATATATATTTTTGTTGAATGTGAACGGACAAAATAAAACTCATTAATTTAGTCGCATTAGAATTTCAAATGTACCATATTTATTTGCATTAAAAAGTTGCAATGAAATGTATCGTTTTTATCGCATTAAAAAGTTGCATTTAAATGTATCATTACATTGAAAAGATTGAAAGAAAAGTATGATTTGTTTATAGTAAAAGGGACAATGATTATATTAAATAACTTACATAAGGGGGGTTAAATTAATAGAATTACACATTTTGGGAAATTGTAAGATGTTAAATATATGGGAATAGAATAAATATAGAATTTAATTTAATTATTGAATTAAAAATGGTATTAAAACATAATTTATGATTCATTAATTTATGACTCCAAAATTTATTTTGATAAACAATAACTGACATTGAGATGAACTGTGATTGATGATAATGGAAATTATTAAATTGTTTGTACATTTGGACTATCTAACTTTGAACTATTGTTGACAAAAAAAAAAAAAAAGATTAGCAGTTGAACCTTGTCTTTATTTTAAAGATTCAATATAGGAATTAATACGATAATTGGAAATAAAATTATGAATGTTTCTAGTTTAATTTAGTATAGAAAGAATAGTAACAAAACAGTGTGTCAACGATATAATGTACGTTTAATTTCCACAGTTAATGGAAATTAATGTTAACATTTATTTTATAAAAAAAAACATAAGACATATGTATAGAAATTAATTAAAGAAATGCATGACTAAAAAAAATATATACATATAATGACAAAAACGATTGAAGAATTAATGGTAATCAATGTACATTACAATTACAATTAACATATGTTACAACAGTAATCAATGTGTGTTGATGGGTAATTGAGGTATATTACAAATATGATTAATGGGATGATTATATATATATATATATATATATATATATATATATATATCTGAAGCTTGAATCTTTAAATAATTCATTTATTTGCATTTATTTCCTTTCTCTTTCATTCCATTTATTTCCTTCCATTTATTCCTTTTTCTTTCTAACTATTAATTTCTTTTCTATCATTTATTTATTTTTCTTTCCCTAAACTTACTACCTACGTTCTCTCCACTTTATTTCTTATTAATAGAACATCCGTTTCTTTCCTCTAATGTATTAATTTCTTTTCCCACTTCTACCTCATGCACTTCTCCATTCCCATTTGTGAAAAATGAGCTGCCTCTTTTTTTTTCTTCCTCTCCAAGCCATGGCCGCCATTCTCTTCTTTCTTCCTCCATCAAAAGAAAAAAAAAAGAAAATAAGTTTCATTCTATTGTGATGATTTTGGAACGGTGACAAGTTCTACTCTCTTTGATTTATCTATCCAAAGGCCTAGGTGAGTTTTCTAAGTTTAAATTTAATTAATTATTTAATTAAATCTGAAAATAATCTGAAATTATTGTATGAATGATGATGTCGAATTGTGTTGTTATTCTATTTAATTTATTGATGTTCATATGAAAAGTTCTGTGTGTATGTTGATTTGGTTGTGTATGACACTATGTTGAATTATCATTGAATTGTATTGGAAATTGGGTGTTGACATAACTTGAAAAATCGTTGGACTATGATGATGATGGATTTGGTTTTATAAATAAAAGATGACAAATTTATTTGTAAAAGTTGAAATATCATTTTATGATAAAGATATTTTTGTTTATTTTAAAAATAGAGATTTGTTTAATTTGTTTTTGGTTGAACAAACATGAATTTTTTTTTTGTTTAATAAAAATAATGAAATCTTTTGTTTTATTATAAAAGAATCAAACTTTTATTTTATAAAGCAAAGATTAATTTTTTTTTTTAAAGAATTCATGTTTGTTTTAATTATAAAAGATTTAATCTTTGGTTTTAATAATAAAGACTCAACTTTTGCTTTTATTATTAAAAGGTAACTCTTTTGATTTGTAAATAAAAATCCAATTTTTATTTTGTTTTGATGACAATAGAGAACCAAATTTTTGTTTTGCTTTGTTGAAAATGTTGAATCAACTTTATTTGTTTTATTTGAAACAAGGTTGGAACATTTTATTTGTTTATTGAGATAAAAGATACAACCTTTCTTTTATTTTGTTTTTAAAGAAATAAAATGAATCTTTTTATCTTAGTTGGTTAAAATAGAATAAATCTTTATGGTGAGTTGTTGAAAACAAGGTAATTTATGATTCACGTCGTTGAAACAAAAATCAACATGTATATATTTTGTTGGAAACTAAATAAATCATTTCATTTTGTTTTTGTTGAAATAATGAAGCATATAAATCAATTGTTTTGTTTTATTTTGATGAAGCATATAAATCAATTGTTTTGTTTTATTTTGTTGATTTAAAGGCATATTAAAATAACATTTTTAAAAGACGTGAATAACTTACCTTTTTAGATTAACCTTTTATTTGTTAATTTATAAGGCATGTTAAAAATAACTTTTATTTGTTAATTAAAAAGGGTTATATATTATTTGTCAATAAAGGGATTTATTTTTGTTAAACATGATTTGGAAATAAAAGACAAAGTTTTCCTTTATTTTGTTTATGAAATAAACCGCCAATTTTACCTTTATTTTGTTTACAAAATAAAAGGCAAGTGTTTGTTAACATTTAAAAGACTATTTTTTTTACATAGTTGTTTGTTAACATTAAAAAGACTAATTGTTAACATAGTTGTTTGTTAAAAATAAAAAGACCATTTTTAACATAGTTGTTTGTTAAAAACAAAAGATCAAATTTTTGTGTTTCTTTTGTTGACAAATTTGACGCTACTTTTATTATTAAAGTTAAAAGAACAAATTTGACGCTACTTTTGTTGTTACAGTTAAAAGAGTCATTTTGTCACTATTTTGTTGATTAAACAAAAAGAACCATCTTTGTCACCATTTTTTTTGTTGAAACAAAAAGACATTTTACTTAAATTTGTTGTTAAAACAAAAGACTTAATTTTTATGTTTCTTTGTCAAGATAAAAAGATTTACTTTTTATGTTGAGAATAAAAAGAATAACTTTTCATGTTAATTTTGTTAAGAATAAAAAGAATATCATTTTATGTTTATTTTGTTAAGAATAAAAAGACAAACTTTTTATGTTTCTTTTGTTAACATAATAATATGTAAGTTCAACTTTACTTTTATGTATAAATAAAAGGTGAGTTTTAAATCTTCATTTTCATTTACAAATAAAAGTGAAGTTTGGACTTTTATTGTTACTCATCAGAAATACACCCAATTATACTTGTGTTAAAATAGTTGTTATGACATCTATACCATCATTAGGTTAGTTTGAGTATTAGGACACCAAAAAAACCATAGTTGTGAAAATTTGGGTATTGTGACACACATTCATCGTCATACTGTATAATTGAAATGGATTGGCATCAGAAATATAACTATTTAGAAATGCTAGCGCTAGTAAAGATATTTACATAAGCTATAGGTAACACATGTTTTAAAATGTAAAATAGATAAAAGTACATTTTACGTTGTAAAAATGTGAAATATGAAAGGTACATTTTATGTGATTAAAATGAAATTAAAATACACATTTTTTTCTTTGTTCAAGAAAAGAAGCAAATATAAACATTTTCTATGTTAAAAGAAAATAGAATATAAACATTTTCTATGTTAAAAGAAAATGGAATGAAAACATTTTCTATGTTAAAAAGAAAATAGAAAGAAAACATTTTCTAATGTAAAGAAAATGAGATTAAAAAGAAATCATTTTCCTAATGTAAGTAAAATAAAAGAAATAAATAGAAAACATTATGTTTCTATGTGAAAGTATAAAACATTATTTTTCTATGTGAAAGAAAGAAATTGAAAACTTACATTTCTATTTAAAGGATTAGAAATAGAAAACATTTATTTCAATGTAAAAGAAATAAAGACATTTTCATTTATTTCAAATTAAACGAAAAGTTTACATTTGTCAATGTAAAGATTAAATAGTTAAGATTTACTTTTGTCAATGTAAAGATAAAGAGAAATTAAGATTTACATTTTTCAATGTAAAATAAAGAGAAATTAAGATTTACATTTTTCAAAGTGAGATAAAATGAAACAAAGAATTACATTTTTTTTTTTTGTAAATAAATGAGGTAAAGAATTTACATTTTCAATGTAAAGCATAGTAAAGAGAAGAATTTACATTTTTGTTCAATGTAAATAAAGAAACATTATTTCCTAATCGATCGTAAAAGAAAATAATAAAAGCAATATCATTTTCTAATGTAAAAGAAAATAAAAGTTAAAATACATTTTTATGTAGTAAAAATGCAATAAAAGTCAACATACATTTTTATGTGTTAAAAATGTAATAAAAGTTAAAAGTACATTTTTGTTATCTAAATGTAAGTAAAGTTAAATATACATTATTAAAATGTAATTTTCGCCGCATTAGAACTTGCGGACAAAAACATACTTTTTAAAATGTATACGAAGTTAAACCATAATTTTTGTCGCATTAGAACTTGCGGACAAAAATATACTTTGTATAAATTTATATACATGGTTAAACATCATTTTTGTCGCATTAGGGTTGGAAAATATTGTAAGTATATTTATTTACATTTAGGTGAATAAAGCAAAATGTAGAAAAGTATAATTTATTTACACATAGGGTAAATAAATGATTAAATTAAAAGTCGAATTTTTAACTGACAATTTATATTTGAAATCGCCAAGTATTTATATTTACATATAAATATAAATTATAAATTAAACAAAACGCGCGCGGTAGTTCGCGTATCGATGATCGTTACTTTAAACGGTTATACCGAGAGATCCGACCGTCGGATTTTCCCAAAACTGGAACCGTTAGGACCGCTTTGGGAAGATCTTTCCAATGACATAAATTTCGCCAAAATCCAACGGTTAGATTTCAAGATATATTTAAATCAAAATTTGGTTAAAAACAGCGCCAGGGTCGACCATCGACCCGAAGCGTCGTTAAATTAATTTAGGCTATTTTTATATAAATAAAATAGCAATAGGTTGTTATCAAATATTAATAACGATATGAAATGTTTTCAAATTATATATATATATGCGAGAATCATTTGAGAAGACCGAGTTCAATCTCATTTCAAATGATTATACGACGTTTTAAATCTAAGAGTTGAAGACGGCGATTGAAGACCGACGATCTTCACATCGAATGGGTAACTAGCGTTGAGGTCCTTGATTGATTTGCTCCCAAGACGGGGCTAAGATGGTAGTTATCCGGACGTAGTGCTGATTTGTACGGATTTGACTTTCGCTCAGACCCAGAGCATAAGTTTATAAATGGAATGTATGTCTGACGTTGTAGTCCTTTATACTACATTCGTTGATCTCTGTTAATATATATCTGTTTGGTGGTTAACACCCTTCTCTGAGACATATGAGCTTAGAGGTATATATTGGCAGAAATCAATGATATGGTTGGACTGACAATGTGGCATGCTAAGATGCATTGATCAAGGCTTTTGTTGAAAAGCAGGCCTTGTGGTTGATGATCAAAGCACGGCCTGTTTAGGCGTAGCTTTGTGTATAGCGTGACTTCGCGAGCCTCACACCCCGGTATAAGTCAAAAACGGGATACGGACTGCAGGGAGTGCACACGTTTCTTTCTAGCTAGAGTGGTGTCAGTGACCTACCAGCCCTGACATTTTACTTATGTGGATGATGGATTTTGAGGCGCCTCGTTATTTTTATAGGCCGTTGGTGGTCATACTATAGGTCCAAAGGGACCGGGAAGCGTGTGTTCAGGCATAACTAATCCACTGCCCATAGGCGGGGACCGGCCCTGAAGATCCAAGGGTTCACTGCGGGGGATCCTGAGGCATTTGCTAGAGTGTCTCGAATCGGAGAGGAGCTTGCCCCTAGCCTCGACTCATGATGGAATCCAAATTTCCAATACGCCCTTGCGGTTTTGATTGTAGAACTAGTATTGGCGACATGCTATATGGTAACCATGCCGTCTAGGATTGATACTTATGATTCAAATCTTTTTATTAAAACATATATACACTAATAATAATATCAAATCCGTTTTATACGTATCAAGCATCTTTTGACCATTATAAGGTAAAACCCTATCCTCTGGTGTGCGTTGCATTGTGTGATGGGACTTGGGTCTTATAATGGTTTCATTTTTCCAAAAAGACATTGCGTTATTTCTCGATTTACTTTGGTTTATGCACTGACAATCCATAGGAGTAAACCCGTTCCGCGAAAGTGGCGTGGTCCTTGGATTTGTCTTATTAGTTATATTAGTTTAGAATTCTCACACCAGTCCCATGACTGACCTGTAGTTTGTTCACTGGCAAACTCGGGTGCCCTCTTTTCCACACGGGCAGTCGAGTAGCTTTTTGCAGATATCTTTCTCTTTAGCAGGACCCTGGATTGAAGCCTAAAGCTGTGTCCAGAGCTTTGTAGTCTTCCTCTATTTAATGTATTAAAAGTATTGTAATTTTATCTTCCGCTGTAATTTTATTTCAATGTACTCCGATATATTCTGTACTCTGATGTAACATTATTATAATGTAATAAAAGTTTGCTGTTATTGTTCTGATGTTTTGTATTCCCAAAGTTAAAGTATTCGAAGATTCCCAACCTTTGGGTCAGACCTGTGTGGTTTATGGTCGATTCAAAGAGCGGGAATTTCCGGGTCTTTACATTAGACCTTTATTCACAACCAATTTTACACTAAGGATTTAGAAGATTTGAAGAATTTTCTAGGTGTGGAAATTACAAGAGATAATGATAGTATTGTTATGTCTCAACGAAAGTATGTTCTTGACTTACTAGAAGAGACTGGAAATCTAGGTGTTAAACCTAGCACTATTCCTACTCCATTAAATTGTAACACTGTAGAAAATGGTGAGTTATTCAAAGATCTAGAGAAATATAGGAGATTGGTAGAAAAATTAAACTATCTAACTATTGCACAACTTGACATTGCTTTCGCTGTCAGTGTTGTAAGCCAGTTATGGCACTTCCTACCGTGTATCATTAGGGCATACTGAAGCATGTTTTAAGTTATCATAAGGAAACTGTTGGGCTAGGAATTGAGTATAAGAATCATGGGCATGCAAGAGTTGAATGTTTCAGTGATGCTGATTGGGCAGGAACAAAGCTGGATAGGAAATTTATGTTTGGGTTTTGTGTATTTATAAGAGGAAATTTGATTTCATGTAAAAGAAAGGAACAAAATGTTTTTTCTAGGTCAAGTGCTGAATCCAAATATACTTCTATGGATAAAGCAATTTGTGAAGTAATGTGGGTAGATCATCTTATGCGTGAATTTGGGATAAATATTGTTAAACCAATAACTCTCTATTGCGACAATCAGGCTGCAATGCATATTGCATCAAATCCAGTGTTTCATGAGAAAACAGAGCATATTGAACTAAATTGTCACTTCATTAGGGAGAAGGTTCAACAGAGTCTGGTTTTGATAGGGCATGTCAAAATTGAGGAGCAGGTGACTGATATGTTTACGAAAGCACTGAATGGTGATATAATCAAGTATTTGTGTAGCAAGTTAGGCATAATGAGTGTCTATGCACAACTTGGGGGGAGGTCATTGAGAAAAAAATGTATATATGTAAATACATATACAGTGTCATGTTTGGTGTAAATATGCTGTCGGAATTAAGCTGTTGGAACAAGCAGCTTGGTGTCGACACCGAAGCCAAGAAAGCTATACCGAAGCCAATACTAAGAAGATAATACAAGAAGTCGACACTGAAGCCCAAGATGATACCGAAGCTAATACTGAAGATGATACCGAAGAAGATAATACAAGAAGCCAATACTGAAGTCGATACCGAAGCCGATACTGAAATAGTAAAGCCGGTGCTAAAGCCATGGAAATAATACAAGAAGCTGATATCAAGAAGTAACGATGTCGATGCTGGGAGGCGATACCAAGAAAACATGCCAGTGGCATAGATGTAATTTTCCATTGTATTCGTTGAATAAATAGTGATGTACTGCTGATTTGAAAACTAACGATAAAGTTTTATCTTCTCTTATCCATATCATTTCTGCATCGTTTATAACACTCCACCAACGGAAAAGGGCAGTGATGATTTAAAGTAGCGAAGACTGAAGCGCGAGGATGATGAACTGCTATGCCGAGGCTACATTCTCAACACTTTATCTGACTGTTTGTATGATTTTTTCACTCGAATGAAGTCACCTAAGGAAATATGGGATGCGTTGGAAACAAAGTACAAGACCGAGAAGATTAGAACAAATAAGTTACTCACCCTTCAATTTTTTGAATTTCAAACTAAAGACACTATTTCAATCATGGATCATATGCATGACTTGCAAGTTTTGATTAGAAAACTTAAAGACTTAAAGGTGCATATTCCAAAATCAGTCCAAGTTGGGGCTATAATCGCGAAACTTCCGCCGAGTTGGAACAACTAATGCAAAAAACTCTTGCATATGACTAAGAAACTCACATTAGAAAGGATCAGAAAACACATATCAATCAAAGGAGAAAATAGAATTTGTGATGGAGTTTTTCCTTCTTCTACTGTAAACAACCTGACTTCTTCTATTGCTAACAGTCATGATTTTTTGAATTTAATTTTTTTTCCTCCTAAAATAAACTGTTGTTTACACAACAGTCACGCCTCTCTCCAATGGTCGCATCCTTACCGTAAACCCTTTTCGAAATCTATATAAACACCTTCCTTATTAATGTTTTATATCAATCTGTTTTATCTTCTTCTTCAAAAATAAAATCTCATTGAATCCATATACGTTGTTATATCTTTGGATTCAAATTTTGTCGTACCCTGTGAAGCAATTCGTTATTACTTTAAGGACATCGATTACGCATCTCGAAACCGTATCTTCTCTAATTCTGTAAATTTTTAACAAACTTAATGCAATATTCGCTATTAAGAACGGGTCAAAATCTGCATTCAAACATATGAATCAGGACTTCGTCAGACTTGACAAACTAGGTGGCATCAATTTAACGCGTTGGCAGGACAAAATGTAATTCTTTCTTAACAATCTTAAAGTCTCCTAAATGCTTGATGAAAACCTTCCAGCGCTTCCTCCTCTGACAAAAAAGGATAGTGATGATTTAAAGCAGCCAAAGATTGAAGCGCGAGGAGGATTAGCTGCTATGTCGAGGTCACATTCTCAACAATTTATCTGACCATATGATCTTTTCACTCCATTGAAGTCACCTAAGGAAAAATGGGATGCACTGGAAGCAAAGTACAAGACCGAGAAGATTGGAAGAGATAAGTTTATTTCACTTCAATGTTTTGAATTTTAAATGAAAGACACCGTTTCAGTCATGGATCGTATGCATGACTTGCAAATTTTGGTTAGCAAACTTGGAGACTTAAAGGTGTTGATTCCATAATCAATCCATGTAACAACCCGGAATTTTGACCATAAAATAGTTACTTAATTAAAATATCAAAAATAGGAATTTTTGCAAACAATGAAATTTTAACCAATGCGTTCATCCCGGAATTCTGGTCAACTTTCATGTTTGGAGTATCACGAACAGAGTCTGTATGAAAAAGTTACAGACGAAATACGAAAAACGAACGGAAATAAATAAATGTAATAATTAATATATATACATATATATTACCTTTTATTACAAGCCCTCACTGGGAAAAAATGCTCAAGGGTGGTCGACAACCTTGCATAAAGCGGTCGACCGCTTCGAGCTAGATCTGCCTAGTGACGGCTAGGTTTTGAGGGGCAATTTCGTTATATTTTATAATACGAATGGACGGATGTTAATTAAAATAAATCTAACGGTCCTAGGCCAAATTCACTCCTATAAATAAAGGGGTAAGGCTTCATTAATTTCCACACAAATTTGTGGGTAGCAGCAAAGCTCTTCCATTTTCCTCCTCCAAACCTAATTTCGCATTCTAAAATATATTTTTATACAACAAATCAAATCCAATTCATATGAAATTGAGAGGATTATCAGATCTAATGGAAAAGAATGCAAATTGATGCTCCGAATCAGATTCTCTCCTCTCTTGCTATTTTCTTACTTCTCTACAGATCTGAATTTATCCCCTTTTCAGATAAATGTAGATTTATAAGAATTTGGGGATTGTAGGCCAAAATGGTTCAAACTTCGGATTTGGATGCTATAAGGTGACTGGGAAATTTACGAATACAGTTATAATAACTTATCTATTTTGTTTAAATTAGATCTAAATTTTTAAGCCTATTTTCTATTAGATTTGTTCATTTAATTATTGTAATTGGACTGATATCCGTCAGATCCGATTGTAAACATTGTTAAAACTTGAATATTATGAATTGTGGTTTGACATAAGTATTAATTGTGGAATTTTTAAATTGTTATACCTATTTCCTACAACTATGTTGTAAAAGTGCATTGTGGACATTGAAAATCACCATAGATCTGCAAATCAGTCCCATTAAACACCATTTAGATGTAGTTACACTCCAGATCTCTAGTTCAGTGTTGAATAATTAATTATGTGAATTTGGGTAAAAAGATACAATTGGTAAATTATGTGACTGAAATGTAAAAAGAATTATACCTGTTTGTAATCAATATTGTTGGGTTTTGGCTTAATTGTTGTAAATATGTCGTTCTCCTCCTTTTGAATAAAAAGGCATTATTTTGAAATCACAAGGGATATGATAAAAAGATTAAAAAGGGAAAGTGGTGCAATGTACGTATAAATATAAATATACATATTTGTGCGTAATTTGCTTCAAATAGTACAAATTATATATCTATATATATATATATATATATATTTCTTGTGATTTTGAAATATTTCAATTAAATTAATTAGGCATAATTTACAATGATTACGGCTAACGGTCTTTTTTAAATTTAAAGAATAAAAAAAAGAATAACTACGTTGACCGCACGAAAACATAAAATATATACATATAAATATTATCCGTCCAAAGCAGCATAAGACAATAAAAATATACGTTGTGCTGAATGTTTGGATAAGGTTCAATTATGGAATTATACATGTAAATGTAATCTATATTGAATTAATACATTTGTGGTTTGTAACAATCAACATGATTTATTGCTATAAGAGGGACCGCAAATCAATAAATAACAATTATAACCAATGTTTATTAGGAAAAGTAAATATAATAGGATAATGGTTACAATTCCTAAATTTATTAGGATAAATGTTGTAAACGCTAATTAGGAAATGTAAATTAAAACTGCATTTAGACACGAGGTTAAGCTCAACTTGTGGTAGAAGTCTTCCCAGAACCGACTGGTAAATCCAGAATCCACAGGTAGTCAGCTTAATGTGAGGGTTCTAATGCGTAAATATAAATGTACTAAGGCACGATGTTAAGTTCAACTTATGGTAGAAGCCTACCCGAAACTGACCGACAAATCCATCATCCACAGGTAGTCAACTTAATGTGAGGGGTCTGGTGCATATATATATACACACACACACACACACACACACATAACAAGCAACAAATAAATTAATAAATAAGAATAGTAATTACCTGTTGGGGTACAAAAAAAGATACCTTGGGACTGATAAAGGGTTGCGTTAGGAAAATACGACCGTTATGGTCATAAATGACAATAAACTAAGAAATAAGAAACAAATGGATGTCATAAAGGGATAAATGTATATTGATTGTTATTTAAATACTAAGTCCAATTAAGGAGGTAATCAAATAAATATCCTAGGGTAAAGAGGGTATAACCTTCCTTATTTATATTAATGGATATAGAACTTATAATTAAAAATAGAATTGGACTTAGTAGGTTAATAATGGAAAAATATTATTAACTATAATAACCCGTGACGATAATAAGTCGTGTGGAAAGAGACTAAATAGAAGGGGCGTAATAATGTAGCCCACTTTATCCAAAAAGGGAAAGGTGTTAAGTGTTAATGGGAGACGTACCTGATAACCTTCGTGTATAGTCCGCTTCCTGGGTCTTAAGTGGCTAGGGTCGGAGAGTCCACCTGGGGATAGGTCCTTCAGTATAGGGGTCTTAAACAGCATGTGTGTGTATTGCCTGCCCAAACCTAGAAACTAAAAACGTCATATATGGCTACCTATCCTACGAGAAGTAGTAAGCGGCTACAGGGATTATCTAATAAGGTTAGCTAGAGTTATAGCGAGCGATAAAATACCATCTCTTACCTAATACGGGGTAAGGGTATATGCGTGAATGATAGAAGCCTTAACTAGTAGGGCCCCTAGCTAGTGCTCTCTAATTTATAAAAATATGGAACAAGTTATCGAGAGGTATTAAGTCACCAATAAGTCCACCGACCAATAAGTCCGCCTACGATCTTAAGCGATCGGAAGAATCCACCCTATCTATCATTGATAGTGAGGTGGAAACAGTAAAGGGAAAGTGGATGGAAAGGTATATGTACGTGAGAACTCTGCAGTCAGGTGTCCACTTCTCGGTCTAATAATCAATTAAATTGTAATAAAAAGGGGGCTTCCTAAATATATGCGTAAATGTTCTATCTCGGTATTATATCTTAGAATACCACTTTGGAAAGAGTTGTAGAGTCATGCGTAAACATCTACAAGGTTATGTTAGAATCACTAACCTTGATAGGCATACATCTTGGTTTGAACCAAACGGGATACTTCTGTGCATTATAATCTATGTTGTACATTTCCTGTTCACCAGAATCTTGTTGTTTAGACACCCCTTCTCATTACAACCACCCGGGTTTTCTAGAGAAGGTCGGGTTCTCACAGGTGTTTTTTGTTTGGCTTTCGGTTCTCGTTCTCTCTCATGCTCGGTATTGGCAAAGTGACTTACTTTGAAAAAGGTAGTTACTTAAGTTAATACTAGTTATCCTATTATGTTTCCGCTATGAGTTATCTTATCGTACTCTGATTATACTTACGCTCATTTATTGCCGGTACCAGATTTACATGCTCCACGCTTGGATGTGTTTGAGTTTCGATTTTTTTCGAAATTTGGGTGCAGAAAAGTGTGGGGGTTTACATTTGATATCAGAGCATAGGTTAAATGATCAAAGGAAATAGTTAAATTAGGACTCATGAGAGAATATAATTCGATTTTCTTTTCTGTTTTTCTTCGTCTTTCTTGCTCGACTTTAATTTATTTCGACGATGATGAGTTAGCCTTGGGCCTAAGTATATAAAATGGGTTGTAAGCGACCAAGGGTTGAAATATGTTGAGTTCGAGTTTCTAGCCAATCCTTTCTTACCCCACAGTACGTTGGCGATCTCGTCGTGAAGAGCATGAGGACGACATATGGTGGATTCCGGTGATTCTAGTTTAGAGAACGGAATTATAGTATTTATATAATATAAAAATCTAGATACAACCGAGATAATCACTGTTTTTGTTCTAGTTTTGTTTAGCAGTTCCGGTTAAGACCACAACCGATAGTTTGGAGAAAGGCATATTCCTTGTTCTAGCCTTGTATTCGAGGATATTTTATTTTTGAAACTATCTGGAGAAAATAAGAATGGGTTTTGAAATATTTTGAAATACGGTTTCGAAAAATGATTTTATAAAGGCCTAGTTTTGTAAAGATACGGTTTTTAGAATTTTAATCTATTCATGTTTCAAAATTATAGGGCTGTTGTGTAATTCTAATAAATATAATCCAATTGGTAGGAAAGATGAAATTAGAAATGACAAGGAATATGCCACTAAACTTAAAAATAATAAACATCTATTCCTTGTGATTTTTAGTATCCATCTCCATATATATGTTGGATAGTTTATTGAAATTGCCGCAATTAATCCTTAATATTTTAAAACTCCAACATTTTTTAACACAAAAAGTTTTTTTAGTTTGTAATATAAACTGGAATATAAGTAATAATAGTGATAATAAACAGGGTTTATAAATACGAAACCGTTAGTTGATAATAAATTCCATTTTTGGGAAAGTTTTAAATTTTTCTTCGAAAGAGCTAAGAAAAATCCTTCGTCCATATTTTGGGGTAGGTCTGTAGTTTCATCTAAGAGTATGCCTAGGCTGCAATTATGAAGTGGCAACCAAAAGACTGAGTGAATGACCTTAGGACGATCCGGTGCCTTCCTAGCAGGGAGGCTTAATGGTTAAGATCCACCAAAGGATAGTAGGTCATCAAATACCTATCATCATCAGTCGGAGCATGTGCGGGAAATACTATAGCTAAGCCTGGAGGCCAATGTTCTTTTACTATCAGGTCATTGGATGAGGGACCACAAGTGATGACAAGGAATTTCGCTCGATCCGAATCGATCGCTAAACCGATCAAGATCGCTCGAAACCCCTGATCGTTTTGAGAACACGACAAATCAGAACGCAAACGGAAGAACATTTCATTGTTTATTACAACAATTCCATCAGAATACATGAATATTACAAAGTATGAATAAATATTACACATTATAAAATATCAGAGATTTAAATACAATTCTACAGCGGAAAAATAATACAAAACATAACTGAAAGAAATACGCGGATACAGAGCTTTCCGAATATCACTTCAGCTATAAACCAGGATTCTGTGAATATAAATCTGCAAAACCAAACTACTAGCCGCCCGTGCGGAAAATAAGGGCACCCAGAGTTTAGTTCAAAACAATAAACTCCAGGTCAGTCATGTGACTGGTTTGAGAACTAAAACAGTTATTAATTTGATTATTAAAGTTCGGTAAATCAAGGGACCACACTGTATAACACAGAACGGGTTTTTACCCTAAGAATACCGTGCACAAACAAACAGCGCAATGCTAAATAAAGAACAATGAAGCTGTTATAAGACCCAGGTCACATCATACAATGCAACGAAAGCCAAAGGATAGGGTTTTACCTTATAACAGCCAAATAATGCTTGATACGCGAAATTTGATCTTTTATTATTACTATAAGTGAAGAAAACAACTTCAATCATAATATATAAATCATAGGCGGCATAGTGCCCCATACCACTATGTCGCCATACTAGGCTCTACAAATAAAACCGAATGACACGTATTGGAAATTGGATTCCATCATGAGTCGGGGCAAGGGGCAAGCTCCTCTCCGATTCGAGACACTCTAGCAAATGTCTAAGGACCCCACTATGATCCTATGGAACCCCCAAGGCCGGTCCTCCGTTACGTTTGAGGATTGGTTAGTCCTGAACACATGTTTCCCGGTCCTATCAGACCTATATATATAATGGTCTGTACGTCGGCTCACAAAGTGCCAGTTATCACCATAGATATTCGAGGCGCCTCGCATCCAACAACCACACAGGTGAAAAGTATATAAATGTTAGCCAGCTTAAGCACTGACACTACCCATAGCTAGAAAGAAACGTCGTGCACTCCTTGGGTCCTTATCCCGTTTCTGACTCATACCGAGGTGTGAGGCTCGCGAATCCACGTTATACACAAAGCTAAGCCACGTAGGCCGTGCTTTGATCATCAACCACAAGACTTTGCTTTTCAACAAAAGCCTTGATCATTTGCCACTTAGGCATGCCATATAGGCAATTCATGCCATGCGATTGATATCTATCGATATATAACCTCTAAGCTCGTACGTCTCAAAGAAAGGCTATAAGCAAGAGAATAAATTCTCCGCCGCCAAACAGATATATATTTAATAGAAATCAATCACACAGAATAAAATCCAATGTCAGTCACACAGTCCATTTACAAGTTCGTTCTGGGTCTGAACGAAACCGGAGGCACTTTCCTCGCATATCACCATCTCCATCTTCGACTTATCGTCGAATCGGTTATTCAGAATGGGTATAAACCCTGTCTTTCCAAATAACCACGTATATAATAAACAAATGTTACACAAACACAACATACGCCTCATTCCAATTCATCAGTCAATTTCACATTCTTAGGGAAAGGTTCCCATTAATTTTATCAAAGATAAATTCTTTGAAATTTATTCTTTAATCTTCCTTTGAATATCATTCAAACTAATCGAGATTAGCAAACCATACCGAAGTAATTATTTATTTTATTTCCCAATCCCAACCTATTTATCCCATGGAGCAAAACTGGTAAAACCCCATATCTAACACCACGGTGTTATCGGTAAAACTAATTACCATTTCACGTTCAAATCTAATAAAAGGTTTAACTATCGCTTTGGAGCAAAACTGGTGATACTCCATTCTCGATCATTTCAATCTAATTAAAGATTCATTAAAACTTCACTTAGTTTTAATCTTCAATTGGGTTAAAGAACCAACGTCATTTAAAACACGATTCACGACAAACCCAAAATTCCATTTTTGATATTAAATACAAGGATCTGAATAGAAAATATATCGACTTATATTCAATATCAAATTCTGATTATTTTTAAAACCACTTCAAACCCAATTTATTTATTTAAAAATATTGGATTTTAATTATACTTCATAACTAGTTCATTTCGATAAAAATATATTTTTATCCTTTCAAAAAGGGAAATTTTCATCCCAGTTCTTTCCAATTCGTATATTTTGATTTTACACAAATTATAGATATTTTTAATAATTTTATCAAGGCCCGTACAGTCGATTTCCAATAATGGTCGTCGAACTGCACTTACAACGACTTTTTCTAAATTTGATTTGGATGTATCTCCAAATCCAGCCGTTGATTTCAAATTTCAAATATTCATTGGAAAGCTCTTTTCGATACGAACCCAACGGTCCCGGTTCCAGGATAATCCGATGGTCGGATCTCCCGTAACGTCCATTCGAATTCAATGGTCTAAATTTACGAACTGCCGCAACGCGGCGCATTTTATTCAGGCCATTTAATATATATAATATATATTATATATATTTCATCGATTTCAATTCTAAACCTATTTTATAAATCGTTTTTAATTCGTTTTCAAAACAATTTCAACTTCATATTCAATTTCAAATCAAAATTGAATATTCCATATCATCAATATATATATTTTCAAAACGTTATATTTTGAAATCACTTCCTTTTCGATATTCGAATAAAATCGATATAAATATCGTTCGCGTCAAAATGACGCAAATCTAATCAATACGGCTTTATATATTTCAATAACTTCGTTATTTTATTCAAGAAATGAATATTTTCTTCAACACATTAATATATATATTTCTTTCAACACATGAATACATATTTCGTTTCAACACATGAATATATATTTCTTTCCAACACATGAATAAATATTTCTTTTCAACACATGAATATATATTTCTTTTAACACATGAATATATATTTTATTTATATTCTTTATTTTCTAAATTGGATTGAGGTCCAATCAATTACCATATAATGTTAATTATATGGATTCCATACAACACATGTATATAATAGCAACAATAAATAATCAACCACCATCCAAAGTGCACAACACAACTTTCTGTCAACCTATCGGTCGACACACAACAAATTATTGGGACTAGTGTACGTCAAATATCATCCCAATACCCGTGTGGGGTTTCACATCAACAAACACAGATTTTATTTGTGCAGTTCGGCGACGTGTAAAATTTATCGTCCCAATCAATATCAGTCAAATCAGTGTACATAAGCAAATCGTCTGATTTGTAAATGAATTTTTTTTTTCACACACACGTTAAAAATTATATGTTTAACGATAAAATATTTTATTTCAACACATGAATTTCTATTCAGTTCATTTACACAATAAAATAATATT
This sequence comes from Allium sativum, assembly GCA_030737875.1. Classification (NCBI taxonomy): domain Eukaryota; kingdom Viridiplantae; phylum Streptophyta; class Magnoliopsida; order Asparagales; family Amaryllidaceae; genus Allium; species Allium sativum. Next base: position 19,609,352 of record CM060912.1, read on the forward strand.
TTTATTTTTCTAACTTATTTTAGAAAATTTTGGCGGCATAACGGCACGATACGGGACAAGGCCTAGCCTTATCCCCTGTCTAATAATGGCCCACGCCATACACATATCAATAAAATCAATTTCATTTCACCAAAAAACCAAATTCAAATCAAATAATCTATCCAACTACACAACCAAACAAACAAGTCCATGGTCTGTGGACGATGGTGTCAGGTGCTACTAAACACCGTCTGCATCCTAGTATATATTTATAACTAGAAAAGAAGAGTTAAAGTGAGAAGTTCTCACCAAGAGCTAAATCCATTCACCGCGACTCTTCTTATGTAGGAAATCTTCACCTTTTCGTCTTTTGTCACTTTCGTTGCCCGTATTCACTACATATATAAAAATCACATTTTTATATTCTCTCTACTTCACGATAAAATAAAGTTCAGATTTTTATTTCACTTCATATATTTACAACGCTTCTTTCTATACAAAAATTATTTTTTTATATTTCTACTTTAATAAAAACCATATTTTTAATACTCTACCTAAGTAAAAATCATATTTTTATTATGCTACTAGTATAAAAATTATATTTTAACTCTTCTATATTATAAAAATTATATTTTTAACCTTTCTATATTATAAATTTTTTAGTTTTAACCTTTCTATATTATAAAAATTATATTTTTAACCTTCACATCATATAAAAATTATATTTTTAATCTTCACATCATATAAAAATTATATTTTTAATCTTCTATAAATTAAAAATCGAATATTTTATTCTTTCTAAAATATAAAAATCGTATTTTTATATTTCCTATTATAAAAAAAATCCTATTTTTAATTCGCTACTCATATCAAAATCGAATTTTTATATACTCTATCTTATAAAAATCATATCTTTATTAGTTTTCACTATATAAAAATCATATTTTTATATTAAAGCCATATATAATTTACATTCTTATGCGACTAAAAATCGGATTTTTATCTAACTAAGAAATCTTATCTTCTCTTCATTAAAAATATAATCTTTACTTCGCTAGAAAGTTTATTTTTACTTCATTAAAAATATAACCTTTACTTCGCTAGGAAAAAAAAATCATCGATCCTCCATCCCAAATATATTTAAAAACTGATTTTAAATCTATGAAATCGATTACATCGGAAGAAAAAAAACTGAAATAAAATAAGTTAAAACTCTCATTGATTTCCAAAGGAGGAGGGGGTGTTCGAACGACAAGGGGAGAAGAGGGGGAGGTCTCGCGAGGTGCAGGAGGAGGGGGCGAACGCTGTCGAGGGAGGGAGGCTTCGTGGCCCCACGGTAGACCTGTAGTGGTTCGTTCGAGAGGAGAACGCGGAGGAGATAGAGGAAGAGGGGCCTGCGTCGGAGAAGAAGAAGGGGAGGAGGGCGCTGCGCTGGAGGAAGGGTGGCAAATGGTGGGTGAACGGCGGTGAGCGGAGGTTGGGCGCTAGGGTTAGACGCGGTTTTTTTTTTCTATTATCTGTTAAACGATGGGGGAGAGGGTATAGGGGACTGAGGGAATAAAGTTTATAATATTTTAATTAATTCTAAAAAGCAACTTTAAATTTCGATCTCCAATCGAGACCCAACAAATGTCGCCCTTAGATAATTACCCCTATTCCGAACACAATGGGCTATGTTACGTAAGCCAATTCGATCATTTCGATCAGTTTTCATCAAATTTACATTTAAATCATTATATTGAATTTTAAACGTACATTTCAAATTACCGGGGCCACATACAGTCCCTAAAAATTATAGAAAAATTATTTCTAGCTTCGTATTGACGATACTGTCCTAACAAAACTAATTTCGTCAAATTCTGAGATCGTTTGAAAAATGGCCATTTTCTGGTCGATCCAATTGACTAAAACTGTTAAAACACGTTTAACTCCACCACGCTCACATATTGATTCAGAAAATTATGAATTTTGGAACTTAGCAATAATTTGACATCCCGGATCCAACAAAGTAGTTTCGTCGAAAACCGAGGCCGTTTGCAAAATTTCCATTTCTAAGGGCCTTTATATATATCAAAATATATATATAAATTCCACAGTGACTTTTCTGAATTTTAAACTGGATATATCTTACACTCTATAAAATAAAATCTTAGTTTCTAACATCCGTTAGAAAGATATCGTCAAACAGTTTTAGATATTTCTTGATTCATCCAATTTCGACTTAAAACAAATTCTGTATATTCATTTGAAATTCGAAATCGAATTTTCGAACTGCAGCGCCATTTTAGGCTCGTTATATAATTAAAATAAATTTATTCGTTTTAACTTCATCAAAAATAAATTTTCCGTCGTTATTATTTAAAATAATTCATTTTAAATATTCAAACTTCACTAAAATAACCAAAATAAAAATTTTTAATTGGCTCAGAATTTCCGGGTTGTTACAATCTCCCCCACTTAAAATCTTTTCGTCCTCGAAAAGGAACGAAGCTGAAAGTTGTTTATTAATCAACTCTACTTTCATTATTTTTATTACGGCTTAAGTTCTTCAACTTTTCAGTTTCTCAGAACATTCAAATTTTTCAAAAATTTGGCTAACACCCTAAATTTTCGAAAAATTTCGCCATAACCTTCCCTGCACCGGGAGCATCGGGAAAATCCCCAAACTTCCATATGGACCCTCTCGTCTCAAAAAGAAAAATAAAAAGCCAATCGGCTCATAAAATCAGCCAAACCCAAACAAAATAGTAAATGTGTACCTATTTGTCGAGCAAACAATTTTATTCCTCTTCTTTAGCCTCCTTGCTATGACCTGTTCAATGGATATACATGTATATGCATGCAATTTCAACAATTTCAAACAATTTTCAAGTCAGTACAACATTTGATTCAATTTCGCTTAATGGTTCAAAAATTTAAATTAATCAACCAAAAATCAAACAACACCGCCAGCAATCAATTAGTTGATTATCTTTTCAAATTTATAATTTTAATACATAGTCAAAAATCATGTTTTTGATGCCAAATCACGACAATAAATCTATCTAGTTTTGGTTCTCACACCAGTCTAAAGGAAATATATAGATATCTCACTTTTGAAACTCGAACACAAACTCTGATGATGGAGCACCGATCATCAGAATCATCTCCGGGCGACTAGAGTGTGATTCTATATCTATCCAGTATATTAAAATTTCGTATACACATTTGCAAGGCGCATATGCAAAATCTTTATATATTGGATTGTCCAAATTCAATATAAATTGGATATTCAAATACGTATAAAATGGTTTAAATTTTCAAAACAAAGTTTGTTTTCATTTTTTATTTGAAAAATATACTCTTCACACTCGTTCTAGGATACTACTGATCCTATCTCTAACGAGTAACTATTATTGGATATTACTAATCCAATTTCTGATGAATTATTTCGTTTGGTTCTAATGTGCCTTGTTCTCGAGCTCTGTAAACAAGAGCTCTGATAACAAATGTGACAGCAAGGAATTTCACTCGATCTGAATCGATCGCTAAACCGATCAAGACCGCTCGAAACCCCTGATCGTTTTGAGAACACGACAAATCAGAACGCAAACGGAAGAACATTTCATTGTTTATTACAACAGTTCTATCAGAATACAAGAATATTACAGAGTATGAATAAATATTACACATTATAAAATATCAGAGATTTAAATACAATTCTGCAGCGGAAAAATAATACAAAACATAACTGAAAGAAATACGTGGATACAGAGCTTTCCGAATATCACTTCAGCTATAAACCAGGATCCTGTGAATATAAATCTGCAAAACCCAACTACTAGCTGCCCGTACGGAAAATAAGGGCACCCAAATTTTAGGTCAAAACAATAAACTCCAGGTCAGTCATGTGACTGGTGTGAGAACTAAAACAGTTATTAATTTGATTATTAAAGTTCGGTAAATCAAGGGACCACGCCATATAACACGGAACGGGTTTTTACCCCAAGAATACCAGTGCATAAACAAAAAACGCAATGCTAAATAAAGAACAATGAAGCTGTTATAAGACCCAGGTCCCATCACACAATGCAACGCAAGCCGAAGGATAGGGTTTTACCTAATAACAGCCAAATAATGCTTGATACGCGAAATTTGATTTTTTATTATTACTATAAGTGAAGAAAACAACTTCAATCATAATATATAAATCATAGGCGGCATAGTGCCCCATACAACTAAGTTGCCATACTAGGCTCTACAAATAAAACCGAGTGACAGGTATTGGAAATTGGATTCCATCATGACTCGAGGCAAGGGGAAAGCTCCTCTCCGATTCGAGACACTCTAGCAAATGTCTCAGGACCCCACTATGATCCTATGGAAACTCCAATGTTGGTCCTCTGTTACGTTTGAGGATTGGTTATTCCTGAACACACGTTTCCAGGTCCAATCGGACATATATATATATATATATATATATATATATATATATATATATATATATATATATAATGGTCTGTACGTCGGCTCACAAAGTGCCAGTTATCGCCATATATATTCGAGGCGCCTCGCATCCAACAACCACACAGGTGAAAAGTATATAAATGTCAACCAGTTTAAGCACTGACACCACCCATAGCTAGAAAGAAACATCGTGCACTCCTTGGGTCCTTATCCCGTTTTTGACTCATACCGAGGTGTGAGGCTCGCGAATCCACGTTATACACAAAGCTAAGCCACGTAGGTCGTGCTTTGATCATCAACCACAAGACTTTGCTTTTCAACAAAAGCCTTGATCATTTGCCACTTAGGCATGCTGCATAGGCAATTCATGCCACGCGATTGATATCTTTCGATATATAACCTCTAAGCTCGTATGTTTTAGAGAAGGGCGTTAAGCAAGAGAATAAATTCTCCTCCACCAAACAGATATATATTTAATAGAAATCAATCACACAGAATAAAATCCAATGTCAGACACACAGTCCATTTACAAGTTCGTTCTAGGTCTAAACGAAACCGGAGGCACTTTCCTCGCATATCACCATCTCCATCTTTGACTTATCGTCGAATCGGTTATTCAGAATGGGTATAAACCCGGTCTTTCCAAATAACCCACGTATATAATAAACAAATGTTACACAAACACAACATACGCCTCATTCCAATTCATCAGTCAATTTCACACTCTTAGGGAAAGGTTCCAATTAATTTTATCAAAGATAAATTCTTTGAAATTTATTCTTTAATCTTCCTTTGAATATCATTCAAACTAGTCGGGATTAGCGAAACACACCGAAGTAATTATTTATTTTATTTCCCAATCCCAACCTATTTATCCCATGGAGCAAAACTGGTAAAACCCCATATCTAACACCACGGTGTTATCGGTAAAACTAATTACCATTTCACGTTCAAATCTAATAAAAGGTTTAACTATCGCTTTGGAGCAAAACTGGTGATACTCCATTCTCGATCATTTCAATCTAATTAAAGATTCATTAAAACACCACTTAGTTTTAATCTTTAATTGGGTTAAAGAACCAACGTCATTTAAAACACGGTTCACGACAAACCCAAAATTCCATTTTTGATATTAAATGTAAGGCTCTGAATAGAAAATATATCGGCTTATATTCAATATCAATTTCTGATTATTTTTAAAACCACTTCAAACCCAATTTATTTATTTAAAAATATTGGATTTTAATTCTAGTTCATAACTAGTTCATTTCGATAAAAATATATTTTTATCCTTTCAAATAAGGAATTTTTCATCCTAGTTCTTTCCAATTCATATAGTTTGATTTTACACAAATTATAGATATTTTTAATAATTTTATCAAGGCCCGTATAGTCGATTTCCAATAACGGTCGTCGAACTGCACTTACAACGACCTTTTCTAAATTTGATTTGGACGTATTTCCAAATCCAACCGTTAGATTTCAAATTTCAAATATTCATTGGAAAGCTCTATTCGATACGAACCCAATGGTCCTGGTTCCAGGATAATCCGACGGTCGGATCTCCCGTAACGTCCATTCGAAGTTAATGGTTGAAATTCACGAACTGCCGCAACGCGGCGCGTTCTATTCAGGGCCATTTAATATATATAATATATATATTATATATATTTCACCGATTTCAATTCAAAACATATTTTATAAATCGTTTTTAATTCGTTTTCAAAACAATTTCAACTTCATAATCAATTTCAAATCAAAATTGAATATTCCATATCATTGATATAGATATTTTCAAAACGTTATATTTTGAAATCACTTCCTTTTCGATATTCGAATAAAATCGATATAAATATCGTTCGCGTCCAAATGGCGCAAATCTAATCAACACGGCTTTATATATTTCAATAACTTTGTTATTTTATTCAAGAAATGAATATTTTCTTCAACACATGAATATATATATATATATATTTCTTTCAACACATAAATATATATTTCTTTTCAACACATGAATATATTTCTTTCCAACACATGAATATATATTTCTTTTCAACACATGAATATATATTTCTTTTAACACATGAATATATATTTTATTTATATTCTTTATTTTCTAAATTCGAATGAGGCCCAATCAATTAGCATATAATGTTAATTATATGGATTTCATACAACACATGTATATAATAGCAACAATAAATAATCAACCACCATCCAAAGTGCACAACACAACTGTCTGTCAACCCATCGGTCGACACACAACTAATTATTGGGACTAGTGTACGTCAAATATCATCCCAATACCCGTGTGGGGTTTCACATTAACAAACACAAATTTTATTTGTGCAGTTGGGTGACGTGTAAAATTTATCGTCCCAATCAATATCAGTCAAATCAGTGTACATAAACAAATGGTCTAATTTGTAAATTAATATTTTATTTTATTAACACACACGTTAAAAATTATATGTTTAATGATAAAATATTTTATTTCAACACATGAATTTGTATTCAGTTCATTTACACAATAAAATGATATTTTTATTTTTCTAACTTATTTTAGAAAATTTCGGCGGCATCCCCTGTCTAATAATGGCCCACGCCATACACATATCAATCAAATCAATTTCATTTCACCAAACAACCAAATTCAAATCAAATAATCTAACCAACTACACAACCAAACAAACAAGTCCATGGTCTGTGGACGATGGTGTCGGGTGCTACTAAACACCGTCTGCATCCTAGAATATATTTATAACTAGAAAAGAAGAGTTAAAGTGAGAAGTTCTCACCAAGAGCTAAATCCATTCACCGTGACTCATCTTATGTAGGAAATCTTCACCTTTTCATCTTTTGACACTTTTGTTGCCCGTATTCACTACATATATAAAAATCATATTTTTATATTCTCTCTACTTCACGATAAAATAAAGTTCAGATTTTTATTTCACTTCTTATATTTACAACGCTTCTTTCTATATAAAAATTATATTTTTATATCTCTACTTTAACAAAAACCATATTTTTAATACTCTACCTAAGTAAAAATCAGATTTTTATTATGCCACTAGTATAAAAATTATATTTTTAACTTTTCTATATTATAAAAAATATATTTTTAACCTTTCTATATTATAATTTTTTTATTTTTAACCTTTCTATATTATAAAAATTATATTTTTAACCTTCACATCATATAAAAATTATGTTTTTAATCTTCACATCATATAAAAATTATATTTTTAATCTTCTATAAATTAAAAATCGATTTTTTTATTCTTTCTAAAATATAAAAATCGTATTTTTATATTTCCTATTATAAAAAAAATCCTATTTTTAATTCGCTACTTATATCAAAATCAAATTTTTATATACTCTATCTTATAAAAATCATATCTTTATTAGTTTTGACTATATAAAAATCATATTTTTATATTAAAGCCATATATAATTTACATTCTTATGCGACTAAAAATCGTATTTTTATCTAACTAAAAAATCTTATCTTGTCTTCATTAAAAATATAATCTTTACTTCGCTAGAAAGTTTATTTTTACTTCATTAAAAATATAACCTTTACTTCGCTAGGAAAAAAAATCATTGATCCTCCATCCCCAATATATTTAAAAACTGATTTTAAATCTATGAAATCGATTACATCGGAAGAAAAAAAAACTGAAATAAAATAAGTTAACACTCACATTGATTTCCAAAGGAGGAGGGGGTGTTCGAACGACTAGGGGAGAAGAAGAGGAGGTCTCGTGAGGTGCAGGAGGAGGGGGCGAACGCTGTCGGAGGAGGGAGGCTTCGTGGCCCCAAGGTGGACCTGTAGTGGTTCGTTCGAGAGGAGAACGCGGAGGAGATGGAGGAAGAGGGCCCTGCGTCGGAGAAGAAGAAGGGGAGGAGGGCGCTGCGCTAGAGGAGGGGTGGCCGGTGGTGGGCGGAGGTCGGGCGCTAGGGTTAAACGCGGGTTTTTTCTTTTTCTTTTTTATTTTGATTTCTATTATCTGTTAAACGGTGAGGGAGAGGGTATAGTGGGCTGAGGGAATAAAGTTTATAATATTTTAATTATTTAATTAATTCTAAAAAGCAACTTTTAATTTCGATCTCCCATCGAGACCCAACGACTGTCGCCCCTAGCTAATTACCCCTATTCCGAACACAATGGGCTATGTTACGTAAGACAATTCGATTGTTTCGATCATTTTTCGTCAAATTTACATTTAAATCATTATTTTGAATTTTAAACGTACATTTCAAATTACCGGGGCCACATACAGTCCCTAAAAATTCCAGAAAAATTATTTCTAGCTTCGTATTGACGATACGATCCTAATAAAACTAATTTTGTCAAATTCTGAGACTGTTTGAAAAATGGCCATTTTCTGGTCGATCCAATTGACTAAAACTGTTAAAACATGTTTAACTCCGCCACACTCACATATTGGTTTAGAAAATTATGAATTTTGGAACCTAGCAATAATTTGAAATCCCGGATCCAACAAAAGTGGTTTCGTCGAAAACTGAGGTTGTTTGCAAAATTTCCATTTCTAAAGGCCATTATATATATATTAAAATATATGTAAATTCCACAGTGACTTTTCTGAATTTTAAACTGGACATATCTTAGACTCTATAAAGTGAAATCTCAGTTTCTCACATCCGTTAGAAAGACATCGTCAAACAGATTTAGATATTTCTTGTTTCGTCCAATTTCGACTTAAAACGAATTTTGTATATTCATTTGAAATTCGAAATCGAATTTTCGAACTGCAGCGCCATTTCAGGCTCGTTATTTAATTAAAATAAATTTATTCGTTTTAACTTCATCGAAAATAAATTTTTCGTCGTTATTATTTAAAATTATTCATTTTAAATATTCAAAATTCACTAAAATAACCAAAATAAATTTTTTAAATTGGCTCAGAATTTCTGGGTTGTTACACCACATGTTTGTTAAGATTGGATGTTAGGGAGGTCATTTAGCTCTTTGAATAGACTTTTGATAGTAAGGGGGTAGGCTGGTTGGGGCCTTGTAGAGCCATCGAAAGATACAGACCAATCTTTGGTTATTTGTAATGTAGGCCTAACAAAACAACCATTTACAAATATATAGAAAAACCCAGAAAAAGTTCCATGAAGGAATTCAAGGATTAGGGTTCCCTTGTAACGTAGTGGAAGAGGCTTATTCCTTTCACAGCATAGCCTAGTACGCTTTCGTGGCGTAACATTTGAAACTTGGTATGCCTTCGTAGCATAGTCGAGTATGCTCTCGTAGCGTTGAGATGGAGGTCCGGTACTATTGGATCTAGATTAACCCTAGAGGGGGGGTGAATAGGGTTTATTGAATTTTAACGAGATATTAACAATTATCGCAGCACATATAATAGTAGTGTAACAACCCGTATTTTCAATAACCTGTTATAACATAAATCGAGGCAGAATTTAATTTAAAAATCTGAATCAAGGGAAACGGGCTATGCCATTGCGTTCGTCTTGGAAAAATACGCGAAATAGAGTCCAAGTTTTCGAAAATCAGAGTCCGTATGACCCAGTTAAGGCCCATTGAAGTTTTCAGAAATTTCCATGTTAAAAACAGATTTAAATTTTAAATTAAAAACAAGGATTAGGGCTAACTGGCGTCAGGCGGGAAAACTCCCACCAAGACCCCCATGTCGACAGGCATGTCGACAGGGGTCTAAGGGTGTCGACTGCCCTGTCGACAGCCCTGTCGACACGGGGTGGCCGGGCAGTTTTGCCTGGCGCACCATTTTTGATTTGGGTCTGGTCTTGTGGCTTGGTTCTAGAGAATTCCGAAATCTGACGGACCTAAACTAACCTAGGGTTAATCCTAGGGCTAAAAACACTCTAATCTTCTATAAATAAGCCCCTAATCCTACCCTAAAACCTCATTATTCATTCTAGCAACCAAACTATGTCAAATTGAATTCTCAAATGGCCTCCACCTAAAAACCCTAGCCTCCAACCTCTTCATAAATCATTCCTATGAAGATTATGATGTTCATACAAGCATTTCTAAGTTGTATGAATGATCATTAGCTTGCATACATCATCAAGTTGCAAGTTTTATTTGCTAAGCTAGAGTTTTTGGGATTTTTGTTAAGGGTGTTTCTTATTGGAGCTTTGTTTTAGGTTTTTATGCTTGCATAAAGGGCTTCTCAATTTTTATTAGTAGATTTGTGTCCTCATAATATTTGTAAGCCCTCTTACCTTCATTTTAGAAACTCTAAAGTTAATATGTGATGAAAGTTGGGATTTATGCATGTTTAATAAGTTATGCATGCTTATGCGAGTTCACTATGCTATGTTATGCATGTTTCATAAGTTATGCATGCTTATGCGAGTTCTATGTTATGCATGTTTAATAAGTTATGCATGCTTATGCGAGTTCACTATGCTATGTTATGCATGTTTAATAAGTTATGCATGTTTATGCAAGTTTACTACACTAAGTTATGCAAGTCTAACAAGTTATGCATGTTTATTGTGATATGTAAGATTCATCATGTATGTTGTGTTAAGTTCCCTCTTTCTATCCTTTATGCGTTATAACGAATATGTAAGCGATAGAATGACGTGGGGGGGTTTTGGGTAAAACTTAAAATACATGAAAATAGAAGATTGGGAATTTACCTATTAAGTTAGGTCTACCCCTTGGGAATTTACCTATTAAGTTAGGTCTACCCAAGTATTTGTTAAACTTGTAATTATGTTTTGAAAATAAAGTGGACATGACACTTAGAAAACATAAGTGTGGCCAACTCAAGGTTGGGTTGAGTTTGTAGCGTAAACCTACCCGGAACCGACCGGCTTAACTAGTTGCTACAAACAATAGGACCCAATGTGAGAAGTTGGTCATGTGTACCTTGGACCCGAGGTTAGACCAAGTTGTAGTGTAAAGCTACCCGGACCCGCCCGGCTTAACTAGTAACCGCAACAAAGTCTAATGTGAGAGGTTAAGGCACAATTAAATTAATTAATGCTTCATGATTAGGGTTAAGTCATGGCCCACTAATACTTAACCAATTTTGGGGATACGAGGGATTAAATGGGGTTAAGTGGTGAACTGTTGGTTACACTTAACTAATTTAATCCATGATTAGTGAGGGGTTAAACCACACTTAACCCTCTTAGAAAACCCTAGCAACGTGGTCTGTTCCAGCAGTAATCCCAGTTTGGTATCATTCACAACCCTAGAGGCTAGGCTGGGGCGGGGGCACGATTACTGGACTGATGTAAGCGACCAAAGCGACGGCTGAGTGGTACAGCGGTGCGGGTCCAGGCGGGCTACGGACGTGCACGTAGTCCGGTGTTGGACAAACTCGAGGCACGGGTACCAGTAGGTTTAGACTGTGCATTACTGCTTAGGTGTCTGGGGTTGACACCCGAGGGCTTGATACACCCGAAGGTGGACCCAGCACAGTCTGACTACAACCATATGTGGGCCGTATGGACACCAACACTTGACGTGTTAGGTTTATAGGGAGCCGATCGACTAGACCGTTGGGCTGGACCTTGTATTAAGGTCACCTCATGTTATTGGGCCAAAGTTTGGGCTAAGGGATCAATACCTGTTATGTTAGTTTGCTAGTACACTGTGGTGCAAAGCTTAATCTTCTTTATGTGATGACACCTTTATCTATTGCCAGTATGTTCGTCTTAGTTTCCATCATGATGTTAACTTTATTAGTTTATAGACTGATCGTAGTAGGGCTTACCAGTCTTTTTGACTGACCTGTTTTCTTTCGCCTCTTTTCTTCCGTTTCCCCCCCCAGGTTCTCAGGGAGGGAATACAGGAGCTTAGCTTGGATCCTACCTGCTTTCTTGGATAGCTCATGTATGCTTTGGACTTGAGCTCGCTATGGTTTATCTGCTTTGGGGATAGCTACTTATGTTTTTCTTTTCAGTTTTCAGATGATGTTGTTTATGTACTAGACTTATTTTATTTGGAAAATTGACATGAAGTTGTACTAAGACTTGATTTGAAATGGTTTGAAAATCTTCCGCTGTTATTTACTCTGCTTTACATATATATTTATGTTCTTGTTCTGCCTTGATATATCACTATGCATGCTTACCCAGTTCTAACGCCCCCCAGAAGCTAGTGCCCCCGAAAGAGCGACCCTAGCGGAGGTGGGGTGTTACAAATTTGGTATCAGAGCATATGGTTTACAAGAAAGAACAAAAAGTTTTTTAAAAAAAAAGACTTTTGAAGAACTATTTTCAAAACAAGTATAAAGTATTTTCCAGAGAAAAGTCTAGTATTTTAAAAGGCTATTCCCCAAAAAGCCATTAGCGTTATCCTTCGTTCCCTTGACCTAATCTTATCTTATCTTTCGTTTCAGTAATCTTGCCATCCCGGATGGAGTAAATGTACCACTCTGGTATAGGAGACTTCTTGAAGCTAGGGCGGTAGCCGGCCCCGCAAACCCTACTCCCACTCCCCCTTTTGTAGTTGAGAATCCTCCCCCTAATGTCCCTCCTCCGGTGGTTCCTGTTCCTCCTCCCGTTGCTAATGTTCCCCCTCCTCCAGTTGCTGAGGCTCCTCTTCCTCCTCCTCCCCCTCAGCATCCTCAGGTTAAGTTCACGAAGGTTTGTAAAGACTTCAAGGCAATGGGAGGCAAGAATTTCCTAGGCACGTAATCTTTCGTTGAAGCTAGGAATTGGCTGAAAGACACTGAGGACTTATTTTCTATCTTTAGGATTGATGACGAGAGGAAGATCTTATTGACAGTGTGGCTTTTGAAGGACGAAGCAGCCTATTGGTGGGAGGTCACCAATGGGACGAGGCCTGTCGAGACTTGGGCCGATTTGAGGGCTAGATTTGTGGCCAAGTTTCTATCTTCTGCTGAGGCGAATTTACAGATGGAGAAGTTCATTGCATTAAAGCAAGGTGATATGTCTGTCAAGGAGTATGTGAACAAGTTTAATCAGCTGGCCCGTTTTGGTTTGGATATGGTGAACACTCCTGAGAAGAAGGCTCTTCGATTTGCTAGAGGGTTGAATGAGCCGCTGCAGGGTTTGGCGATGTCACATATTCCGCATGGGGCTACTTTTGAGAGTTTGGTCGATATGGCTCTACTTCAGGGAGATGGAAAGAAAGAGGTCAAGTCGAGTGATACTCAAGCAAAGAAGGCTGATTCTCAAGGTAAAGGCAATCAAGGTGGTCAAAGCAGTCAGGGGAATCAGAGCAAGAACAAGAAGGGGAACAACAACAAAGGCAAGGGAAAGTGCAATTACTGTGGTGCGCCTGGACACTTTGCTGAGGATTGTAGGAAGAAGAAAAGGAAGCTTAGTGGTGGATGTTTTTCCTATGGTGAGACTGGACACTTCAGCAAGGAATGCCCGAAGAAGAAAGGACAGGCTGGACCTTCAGGAGGGCAAGTTCATGCTCTCAATACCGCTCCAGTTCCCGACCGAGGTAGTGTTTCTGTTGAGAACCTTGTTTATGTTTCCGATCTTCCAGTTCGTACCTTGTTTGATTCTGGTGCATCACATAGCTTTATTTCGTCTGATCTTGTTGATAGTTTGCACCTTAGTACTAGCTTAGTGGATGATCCCGTTTGTGTTTCGAATCCCATTGGGGGTTCTGCTCATCTATCTATGATATGTGAGGATCTAAGGATCTCTATACTCAGTGTAGAGTTCTTGTGTAGTGCGTATGTTCTTGGTTTCAGGGGATACAGATTGATATTGGGCATGGATTGGCTGTCCAGATATGGAGCCATTCTTGATTGTGAGCATAGGGTTGTGAGGCTTGTGACTCGCCTTGGCAACACCTTAGAGATTTCATGCAATCCGAAGAATCCCGTCATGTTGTGCTATCTTGAATCTCTCGACTCGTCAGAGGAAACCCTTCAGTCTGTAAGGGTGGTCCGAGATTATCCAGATGTTTTTGAAGAAGTTAAGGGGTTGCCCCCTAAACGAGAGATTGATTTTCGCATTTATCTGGTGGATAATGCTAAGCCTGTTTCTTTGCCCGTTCGGCACATGGCTCCGCGTGAGAGACGGGATCTCAGCAAACAAGTAAAGGAGTTGCTTGAGAAGAACTTCATCAGACGAAGTATATCCGAATGGGGAGCGCCTGTGGTGTTTGCTACTAAGGCAGATGGTTCTCTTCGACTTTGTGTGGACTATCGAGAGTTGAATAAGCTGACTAAGAAGAACAGACACCCGTTACCAAGGATCGATGATCTCTTTGACCAGCTTGTTGGTGCTTCTGTTTTCTCTCAGCTTGATCTTGCTACTGGATTTCATCAGCTCAGAGTGGCTGAAGATAGTATAGACAAGACTGCATTCAGAACTCCAGATGGATTCTTTGAATGGCTTGTTATGCCGTTCGGTTTGACGAATGCACCCGCGTATTTCGTGGACTTGATGAGTAGGGTGTTTCGAGAGTTCTTGAACAAGTTTGTCGTGGTCTTTGTGGATGATATTCTGATCTTCTCCAAGGATGAAGAAGGGCACGCGAGGCATCTTGTAGAGGTGATGGATACGCTTAGAGCGCATCAGTTAAAGGCCAAGTTCTCCAAGTGTCACTTTTGGAGAAGGGAAGTTAGATTCCTTGGGCATATCGTATCCAAGCAAGGCTTAGCGGTGGATCCCGCTAAGGTGGTTGCAGTTCAGGATTGGAAGACTCCAAGGAATGCAACCGAGGTGAGAAGTTTTCTAGGTCTTGCGGGTTTTTACCGGAAGTTCATCAAGGACTTCGCGAAGATATCCGCTCCTCTTACTAAGTTGACGAAGAAGAACTTAGTTTTTTCTTGGGATATGGACTGTGAGCTTGCTTTTCAGAGACTCAAGAGAGCCCTTACCTCAGCACCAGTTCTAGCTCTACCCGATGGTGGTAAGATGTTTACCGTGTACACTGATGCTTGTGGCACGGGATTGGGCGCCGTTCTGATGCAAGAAGGCAGAGTTATATGTTTTGGTGGTAGGCAACTTAAGGTGCATGAGAAGAATTATCCCACTCATGATCTAGAACTGGCAGCGATAGTATATGCACTCAAGGCTTGGCGTCATTATCTTCTGGGAGAGAGATTTGAGCTGTATACTGATCATAAGTCTTTAAAGTATCTTTTTTCGCAGAAGGATCTGAACTTGAGGCAGCAAAGGTGGATGGAATTCTTGGCATCCTATGATTTTGATATAGCCTATACCCCTGGCAAGGGGAATGTTGTAGCAGATGCGTTGAGTAGAAAAAGGTTGACACTAAGTCCTCTATTTGTTGAGATGAAGAATTTAGAGTTCTTGGCAGCCTTTGATTTCTCTTTGGCAGTTGAGTCGATGACCGGTTCTTTAGCATCTCTTGAGCTCAGGCCTACCCTTCTGGATCAAGTTGGGGCTTCGCAGAAGGAAGACCCTCAGATAAATGAGATTATGGATAAGCTGATTCGAGGGGAGACATCTAGTCACCTTGCTCGATATTCTATAGATGATGAGGGTTGGCTGAGGAGAGACGGAAGGCTTTGTGTTCCGATGGTGGAAGACTTGGTAAGGAAAGTTCTTGAGGAAGCACATCGCTCCAAGTTGACTATACATCCGGGTGGAGATAAGATGTATAAGGATATGAAGCGCATTTTCTTCTGGCCTGGAATGAAGAAGGATGTGGCAGAGATTGTCTCTAGATGTGTTGTTTGCCAGCAAGTTAAGGCCGAGTCAAAGAAGCCCGGTGGGCTATTGCATCCTCTAGACGTTCCACTTTGGAAGTGGGAGAGTATCTCCATGGACTTTGTTGACGGATTGCCAAGGTCAAGAAAAGGGAAAACCAGCATATGGGTCATTGTGGATAGGCTTACGAAGAGTGCTCATTTCATTCCGGTGAAGAGCAAAAGGACCGCATCTGGACTAGCATCAGTATATCTTCGTGAGATAGTACGACTACATGGAGTCCCTTCCAGCATAGTCAGTGACCGAGACCCCATCTTTACTAGTCAGTTCTGGAACAGTTTGCAGGAAGCTATGGGCACGAGGTTGAACCTGAGTACGGCTTATCACCCACAAACGGACGGCCAAACAGAAAGGGTGAATAGGGTACTTGAGGACTTGTTGAGGCTTTGCATTCTGGATTTTGGTGGTACTTGGGAAGACCATCTTCCTCTTGTTGAGTTTGCATATAATAACAGTTATCAGGCAAGCATAGGGATGGCACCATTTGAGGCTTTATATGGGAGACCGTGCAAGTCACCCACATGTTGGTGGGAGACTACAGATAAGCTTATACTTGGACCTGACATGATTAGAGATACATCCGAGAAGGTCGAGTTGATTAGAAGACGGATGAAAGCGGCCCAAGACCGACAGAAATCCTATGCTGATAAGCGAAGATCCGATTTGGAGTTTGATGTTGGGGATATGGTTTTCGTAAAGGTTTCTCCTCTGCGGAATGTGGTCCGATTTGGAGCTGTTGGGAAGTTAGCACCGAGATTTGTTGGACCCTTCCCTATCATAGAGAGAATTGGGAAGATGGCTTATAAAGTGCAATTGCCCGAGAAGCTGTCCGGAGTGCATAATGTCTTTCATGTCTCGCATCTCCGAAAGTGCCTACATGAGTCCGCTGAGGTGGTTGAACCTAGCATTCTTGAAGACGTGGAAGTAGAGAAAGAGGCAACTTTGAGGAGAGCTCCGATTCGTATCTTGGGGACGGAGACCAAGAAGCTAAGGAATCGAGAGGTCAAGCTGGTGAAGGTTCAATGGGGTGAAGCCGAAGAAGACGCAACTTGGGAAACCGAGGAGAAGATGCGTGGGCTTTATCCATTCCTTTTTGAGGGTACACTCTCAATCTCTTTCCTTTGTTAGCATATCTTCCTCTTTGCTATCCATGTTTATCTAGTTATCGTGCTAATCTTGTCATGAGAACCTTAGGTAGAAACCCTTTGGATGAAACATGTGTTTGAGACATGTTATGTTTGATGGTTGCAAGTGGTTGCAAGTGTTTGCAAGTGGTTACTCGTGGATGCATGATACACATTAGGCACTAGATCGGCTCACACACTCCTCATATTGCATGTGCATGAGTGTTTATGCTTATTCTTGGATGAAATTTGTATGCCATCACATGGATGTTGCATATGGATGTATGATTGAGCACGCATGTAGATATTATACATTATGTTAGGGATTTGCATACATATGGATACATTTCACTAGCATATTTTGCATTGATCTTTGCATTAGATAAGTACATATACACACACTTTTGCATATGTTCATACAGCATTTAGAATCTTTTAAGGACAATGATTGCTCGTGGATGATGCTTTGAGTAGATGGATGATTGGATGGTAGGATACGTTCTTCCTAACTTGAAGATTTCGGGGACGAAATCCTTTAAGGAGGGGAGAATGTAACAACCCGTATTTTCAATAACCTGTTATAACATAAATCGAGGCAGAATTTAATTTAAAAATCTGAATCAAGGGAAACGGGCTATGCCATTGCGTTTGTCTCGGAAAAATACGCGAAATAGAGTCCAAGTTTTCGAAAATCGGTGTCCGTATTACCCAGTTAAGGCCCGTTGAAGTTTTCAGAAATTTCCATGTTAAAAACAGATTTAAATTTTAAATTAAAAACAAGGATTAAGGCTAACTGGCGTCAGGCGGGAAAACTCCCGCCAAGACCCCCATGTCGACAGGCATGTCGACAGGGGTCTAAGGGTGTCGACTGCCCTGTCGACAGCCCTGTCGACACGGGGTGGCCGGGCAGTTTTGCCTGGCGCACCATTTTTGATTTGGGTCTGGTCTTGTGGCTTGGTTCTAGAGAATTCCGAAATCTGACGGACCTAAACTAACCTAGGGTTAATTCTAGGGCTAAAAACACTCTAATCTTCTATAAATAAGCCCCTAATCCTACCCTAAAACCTCATTATTCATTCTATTAACCAAACTATGTCAAATTGAATTCTCAAATGGCCTCCACCTAAAAACCCTAGCCTCCAACCTCTTCATAAATCATTCCTATGAAGATTATGATGTTCATACAAGCATTTCTAAGTTGTATGAATGATCATTAGCTTGCATACATCATCAAGTTGCAAGTTTTATTTGCTAAGCTAGAGTTTTTGGGATTTTTGTTAAGGGTGTTTCTTATTGGAGCTTTGTTTTGGGTTTTTATGCTTGCATAAAGGGCTTCTCAATCTTTATTAGTAGATTTGTGTCCTCATAATATTTGTAAGCCCTCTTACCTTCATTTTAGAAACTCTAAAGTTAATATGTGATGAAAGTTGGGATTTATGCATGTTTAATAAGTTATGCATGCTTATGCGAGTTCACTATGCTATGTTATGCATGTTTCATAAGTTATGCATGCTTATGCAAGTTCACTATGCTATGTTATGCATGTTTAATAAGTTATGCATGCTTATGCGAGTTCACTATGCTATGTTATGCATGTTTAATAAGTTATGCATGTTTATGCAAGTTTACTACACTAAGTTATGCAAGTCTAACAAGTTATGCATGTTTATTGTGATATGTAAGATTCATCATGTATGTTGTGTTAAGTTCCCTCTTTCTATCCTTTATGCGTTATAACGAATATGTAAGCGATAGAATGACGTGGGGGGGGGGGGGGGGGGGTTTGGGTAAAACTTAAAATACATGAAAATAGAAGATTGGGAATTTACCTATTAAGTTAGGTCTACCCCTTGGGAATTTACCTATTAAGTTAGGTCTACCCAAGTATTTGTTAAACTTGTAATTATGTTTTGAAAATAAAGTGGACATGACACTTAGAAAACATAAGTGTGGCCAACTCGAGGTTGGGTTGAGTTTGTAGCGTAAACCTACCCGGAACCGACCGGCTTAACTAGTTGCTACAAACAATAGGACCCAATGTGAGAAGTTGGTCATGTGTACCTTGGACCCGAGGTTAGACCAAGTTGTGGTGTAAAGCTACCCGGACCCGCCCAGCTTAACTAGTAACCGCAACAAAGTCTAATGTGAGAGGTTAAGGCACAATTAAATTAATTAATGCCTCATGATTAGGGTTAAGTCATGGCCCACTAATACTTAACCAATTTTGGGGATACGAGGGATTAAATGGGGTTAAGTGGTGAACTGTTGGTTACACTTAACTAATTTAATCCATGATTAGTGAGGGGTTAAACCACACTTAACCCTCTTAGAAAACCCTAGCAACGTGGTCTGTTCCAGCAGTAATCCCAGTTTGGTATCATTCACAACCCTAGAGGCTAGGCTGGGGCGAGGGCACGATTACTGGACTGATGTAAGCGACCAAAGCGACGACTGAGTGGTACAGCGGTGCGGGTCCAGGCGGGCTACGGACGTGCACGTAGTCCGGTGTTGGACAAACTCGAGGCACGGGTACCAGTAGGTTTAGACTGTGCATTACTGCTTTGGTGTCTGGGGTTGACACCCGAGGGCTTGATACACCCGAAGGTGGACCCAGCACAGTCTGACTACAACCATATGTGGGCCGTATGGACACCAACACTTGACGTGTTAGGTTTATAGGGAGCCGATCGACTAGACCGTTGGGCTGGACCTTGTATTAAGGTCACCTCATGTTATTGGGCCAAAGTTTGGGCTAAGGGATCAATACCTGTTATGTTAGTTTGCTAGTACACTGTGGTGCAAAGCTTAATCTTCTTTATGTGATGACACCTTTATCTATTGCCAGTATGTTCATCTCAGTTTCCATCATGATGTTAACTTTATTAGTTTATAGACTGATCGTAGTAGGGCTTACCAGTCTTTTTGACTGACCTGTTTTCTTTCGCCTCTTTTCTTCCGTTCCCCCCCCCCCAGGTTCTCAGGGAGGGAATACAGGAGCTTAGCTTGGATCCTACCTGCTTTCTTGGATAGCTCATGTATGCTTTGGACTTGAGCTCGCTATGGTTTATCTGCTTTGGGGATAGCTACTTATGTTTTTCTTTTCAGTTTTCAGATGATGTTGTTTATGTACTAGACTTATTTTATTTGGAAAATTGACATGATGTTGTACTAAGACTTATTTTGAAATGGTTTGAAAATCTTCCGCTGTTATTTACTCTGCTTTACATATATATTTATGTTCTTGTTCTGCCTTGATATATCATTATGCATGCTTACCCAGTTCTAACGCCCCCCAGAAGCTAGTGCCCCCGAAAGAGCGACCCTAGCGGAGGTGGGGTGTTACAAGTAGAGTAAGTAAATGTGGAATGTAAATGACACAGATTTTACCTAGCTTCGGAAAACCCTGCCTACTACTGCATTCACTAAGGTTTCTACTAGATAATAAAACAGATCCCACTTACAACACCTTGTAAACTTGCAAACCCCGCTCCTGTTCTAATCCTACGCTCAAAACCCTAGACTGATCTATATCCCCTAGGTCAGATTTCCCCCTAGCTACAAACCCGTAACTAGTATACCTTAGTTATTACAGATACCACAAAACTGCTAGTTAAAAACTATAAATAGATGACCTAGTTTTTACAGAAAAACTAGAAAACAAAATTGATGATTTTATAAGAGATTAAAAAAAAACTTAAAAATAAAACAAAGTAGAAAACCCCCTTTAAACTAAATTAACACATAGCCATCCCTCTTTGTTATTTCATTTGTGAGCTTTCCATCCAAAAATGTCAGTCGAAAAAAAAGATTAGGGTTTTCCAGAAAATCCCCAAAACTCGATCGCGATTTCTCGATTTTGTTCTTTGAATTGGCTTCACTTCAAGCTGCTCTCTTGTTCAATCGATTTGGCTATGGAGATCAAAAAGATGTGAGTTTCTCTGAGAATTTGTTCTTCAATTTTCTTTTGAATGTTTGTCTCGTTTGATCCATATATATCAGTGAAGAAAATGGTGAATATATAGGATAATATAATCATATATCTTGTTATGATTTCCTTATATGATTTGATCTGATTGTGTGAAACCCTTGCGTGATAGTTGCGAGATTTATGGCTTGCTTCGTTGACTGACTACTCGATTTGTTACCATGATAAAATTGAATTGAATTTGCTTTGACACATGCGTGATTTTCCATTGTTTCTTGCCAAGATTGTTGCCAAAAAAACATGTATATTTCTAGAAATATATGATTTGGTTTCCCTGAAATTATGCCGTGAATTGTTTAGTTGTTTCCAGGAATGATTTCGAGAATTTTTCTTGCCTAAACACTTCATGAGATTTATTGATAGGATTTAAACTAAATTTCCTAAAATACACCCAAAACGAGAAATAATTCTGTAAACATATTGTAAAGGTTCTTCCTGAATTTAATTTTGTTTCATCCCAAAGCAGTATTCAAAAATCTGAAGATAAACCTGCTTTCTTGCCAAAAACTTGGGATTGCAATTTTCTGGAGAATACTTGAATGAAATGCTTGCTAAAACTTGTTCTTGATTAAATCTGGAAACAAGTGAAATATTTCTTGCATGATTGTTGTGGACATTGACTTGCACTCATCATCTTTGAACATGCAACTGGTTTGTGTCACTCGACTTTTGTTTGGCTGAAAACATAATGAATTGTCTTCTAGCCTTAGAGTAGTATTGCCAGTTCTTTCATGTTGCATTATTGTATTTGCATGAAATTCTTCTTGCCACTTTTGCTTGAATTAATTTATTTCCAGAATTGTATTATTCTATTTTACTAGAGGATGCATTCTTGGATCTCCGTGATTTTTGAAAAGAAAACTTCTTGCCGAAAACAACTTTGATTGCAAAAAAAACTTTCCAAAAAAAAGAGAGGTTGCGTATCATGTCAAAAGTTCTTGAATTGTTTTGTCAAAAATAATGAACTTATTATTTCGGCCTTCGTCCCTTACTGAATATGATGTTGTACTTAACCTTGCTTGTTGTTTTACTGTGACTAGAAAACAAATCCTCTTGCACTTGAACTTGAGCATTCTTGTTAACTTAGCACACTGGGTTGTTTTCATTGTGTACCTTGGCATTACATTCGTATATATAAATATATATATACGCTTGACCTTTTAAAACTGTTGCACTAGTTTTTCCTGAATTGTAGCATTGTGGCATGGAAATAGTTCTTGACCATTTGTTCATTTGTGTACTCTTGCCAGTTTTTGTTGCATTCATGCTGTTGCATTGCTGTTCCATGTATCACTTGTTCACTTGAGCAATTACACCTGTTCTTGCTTTGTCATACACAAATGCCATTGAGAATGTTGCTAATCCATGTGTTATGGAGTGGTTGTGTCATTGAGAATTGATGCATATACACCTGTTTGTACATATAAACATGCTCGAACTTGCTGAACCATTTTCTATCACTTGTTCTTGAGATTTTGTTGTGCATTTCTGAACTTTGTTCTTGATCCTGTATTTGCACTTTCTTGTTGAGTTGACCTTGAACACTTAGCCTGGTTGCTTGTTCATGTGTGTATATTGGTTTGACCATGTGTATATATGTATATATATACAGATTGTGCGTGCATATATATACACATATGTGCATGATTTTTTTTATTGTTCCTCTTGTGTTGTTCATGGACACCTGACTCATGCACTGTGCATGTGCGTTAGGCTTTACCTGAACACAGCGGCTTGATATATTTGTCCCTTACTGACTGTATTGTCCCTGCACAAATATGTGTATATACATACACATGTATGTGTATACATGTGTAGTGCACGTGCAGATTATATATATGTGAGCACTACAGATGATTTGTCTTCCTTGTGGTATTTACAGTGTATCACTGTGAATATCACAAGCTGTCTAGACACAGATGGTTATACAGATAAATCATATCAAGTCATGAAAAATGATGAGAAACACACCAAAATTCCGAGGCAAATAATTTTTTAAAATAAAAATTAAATTTGCTAGAATTTAAAACTATTTCTGTTCTAGATTACTGTATGTGTTTCTATTGTGATAGGTAAACTGAAGACTGAATTGACTGTGACGACAGAGACAGAAGACAAAACTGTGTCAGTGTATGTGCGAGTAACTGTATACATGAGTGTATGAATGAATATGTACAACTGAGTGACTGAGTGAACTGTAGTGAGGAGCATAATATAAAAATGAAATTGATTGTGAATGTGTTGTATTTCAGTGAAATGTACAAATAGTGGAGTTATAAATTTTGGTACTGTTGAAATATTGAAAATATTATATTTAAATAAAATACTGTTTGAATATTTAAATTTGTTTGTATTAGTATTATATTTAAATATAAATATTATATTCTGTCTGTAATGTAGTATAACAGTACAATTGCAAACACATTTATAATAATAAATTTATGTTTGTTATCATTAAACAAAAATCATAGAATTGTTAGATACAACAATCTCCCCCTTTTGATGATGACAAACATAAGATAAGATTTTGAATATAATATTATTATAAATGAGTTTGACAGTGAATTATTGAACTCCCCCTATTTGAATGCCCCCCTACAACAAATCTCTCCTTAGATATGTGCATGAGTGAAACTCAACATGAACAATAATAATTGAAACTTCAATATTAAAATATTCAAAGAATATCCACTCATGATCAAAATCTTAACCCATTCTCCCCCTTTTGTTATCATCAAAAGAATACATAAATTAAAACCATGATGAAATAATTGACTAAAAATATAATATCAGCTTAAGAGAAAGAAAGTTCGTCATAAATCTCAATTAATCAAACAAAAATCATAATATTCTAAGAACTAGTGGCAATTTTCACATTGTAGAATGGTGGATTTACGATGAAATTTATAAAAATGGAGAAAGTTTTAAAATATATGATTTCTAATTATTTTCAAGAGTTTTTTTATAAAATTGAGCACAAAATCTGTGATGGATTTGGACAATGATTATAAATTCAATTTAAGTGACACCATCAAATAATCTCAAATCCCAATAACTATCAATCAACATATCATAATATATCATAAGATATTAACACATTACACAAAATAGAAAATGGATTGATAGGTTGGTTTTGCATGCAAAGGAGAATTTCATATAAATTTTTATTTATTCAAATTATTTTCATTCCTTTTTCTTTCAATTTAAAAGCACACTGACCACGCATAACCAGATCTTGGATTTTTAAATTAGATCAGTTGCAGCTTAAATATAAGTAATCTCATAACTATGCATTACTAGAGCTTTGATTTTTAAATGAGGTTAGAGAAACACTTATGAATGTTATATTTCTATTATTTTCCGTTTCAAAATGAAAAAATCCTCAGTATATAAAACCAATATGGAAGATAGAAATATGGTAGGTACAGAATTTATTGTGAAATAAATTTCTAAATTAACCATATTATGAAATATAATCAACTGTACTGGGATTCTTGAAAATTTTCAATTATCACTAATTCTGAAAAATAATATTGTCACTATTCCATGACAAAAATTTCCACTGTTTATTCAAGATGATTTTTTTAAGAAAATAACCTCTCCACGTTAATATAAAATCATGATGGATGGCAGAATAATGATAGATAAGAAGATGTTTGTGAAATAACCGCTAATTCGAAGATATTATAAAAATTGTTCAGTCATCATGAAAATTAAAATTTTCCTCTTGTTGTGAAATATACTGTGGCCACAATTCATCACAATTTCAAAATTCTGATAATAATTTTGATGAATTTTACATACAGTTCAATTCGGTTATTGATTTCAATTTTTGAATAAATAAACAATAAATGATTTTTAAACTGAAAAATCAATTACAAGAGTGATTTAAAAAGATTTATACAAGGCAAAAGAATATGTGGAATGTATACAAGGTGAAGATTAGAATAAAGAATCAAAACAGATGAGTGAAAAAAATTCAGAGCGTGAAAGGCTGGTACCACTTGTTGTCTCTGTTAACGGGGATTTTAATATGACACAGGTGGCTAAAAAGGATATGTCAGAGACTAATTTTACGTTCTTCCACTCGACACAGAATTTAAAAAATTACCAAGCCCAAACGGTTAAATCAAATACATCAATCAGAGCAACAAACACTTTTTACCAAAAACAAGCAGTCATCAAAACATTTTCGAAGACGATTCCTTTTTGTCAGAGTAGTAAGACAAACAAATTCAAGGCAAACTTGTCAAGAGAAATTTTTACAAATCAGTCACAAAAGATGATTCGTGACCCAGATTATAAATACAGTTCATTTTAAATCATTTGAAGGAATATGAAATTCTCAAGATTCAATGAATCGATCACACCATATTATAAATTTCAGTTCCAAGATTTGTGTGAAATTCACGAATTAATAATTTCAAATGATTTCAAACAACCAGATTTTCAAAGAATTTTTCACAATTATTTTTGACAAGCACAGAAGAAATTTCAGAATATTTACATCAGGCTTGAGATATATTCATGATCCAAAATTTAAACAATTTATTTGAAATCACTTGAATAATATAAATTTTGAGATACAAGAATCAATCACACAAGATTAATAATTTCATATCTATGAGGGGTGTGAGATTCAGAATATCAAAAGTTTCAAATGATTTCAAACCAAATATCCAACCAAAAATAATCATGAATAAAAAGAATCTCTTGATGTGTAACAGAAAGATTCAAGTCAAAATATTCAATTCAAAAATAATCAAGCCAATCCAAAAATTAATAAAATTATCACAAATGAAAAATAGCAATGTGCTGTAAGGAGTATAATATTTCAAGCTTTTCCAAAGTGAATCAGAAGAAACTCCAAACAGAAAAGGTGTGTAAAATTTCATTAATTTTTCAGATCTTCAAAAAAAATTTAGAATTCAAATTAACAGTGTTCAAGATATAACAAGATTGCTTCAGCACTGTTAGGAATTCATAAGTCAAAAAATAATTAAACTTCAAAATAATTGCAGAAATTTACAATTTTGAATTCAAGGTCTGGAAATGATTAAAACATGATAGTTTTATTCAAATAAAGCGAATTTCCAGAAAATCATGAATTCTACAATTTGAAGTCAAGAAAACTCAACGAGAAACAAAAATTTATGGCAGTTTTAAATCAAAATAGATATATGAAAAATAAACAGAAGAGGCAGAAGGAGGAATGCACAACGAAAAAAATATTAACAGAAATTGAAATTAGAGATCATACTTGAATTTCAGAAGACGATTTTGATTCTTCAACTCATCATACTTGGCTAAAGGAACTCTGAATGATACAGAAATATGGAACAAATTGAATTCAATTCTCTTTTGTATAGTAGTTCCTCAGCCAACATCGGTACCTAATAGTTTACAGGATCGAGTGGTCTAACAAAATTTGTAAAACCACTCTCAATTATTTTCTTACGTTTTGGTACCTAAATCTGTTTGTACAACAATCCATTAGAATTTACCAAAGTTCCTTTAGGGACCCAAATCTGTTTGAATTTATATGAATTCACTTTCTTTTTAGTGTCCAAAATGGATTAGATATATTGTTATCAAACAATTTCTTATCAGGTTGGTGATTCAAAAAACCTTTGAAACATTCAGAGTTTAAATTTTCAGAATGATCCTTCTTGAGCAACTTGAGGGATTTTTAAAAACATTTGAATTGACATTTTCAAAAACATTATTTTTTCCAAAGCCAGTACCGTATTTATTTCCAATAGACTTGATTTTGCAACAACATATTCAACGATTTTTCCTCATTAGAGAATTTTTTCAAAGTTGATTCTAATCGTTGAATTTTGTATTTAAGATCACCGTTTTCTTTGATTAAATCTGTACAACGATTATTAGTGGTCTTTCTTTCAGTATCATGTTGTTTCAAAACCAAATTTTCAGATTCAAGTAATTTGATTTTGGCTGGAGACTCAAAGATTCCAAATTCAAAATGTTTTTGCTTTTTAAACTCAAGTTTTTCAAAATTCTTGAATTTTACAATTTCATTTTCTAACTCTTTCAAAATCAAATCAATTTTTAATAAGCTTTCTTTTTCAACAATTTTATGTTTGGAATTTTTGGTAGTCTTAAAATTTTAAAATTCCTATTGTAGAAGATTGTTCGAACTTAATAACTCAATCTCGTTCTCTTTTAAGATCAGAATTTCATTCTCAAATTTTTGAATATTTTTATTGAGATGAACGAGATCAGTTTTCAATTTCAAACAGTTTTCACAATCAGAATTTTCTAAATTCATGACATTTGAAAGTTTTGATTCCAAACAGTTAATTTTTGCTGGTCAACTCATGATTTTAAGATTTCAAAGATTTTTTTTTCAGTTGGATTTTATAAACAAATTTAGTTAAATCGACACACAAATAAACTAAATCTTCGTATGAGAAATTTTCTGTCTCATCGTTTGTTGAATCTCCATCGTTCGATCTATATGAAATTTCATCTGTAAGACCTATTAAGCATAGATCTGAATTTGAGTTGACATTTGTGGGTTTTGAGCAGTTGTCAGATTTTCCATACAGCGCGTCACGAGTTCTCCAGATATCTTGCATAGTTAAACAATGAGAGATAATTCTTAATTGATCATTACCAAGATAGGAATAAATAATATGCATAGCATGAGCATTTAAAAGCTTATTCCTCTTATCTAACATATCTCCTAAATTTTCAATAATATTCCAATATTCAAATTTAATAGATTTTAAATATAATTCGATTTTTGATTTCCAAATTAAAAAAATCAATTCCATTAAAAATAATTGGAATATCACTGGACTGACTCTCATTATACTGACAACTAGAAGACACTATTACTCTAGAGTTAATGAAAAAACTAGGCTCTGATACCACTTGTTGGATCTAGATTAACCCTAGAGGGGAGGTGAATAGGGTTTATTGAATTTTATCGAGATATTAACAATTATCACAACACAGATAATAGTAGAGTAAGTAAATGCGGAATGTAAATGACACAGATTTTACCCAGCTTCAGCAAATCATGCCTACTGCTGCATTCACTATGGTTTCTACTAGATAATAAAACATATCCCGCTTACAACACCCTGTAAACTGGCAAACCCCGCTCCTATTGTAATCCTACGCTCAAAACCCTAGACTGATCTATATCCCCTAGATCAGATTGTTTCCCTAGCCACAAACCCGTAACTAGTATACCCTAGTTATTATAGACATTAGAAAACTACTAGTTAGAAACTATAACTAGATGACCTAGTTTTTACAGAAAAACTAGAAAACAAAATTGACGATTTTACAAGAGATTAAAAAAAAAACTTAAAATAAAACAAAGTAGAAAACCCCCTTTAAACTAAATTAACACATGGTCGGCCCTCTTTTTTATTTCATTTGTGAGCTTTCCTTCCAAAAATGTCAGCCGAAAAAAAAGATTAGGGTTTTCCAGAAAATCCCCAAAACTCGATCGCGATTGCTTGATTTCGTTCTTCGAATTGGCTTCACTTCAAGCTGCTCTCTTGTTCAATCGATTTGGGTATGAAGATCGAAAAGATGTGAGTTTCTCTGAGAATTTTTTCTTTGATTTTCTTTTGAATGCTTGTCTCGTTCGATCCTGTGACAACCCCAAACCCCGTACTGACGGCGGCAAGGGTAATCTTTGGAATATACCATAGAAACAGATAATAGCAGAACGGAAATAAATAAATACACCAGACAATGAACAATAGAATATACTGGATAAACGTAATCATCAGAGTTACACAGTATACAGGATCATACTTAGTACAAATACAGTTCAGCTATACATAAATGTCTACAGCGGAAAACAAACATAATGTACAGTAGAAGCTGAACAGCATAAAAGAGATAATAATAGAATCCATCTTCAGCTCCAGCTATCCAGAGAAAGCCAGCTAAACCTGAATACAAGGCTGCCCGTGTAGAAAAAGGGGCACCCGAGTTTGAAAGTGAAACAAACTACGAGTTAGTCATGGGACTGGTATGAGAAATCTACTCAACACATTTATAATATGGCTAATCCCAGGACCACGCCACTTTCGTGGAACGGGTTTACTCCATTGGATTGCCAGTGCTTTAAAAACAAATATTTCTTTTAAACATCGCAATGCTTTTTATAAAAATGAAGCCATTATAAGACTCGGTTCCCATCACACAATGCAACGCAAACCGGAGGATAGAGTTTTACCTTATAATGGCCAAAATATGCTTGATACGAATAAAACAAAAGCATTTGATATTACTACTAGTGTTTATATGTTTCAAAAACAATTTCGAATCATAACTATCAATCATAGACAACATGAGCGTCCCATGCCACTATGTCGCCATATATAGGTATGCAATCAAAACTGCACAATCACATATTTGGAAATTAGATTTCCGTCATGAACCAAGGCAAAATATAGTCCTTACCGAATTCGAGACAATCTAGCCTACCATATCTCAGGAACAGCCGCAACTGCCCCTTGGATCATCAGGGCCGGTCCATCGATGTGGATTATTATACCTGAACACTACGTTTCCCCGCCCTATAGGGGCGCAAATGAGCCAACGAATGACTCCATCGGTCCCGGATCGACCGATATATCCGAGGCGCCTCGCTGTCCATCATCCACATAAGTAAAATGTTAGGCCGTGTAAAAACACCGACAGAACTCCAAGCTAGAAAGAAACGCATGCCCTCCCTGAGGTCCTTCTCCCGTTTCTGGTTCATACCGGGGTGTGAGGCTCGCGAATTCACATTATACAAAAAGCTACGCAACACAGGCGGTGCTTTGATCATCACCACAAGACTTTGCTTTTCAACAGAAGCCCTAATCATTTGCCACTTAGGCATGCCACACTAGCAATTCATGCCATGCGACTGATGTCCATCGATATTTAACCTCTGAGCTCGTGCGTTTCAGAGAAGGGCATTAAGAAAAAGAATAAATTCTCCGCCGCCAAACAGATGTATATTTAATAGAGATCAATCAATACAGAATAAAATCCAATGTCAGACACACAGTCCATTTACAAGTCCGTTCTGGGTCTGAACGAAACCGGAGGCACTATATACCTCGTAAACCCATCGATCACCACGTACGTCTAGACGATCACCACTCATTATCCATATTTCGGGATGCCTCCCAATCAGGACCTCGGTTACCATCCAAACGAGGTGAAGATCTCCGGTCTTCGACCACCGTCTTCATCTTCGATTTCTTATCGTCGATTCAGTTATTCAGAATGGGATAAACCTGGTCTTTCTGAGCAACTCGCGTATATAATAAACAAGTGCTACACAAACACTACTACGCGTCATTTCAATTCATTAGTCACTAACCGTCAATCAGTCAGAGAACGATTTCCCAAATATTAACCCCGAAGGCCGAAACCAACATCAGATCAACACCTAGGAAACCATTCGACTTAGCCAACCTTCAGTTAGTTTCTAAATTTCACATCCATATCGTTTATAATATTTTATAACGATTTATCGCTATTTTTATTTATTTTAAAATAGCCAATTTATTCAAAACGACGCTTCGGGCCATAACACGGCCGTGGCGCTGTTTTTCTTCAGATTTGATTTACACATATCTGAAAATTTAACCGTTGGATCTTCAGAAAATTTACATCATTAGAAAGACCTTTTCAAAACGAATCCAATGGTTCCAGTTTCGGGAAAATTCGACAGTCGGATCTCCCGGTATAATCGTTTGAAGTTTCTATTTCAAAATACGAACTGTAGCGTCGTTATTCGATTTAATATAATTATATATATATCATCGATTCTAGCACTGTTTTTCTTCATATTTGAATTAAACATTCCAGACAATCCAACCGTTGGATTTTTACAAAGTTGGTGCCGTTGGAAAGATATTTCCAAAGCGAACCCAACGGTTGCGATTTCGGGAAAATCCGATGGTCGGATCTCCCACACTAATCGTTTGAAATCACGGTTTCAAAATACGAACTGCAGCTTCGTTATTCGATTTATTTCAATTCTATTTATATATATATATATATATATATATATATATCGATTCTTCGATTTCAAAACTATATTCTCTTCATACATTTGATAAAAATGATATTTTTATCTAACTGCCTTCTATTTCAACACTTCACTATATTTAACAATTCATGTATATAATAAAAATGTGATTTTTATTGTAAAACAATTCATTTCAAAACACGATTATTTTATATAGTTCATATAGGTAATAAAAATATGATTTTTATTATAAAACAATTTATTTCAAAACAAGATTATTTTATATAGTTCATATAGGTAATAAAAATATGATTTTTATTATAAAACAATTTCTTTCAAAATATGAATGCCATTCAACACATGAATTTCAATTCAATGAATGAATTTCGATTCAACACATGAAGGTTTTCTATAGTTTGTATATATATAAAAAGGTGATTTTTATATTTAAAACCACGAATACCATTCAACACATGAATTTCAAATCAACGAATGAATATCGATTCAACACATGAAGGTTTTCTACAGTTTATATATATAGATAAAAAGGTGATTTTTATATTTAAAACACGAATACCATTCAACACATGAATTTCTATTCAATGAATGAATTTCAATTCAACACATGAAGGTTTTCTATAGTTTATATATATAGATAAAAAGGTGATTTTTATATTTAAAACACGAATACCATTCAACACATGAATTTTATTCAAAATTTCGGCAGCATAACGGCAGGGTAGTTAAAACCGGGACCGTCCCTAGTACGGCTCCTCGCTCTACCTTAAAGCCTCGCAGCTTTTGACAATGGGGAATCATGCATCTAGTTCGCACGCAGGCGGCATGTATATTTTTTTCATTTCCACAAACTAATCCTATGTGGTTTCAACCAAATATTTCTCAACCACAAACGGGTATTTTTCAACCACAATCAATCAATATCAACCACAAACAATTCCAATCAACCATTCGCTATCAATCAATTTTCACATCAATCACAACCAATAAATATTGTCCATGGTTTGTGGTCGAGGGGCGTATATATATATATATATATATATATATATATATATAGCACTTCACTTCTATTTCAACACATATAATTTTTACAATGCATATACAACTTATACATCGAACGTACAACTTATACAACGCTTATACAAGAGGTGTACAACGCTTATATAACTCATACATCAACTATATAATTTATACATCGTCGTTTTCCATATCGTTTATAAATTAGAAATCACATTGGGTTCCACTCCACCAAAAATAGCAGAAGGCTCAGAAAAATATGCGGGATCTTCTAGAAGGTAGAAGACGTCCACACGAGTCCACTGTCTCTTGTTTCACTGAATTTCGTCAAGAAACGAAAAAGATATGATTTTTCAAAGTTTGCAACGGTTTAAAGGTGTTAAAATCAGATTAAATAAAACATAGCCGTTACCTTCAAAAATTCTTCAGAACTAGGTCCTCGATTCTTGCAAAATCCATTGAGCGTTGTTGAGATCGGGTTGCGCCACATCCAAGAGCTCCGAGAGGCGCTCAGGCGGAGGTAGGTGGGCCCCCACTCGGTGGTGCCTGGCGTCGCCGGCGGAGCTTCGAAGACCGGATCTTCATGAGGGTGATTCTTTCCCAATCCTCAATGAAAATTATCAAACCTTATATGGATTTGAAGAGGATTCGAAGCTCTACAAAATCCCTAACTGGAGGTGGGGCTAATTCTTCCTGGATCAATCGGAAAATGAGGGGGAAGGTTGGAAGAGCGGCCGACGTTGGGGGGGGGGGGTTCCAAATAAAAAAACGGGGAGAGAGAAAATGACCAACCAATCATATTTTTTATTTATATATATTTAAATTCTTAAAAATACCCCTTGTCACACACGAACACCAATTCCAACCCAACGACTGTCATTCCTAGCGTTTTACCCCCATTCCGAACACAATGGGATATGTTTCGTAGGCCCATTCGACTGTTTCAGTCAGTTTCCATTTAAATTAAAATATGAAACATTCAATATTCGATTTAAACGTACATTTCAATGCCAGGGCCACAAACTGATTTGAAAAATTCCAGAAAAATAAATCTGGCTATGTTTTGATGATACGGTCCCAACAAAACTAGTTTCGTCGAATTCTGAGACCGTTTGCAAAAAGACCCATTTCTGGTCGATCCAATTTAACTGTAATTGACCAAAACACGTTTATAATCAGAATTAATTATATTCCTAGCTTCAAAAATTATGAAATTTGAAACCTAGCAATAACTTCACATCCCGGATCCAACAAAAGTGGTTTCGTCGAATTCCGAGGTCGTATGAAAAATGGCCATTTTCACGGGCTATATAATTTCTATAGCGACCATTCTGAAAATTCATTTGGCCATAACTTTTTCTTTCCGCTATGGAACTTCGATTTTTCAGATTCGGTAGAAAGGTATTCACTAACATATTTAAATATTTTTGGTTTCACTCAAATCCATTTTGTTTTGCACCCGGTACAGTCAGTCAAAGTTTGAATTCAAATTTTGAAACTACGGCGCCATTTCAGGCCTTGTTTATAATTAGAATTAATTATATTCCTTTTCAATTGTCGATTCAAACTCAGTTTTCATCGCTATTATTTAAAATATTTATTTTAAATATTTAAAATCCACTATTTTATCCAATTTAAAATTTTTAAATTGGTTCAGATTTTCTGGGTCGTTACAGATCCACATATGCCAGTGATGAAAATGGTGAATATATAGGATAATATAATCTTATATCTTGCTCTAATTTCCGTATATGATTTGATCTGATTGTGTGAAACCCATGCGTGATAGTTGCGAGATTTATGGCTTGCTTCGTTGACTGACTACTCGATTTGTTACCATGATAAAATTGAATTGAATTTGCTTTGACACATGTGTGGTTTTCCATTGTTTCTTGCCAAGATTGTTGAATGACTATTGCCAAAAAAAACATGAATATTTCTGGAAATATATGATTTGGTTTCCCTGAAATTATGTCGTGAATTGTTTAGTTGTTTCTAGGAATGATTTCGAGAAGTTTTCTTTCCTAAACACTGCATGTGATTTCTAGAAAGGATTTAAATTAGATTGCAAAAAATACACCATCCAAAACAGGAAATAATTCTGCAAACATATTGTAAATGTTTTTCCTAAATGTAATTTTGTTTCATCCCAAAACAATACTCAAAAATCTGAAGATAAACTTGCTTTCTTGCCAAAAATTTGGGATTGCAATTTTCTGGAGAATACTTGAATGAAATGCTTGCCAAAACTTGTTCTTGATTTAATTTGGAAACAAATGAAATTTTTCTTGCATGATTGTTTTGTTCATTGACTTGCATTCATCTTCTTTGAACATGCAACTGGTTTGTGTCACTCGACTTTTGCTTGGCTGAAAACATAATGAATTGTCTTCAAGCCTAAGGGTAGTATTGCCAATTCTTTCATGTTGCGTTATTGTATTTGCCTAAAATTCTTCTTGCCACTTTTGCTTGAATTAATTTATTTCTAGAATTGTATTCTTCTATTTTACTGGAGGATGCTTTCCTGGATCTTTGTGATTTTTGAAAAGAAAACTTCTTGCCAAAAACAACTTTGATTGCAAAAAAACACTGTCCAAGAAAATAAGATGTTGCGTATCATGAGAAAAGTTCTTGAATTGTTTTGTCAAAAATAATGAACTTATTATTTCGGCCTTGGTCCCTTACTGAATATGATGATGTACTTAACCTTGCTTGTTGTTTTACTGTGACCAGAAAACAAATCCTCTTGCACTTGAACTTGAGCATTCTTGTTCCCATGTATCTCAAATTTGCACACTGAGTTGTTTTCACTGTGTACCTTGGCATTACATTTGTATATATAAATATATATACGCTTGGCCTTTTAAAACAGTTGTACTGGTCTTTCCTGAAATGTAGCATTGTGGCATGGAAATAGTTCTTGACCATTTGTTCATTTGTGTACTCTTGCCAGTTTCCGTTTCAATCATGTTTTTGCATTATTGTTCCATATATCACTTGTTCACTTGAGAAATTACACCTGTTCTTCCTTTGTCATACACACATGCCATTGAGAATGTTGCCAATCCATGTGTTATGGAGTTGCTATGTCATTGAGAATTGATGCATGTACACCTGTTTGTCCATATAAACACTAAAATAAAACCCGCATATAGCCGTGACATAATCCGCTTCTAATCCATCACTAAACAGGCGTTAGCGACGGATTTCCTGCATAACGGTGTGGTCGGTAAAAACCATGACAGTATCTGTGTCAGATTTTGCGACGAAATTTAGCATGAGTTTTCCAACATTTTTCCGTCATTTTACTAATTTTAAAATAAAAATAAAATTTAATTTTAATTTATATATCGACTATTTACCGATGGATAATTATTTTATAATAAAATATTATTTATAAAAGGCATTGATAAATCCTTACTAATTACCAAGGGATTAGCGACGAAAATTAAATTGAGGTAAACTTAACGTCCCTTTTTTTGTTGGTAATCCGCTGCTATTCCCCTTCTGGTCTGCCTATATATATATATATATACATACATGTACATACATACATACATACTCATCACACACACAACTTGTGTTCCATTCAATACACAATCCTAATTTAAATACAACAAAATTAATATCAACACACACATCTCATAATCAATGTATAATATTAATCACTCATCCCATAATCAACATTCAACATTACATAATAGACATACTAAACATTCTTACATCAAAATTGCATAATACATCCATAATATTTCATAAACAATACTAAAAAGTACAAACCAAAATATAGTTCTAGCATTTCAAATCCATAACTTGTTGTGGTATGTTCCCGCTTTTTTGCATCAAAGATGTCTATCTTCCTGTAAAACAAAAGTTCTCTAGTTATACATATAGTTACAGAAGTAAAGAATTTTACTTTTTACCCATCTAAACAATAAATTTACCTCTCGCTAAAGGAAATAACTAAACACCACAAAATTACCAAAAGGTAATAAGCAACTTCAAGATGTATTAAGCGACAGCAGGTACTTGCAAACTCAAGATGTATTAATCGACAACACACTTGAAATAAAACTCGAGATTGCTTCCAAAAACTCACAAAGCACCAAGAAAGAGTGCATCACTCACAAAAAACTTCCAAAAAAATCACATAAACAGAGTTTGGCAAGATGCACTAAGCATCAGCATGAAGTGCCAAGAGCATCCACTACAGTATTATTTTAAACACAGACAGTAAATAACCTGTAAGTAAAACTTGAAAACACAGATGACTTACACTGGCAACCTAAAAGTAAAAGCAATAGATCAACAATCATTTCCAAGGAGTCGCAGTACAGATCGACCAAGCCAAACCATAACACAAAAATTGTGGTCCAATCCAAATCCCAAGACAAAATAAGTGGCAAGCAAAGTAAAGAGCCCGTAAAGCAAAGCCAGTGAACCACTTCGAAAAATGATCTAAAGTCAACCCCAGGCCTCTAACTGCCAAGCAGTGAAGCAGAAAAGGTTGAACTCGCTAAAGAGGCAGGCTAAGGGAAGGAAACAAGGTCATGCCTTACCGATAGAAGGGAGGCTGGAGGATCGAAGAACCAAACTGGTTGTGGATGCAACGAGAATCGAAGTCCCAAACTCCTGAACAAGATCGAGAGTACAGATAATATACTCGACTAAAAAAGAAATTACATATAAAAGAAAATTTAATTATTGTATGGCTGAAGCATCGAAGAACCAAATTGGTTATGGATGCAACGAGAATCGAAGTCGCAAACACCTGAACAAGATCGAGAGTACAAGTAACAGGATCGAGAGTAGCCCTACCCTATCATTAAACTACAATAGTCATTATATAAAATAAGTACAAAGTTAAAAATTGACAGACGATATCCAAAATTAGTCAAAATTGAACTGAGAAATATTAAATACCGCATAAGAAACTGGCACCAGGCCAGGGAAACGAACAATCGTGAATCTCGAATCATTGAATCTTATCATAATTGATTACTGTGATGCATGACCTTATAGGTGAGGATTGAGGAGTGAGGACGGTGCGACAATGCCTTTGCCTTATCTTCGTCGAGAACTGGCAGTTTGGCTCCGTTGTTGTTGCTTAGGAGTTCATCCTTCGATCTTCACTGAGTTCAATTCAAGTATTACGGTTGTGTGCCCAATTTTTTTTTCCTTTGATGGATTGCGAGCGTATGGTGCCCTGACTTTTGATGTGGCCCAAAGCCATGGCTTTTGCCGCTCTGGTAAAGGGCCGGCTGTTATGATGGGGAATGAGCTCCCACTCTAATTGAAACTAGATCTGAATTTAGAGAGATGAAAAGTCGTATTTTTTATTTCGTAGACGTGTCTGAATCTGGGACAAAATGTTTTGATAGAGGGATTTTTTCGGAATGGAGCCAAAAAATATGGGTTGGAGCCAAAACATTTGGGTTGGCGCCAAATAAAACTTCAAATTGGAAGGTCATTAATTTTCTATTAGAACTAACGTTTTTGTTACTCAATGCTTGGGTACAGAATGAAACTAATAGTTGACAACGTAATGTTAGTAATTTTTAAAGCTTGGGTACTTTGTAATACTTTCTTAGAATATGTATGTTTTTTGAATTTAAGTTTGTATCGAATAGTGGATAACAATTATAATTTTATATGAAATAGTAAGTACTTAATATTGGTTCGCCTTCATCTATTTTGGAGACATGCATATGTTTCGGATCTATATTAATCCTTTGGAGGAGAATAGTACATTTGAAGAATAATAATTTTTAGGGAAGAATAGTATGCTAGAAATTAAACAAATAAATATTCTAGATTTATTAATAAATTTAATTAAGTACATATTAATTAGTATAATACTTCTTAGTTGTTATTTATTGTCTATTACTTATTTTAATTGTAGTTGTTGAATACTAATTACTATTTACATGTTTTCAATTGTTAATCATTATCTATTGATTTTCAATTGTTAAATATATTATTATATAATAAATTTATTATCGTTATTATTATTATCAATTATTATTATTAACCGTAATAAATTAATTGTATTAAACTAAATAAATATTAAATATTAGACATATATTATTAAATATTAATTATTAAAATTTTATTTATATTTTTTAATTATAACTTAGTAATATTTAATAATTTACAATAATAATTTATTTTTTATAATAATTAAAAATAATAAATTATCATTTATAAGTTTTCAAATATTACAAAATTTTAATTTTCCAAAAATAATAACTTATATGGTAATGTTTGAATATTTTAAATTTCGAAAATCTTTAATATTTATTCAATTTCTTATTTTTAAACATTGAACACTTTGTTTTTCATAATTACTATTTATTTATTAAGTAATACATACTAATCAGTTTCTTAAAAGTAAATATTTATTAATAATTTATCGATGGTAATTTCTTTAGTCTTATTAAAGATTACTTATTAATCATTGATTATCAAAATAAATTTAATTAAACAACGAGTATTAATCTATTTTATTAATTATTATTACCACTTATTTATATTTTATAGTAAATAATAATAAACCAATACTAACTATTGAATATTATTTACTTTTAATAGTAATTATTTATTATTCATTATTAATATATTATTAACATTAATTATTTAAAATTTATATTTACTTATTAATTACTAAGTAAAAACACAAATGTAAAACATTTTATAAATAATAAATATTAAAGTCCTTTTCAAATATCTTGAAAAACTGCTGCTAAAATAACATCAAAATTTTGACAACGGTAAACAGCCTCTATCTGCAACAGAATTTAGCGTTAAATTTTTTATGATGATAAAATGCTGCAATTTCCAATGATTTAGCGATAGAAATTAGATTCGACGGTAATAATTTAAAATAAGTTGACATATAAAATCCAAAATATTATCCCTTACAAAGTCCACGAAAATCCGTCGCTAATTTGCGATGGAATTTTCCACTGCTAAAAATCTGCCGCTAAATACAGCTTTTCTTGTAGTGAAACATGTTCGAACTAGCTGAACTATTTTCTATCTCTTGTTCTTGAGATTTTGCTGTGAATTTCTGAACTTTGTTCTTGAGCCTGTATTCGCCCTTTACATATTGAGTTGACCTTGAACACTTGGCCTGGCTGCTTGTTCATGTGTGTATACTGGCTTGACCATGTGTATATATATACAGATTGTGTGTATATATATATATATGAATACATATGTGCGTGCTATATTTTTTTTATTGTTCCTCTTGTGTTGTTTATGGACACCTGACCCATGTACTGTGCATGTGTGTCAGGCTTTACCTCAACACAGCGGCTTGATATATTTGTCCCTTGCTGACTGTATTGTCCCTGCACAAATATTTGTATATACATACACATGTATGTGTATACGTGTATAGTGCACGTGCAGATTATATATATGTGAGCACTACAGATGATTTGTCTACCTTGTGGTATTTACAGTGTGTCACTGTGAATATCACAAGCTGTCTAGACACAGATGGATATACAAATAAATCATATCAAGTTATGAAAAATGATGAGAAACACACCAAAATTAAGAGGCAAATAAAATTTTAAAATGAAAATTAAATTTGCTAGAATTTAAAATTATTTCTGTTTCAGATTACTGTGTGTTTCTATTGTGACAGGTAAACTGAAGACTGGACTGACTGTGACGACAGAGATAGAAGACAAAATTGTGTCGGTGGATGCGTTAATAACTGTATAAATGAGTGTATGAATGAATATGTATAACTGAGTGACTGAGTGAACTATAGTGAGGAGCATAGTATAAAAATGAAATCGATTGTGAATGTGTTGTATATCAGTGAAATGTACAAATAGTGGAGTTATAAGTTTTGTACTGTTGAAATATTGAAAATATTATATTTAAATAAAATGCTGTTTGAATATTTAAATTCGTGTGCAGTAGTATTCTATTTAAATATAAACATTATATTCTGTTTGTGATGTAGTATAACAGTACAATTGCAAACACATTTATAATAATAAACATATGTTTGTTATCATCAAAAAAAAAATCATAGAATTGTTAGATACAACAGGTACATTTTCGTAGTACGACGACGGAGACCACTCGAGGAGGATTCTATGAGGAATATCTTAATATATCAGGTATTTAGCTACACATATATGATTTATTAGGTAAATCTACTGGGAAGTAGATGAGTACGATTTATGCGGAAAAACTGAAAGTATACTATGAATTAAACTCGAATAACCTAATAAATATGAAGCAATGATAGAACATTATATGTAGTGTTATTCGTAAAAAGTATAATTAGTCCATTCACCAAAACTTTTGTTCTGACCCCCTTCTTATAACAAACCCGCAGGTTAGACAGGTGGTTGAGATTCTGCAACTTAGAGTCACTTGATAGATAGCGTCATTATATCAGTAAGTAGTTACCAACTATTATATTTTATTCCCTTCCGCCGTGAGATTCCTATTTTGTGCTCTGATATATTTATCTTTGACTTTTGCAGGATACCAAACACACCAACTCGAGCTTCGATGGAATTGGACTTTTGAAAAAAAATCGGATTTGTCAAAATTCGAGTTGTTACATCTACACGAACTTTAGGGCTAACTAGGGCCTAACAAATTTATCAATTTATCCAATTATCTTTAGGAGGACTCTGGACGGTCTGCCATCTACTTAACTGGTATGGTCATTTTGATCCTAATAGGTTTTCAAGCATATCAGTAACCTACCATTTATCTTGTGTATTTCAATGTATGAGTATGGTCATTTTGATCCTAATAGGTTTTCAAGCATATCAGTAACCTACCATTTATCTTGTGTATTTCAATGTATGAGTAAGCCTACTTTTAGACTTATCTGTGACGAAGCCATGTGCACCATAATTGGGAACTAATATCAGTCATAAGCTAGCAGCTAAAATATAAGGCGTGGCCCTACACCAGCCCCATCTGATTCTCTAATTATCCGAGTCGCTTTATCTTTATCGTTATTAATCTAATGGCGAAAGGAATTCTAATCTCTTTAGTAAACTGCTAGGTTGAATTTTATCTTTATTACCTTAAAATATAACATTTTAATAAATAAAAATACTATGCCAAAGTTATACATGCTTTATAAACCAATGGATGAAAGTTGACTTCCATAGTGTCAATAGAGGTATATCACCCCTCTTATACACCGAAGATAGGAACGCTTGTGATTTATAAACAGGAAGCCTTATAATCAAAGCAAAGTTTATTTCTCTTCATGGGGGTGCTGATGCTATTAAATATTAAAGAGGGTTGCATACTCAAAATTATCGAGGAGATAAGAAAAACAAGCGGCGTCCTTGTATATGTATGGCCCCTATATATGTGTGTTCCTTATAAGGTATCGACATGAATTATTTTCAAAGCATAAACCATGACATGCCTATTTATAATGAGGTTGATACGACTAAAGTTGACATCTTTTAAAACCATTAAAATATGTGACATTTTCCCAGTCAATATGATTGAAGTCGACATCATTTAAAACCATTAAAATATTCCCCGATCAATACAAATGTAGTCGATACACAAATTCGTCACTTCTATTCATGTCGTCGTGCTACATGTAAACCGCTTGAATCATAACATGTCGACCCTGTTGATAAACCAGGCTTCTACTTTGTTGCACCATGAAAGAAAGTGAAATGTTTAAGAGGTAAAAAAGGGAGGCGATACCCTATATCGCTCCTGGCAAAACCGTTATTTGTGCGGAAACTGCTATTCTCCTATAAAGAAAAAAAAAATCTTCTTCTACTAAGTCCTGTTGTTTGTCAAAATCTTATTGGTTGATAAACTTCTTTATAATTAAATTTTCAGAAAGTATGTAGCCTCCTTATTCTCAAAATATTGCAAATGCATATGTTATATTAATATTTAATTATATTATTAAGCATTTCTAACTTAATTAATTCATAGTAATTCATAAATATATGAGAAAAATCTCCAAAACTCACAATATATGTATTTTATCATAATTTTCAGCATATTAAATTTTGAGGCCAAAAAAATACTTTGATAATTAAAACCTGAAATAAACATATTATCTTCCTTAGGAAACTCACCGGATATTCATTATTTCTTAGAAAATTAGAAACTTAAAAATTCATTTCTAAAATAATGTTTCTAACATCATATCTAAAGTTCAATCGTTTGGACGTTATATGATATATTGTTCAATCTAAAACAACTAATTAAATTCGTTAATTATTCTAGTAGTTAAAGCTTATAAACACTTGAACATTCAAACACAGCATAGAGAAGCATATAAGATTCAGATTTGATAATAAACCGACACTATCATAGTTAAAAATGAGATGGAGTCATTATTCATCTTACTTAGATGACGAAGGATGAGATTTGCGTTGATTACATTCCCCTTAGGTTTAAATTTTGATTCTTAAGATATTTCTTTCCTTCTAGCTCTATTAAAGGTCGATCTCTTTTAGTTTAACTTTTTTGTATTTGTAAATGATTGAGGAGAGGATTGGAGAGTGTATGTTGAGGAAGTATAATATTTTCATGTTTTGCCCTCCTCATGCCTTCCTCTTTCTTATTACTAATCTAGCCGACCTTATTAGCTTACTAATTAAGGCCCAAAGTATTAGGTAATCAAATCTTATTTTCCTTATCAATATATATTATTTTATTTCTTAATCTAATTAAACATTCTAATAATATTGCTTACACCATTCATAGAGGGTTTCATCCTCGAAATTAAAATAAGTTATAAAACACTAGCATAAAGCATATCATAAAAAAAAATAGGATAAGTCTCTCTAATCCTATCCTTGGTCTCTCATGTATAGTCCTTCTCATTGGCTTGACTGCTTGGTTTCTTAGCTTCTTCTCATCTCCGGATATAACACAAATGGGATTTCTATAAGTAATTATGTCTGGCTACACCACTAAATCTTTTAGAGATATTAGTTTTAAAACCCTCAACGCACATTCTAAGATGAGATATATGAAAAACATTATTGACTTCGACTGAACTTTAAGTTAAATTTATCATGTAAGCA
Organism: Allium sativum; assembly: GCA_030737875.1. Classification (NCBI taxonomy): domain Eukaryota; kingdom Viridiplantae; phylum Streptophyta; class Magnoliopsida; order Asparagales; family Amaryllidaceae; genus Allium; species Allium sativum. The sequence goes on from CM060912.1 coordinate 19,652,699, forward strand.
AGTTTCTCGACCCCCTATTTAATAGGGAATGGTTTAATAAACCTTACGCTAATTTCCTAACTTCCCAAAATCTTATCACGTCTTTCGTTGATGTTACTTTAACAAAAGCACGATCTCCAAACGAGAACTCTAAATTTTTCCATGTCTTGTCTACTTAATCTTTCTATTTAGATTATGCTTCCTTAATTCTTGTTCGAATCAACGCAATATTTTTCGTAGATTCTCTTACTAAATGTGGATCAAGAATTACTCGGCCCCAGATTTCCAACTAGCAAACTAGTGACTTATACAGTCTTCCGTATAAAATCTCAATTGCTGTCATTCCTATGATAAGTATTATTATAGTAAAATTCTACCTGGTTAGGTGATTTTCCCATGATCCAGCCAGGTCTAATAGACAAGCCCTTAATAAATCCTCAAATACTTCCTTAATTCTTTCTGTTTGACCATCCAGCTATGAATGTGGTCATTTAAGCGTGGTACCTAAAGCATCTTATATTTTTTTTTAGAACTTGCTAGTAAATAATTGTGCATGTCACTGACAATACCACTAGAAATTACATGCAATCTAACTATGTTTTTCACAGATAACTTGGCTAAAATAGATGTTATTCATGTTGATTTTACAAAAAGAAAATAAACAATCTTGGGTAATTTGTCCACTATGACCCATATACTTTCATTTCTCATATTCGACCTTGGCAACCCATCAATGAAGCCCTTCAAACTGGTATATTAAAAGGCCGGAAAATCCATTTGGTTTTTATGCTTAGCTTTTACTTATTATCACTACAAGCATTACCTAACCCATAATTCTACATCTATTTTCATTCCTTCCTAGTAAAACTTCTTCATATCTGGGTAGATCTTAGTCCCTCCTAGATACCAATACCCCACTATTGTATTTTCTTCCGCCGACAACCGCAAAAGCATTAATACATGATTATAGATTTATTTCAGAAACAATACTATTGCTTCCTTACCTTTGTCCGATCTTGAAGCCCAACCAATAATGTCGTCTATATCCAAACAACGAACACCTCCTCCGCTTTCTTGCCTATCACCATCCTTATCTCATATTTCAACGACGCACATAACCTCTCTACCTTATCATTCACCTCCTCTTATTCTTCTTGGGTTCCATCGCCTTTGCCTTCTGCTTCCACCCTTTTTGCCAGAGAGGTGTTCATATCTTTGTTAACTATTTTCCGCCCTACATAATCATAATAATAATTATTATATATATGATGAAATATGTGTGTGTGTGTGTGTGTACTGTTTGCGGTGTCATTGAACGCTGATGTATGTATATAGGACAAGTATCTGCTACACCTCAATTTGAAAATATTTCAAATCCTCTTGATTTCCAACATAAGTCCTAAATTAAATAATAGAATGAGTGGAAAGAGACGGAGATAACTATTCTCTATAGCATTATATTATCATTGAATTTGTTTTCAACAGCGTAAAATCGCTCTAGGATATTCGAAACTAAACAACCACGATTTACTTCTCTTCTTCGGAACTTGCCCCCTCCCTCTTTTCCACGTTCCAATCCATCCTACCAAATAGCTTCCACCCATGATTAGGGCTTTTTATAACAATCGTAGATTTACTACCCTACTTCCGCTCCCACTCCTTTCTTTCTCCATTTCGATCCGACCTACGTACTACCTTCATCCATATGTTATGGCCGTTTTCCATTTTTTCAACCCCATCACTCCCTCCTGCCACCATCTCCATCCCAATAAAGTCCAATTCCTCTCAAAACTCCAAGATTAGAAGCTATGTAAAATTTGACTCACTATACTTGATTTTTTGGCCCGTCCCAGTAGCATTTGTAGCCCAATTAAGTATTTTCCTTTTTCATTTCTAGCATAATTTACAAATTAATGGTGCCCCCGTTACTTTCCTTTCATGTAAATGTATTTTGTTTAATTAGTTATGATTTTTTACTATGTGTACCACTTAACTTGAATTATTGGTAATTAAAATTGTTTTGTGTTTTGGTTTTGCGTATGCCAAATGTGTAACGGTTTCTTTTGATGTATTTCATGTTACAACGTGTAAGAATTTTTACCATGTTTGTTGTCGTCATAGGAGGCACTGGCTTCATTGAAGATCACCATGAATTGCTACAATTCACAAACTTTCAGGTTATAAGCTTTGAAGCCTATGCATTGTACTGTCTCTTGGCAAATATTTGTTTTATGATTAATTGCCTTAAATTGGATATTGTGCTTGAAGGAGCAGTTTTGATAAATTTTACAGAAATTTTAGGTATTTGATACTGTACTTCAAATGAATAACCTTCTCCGCCATAAACATATATTTTATTAGATTTGGTCCTAGTCTTGCTCATAGGAGCATGTTCAGTTTAGAAGTCTTGTCAATGCTTTTAAGTATATTGAATTTAACATGATAGATAATGTTCTCTTTCCACATTAAAATTGTCGCTGGCTACTTGGTTGCCAAAGATTTAGCATATTTAGTGGCTAAAATATACTACATAGGTAGATGATATTATTATTTTTCCCACATTATTTTTCTTTTTCAAAAAATATTGGAGCCTGATTTCTTAACAGAACTCCAAGCTTGAGTTTAGAACACAATAGAAAAGAAACTACATCAAACATAACCGGTGAAAAATATAAAGTTGTAAAATTGAACTACATTGTTAATTGATTCATGAATCAACCTCGTATTTTTTTCTAAGGTCTGCTGGCACATCTATTGTATTGCATGAGCCATCAAATAGGTAACTAGGTTTGTCATCTTTGTCGAAACGGATATTAATATCTTTTCATGTTGTAAACTTCTTATTTTGGCATTATTATTGTTTTCTAAAGGACTACTACTTCATGAGCTATCCCAATGTAAATCTTTGCTATGTAGAATGATGTTAATAAACCATACAGATCATGCTCTATTTTGTATACTCTACCTAGGTACATAAGCATACAGAGTGATCGTTCTCCTAGGAGACTTAAAGTTAGCACAAAACTTGGTGTTTGTTTTAGTAAAAATGCATAATACTTGGACCATTTAAGCAGTAAGGAAATTTAGCTTTCAATTAACCAAAAGGAATAAAATCAATTTCACCACATGTTGGAGGCATATAATTTAAAGACTAGGGAGAACATATTTAGATGAAAAATTAACTTATAGTTTGTTCGTAATAAGCTAAAATTGTAAATGTATGATTTGGTCTGATGGACCATTTGTTGAATCTCAATCAATAACGAAAATATTGAGCAGTTCTCTTAGCTATTGTATATTCTCATTATGCAAGCAACATCGTCTGTTATCTTTTTTATTGTTGATCTCATTTATGTTTATGATTGTGTATTATATAACTTAAAATTGTGGAGTCAAGTAATGATCGTAAAAGCAAAAACAAAAAATCCTATAGCATGATTAGATAAGTATTGAAACAAAAAAAATAGCGGCCTTCTTAAAAAAAAGTTAATTCATTAAGTTAAACGGGAAAGAATACTTAAGAATGATACAATAGGCATTTTAAAAAAAGAATGATATGATAATCATATGGTGGGAATTTCCATTTTTTAAGCTTTATAGCTAGATAATTAAATAGTGCCATCGAAATCAATCTTACTAATTTTTTCAAATTATGCAAGATATATTTTCCTCTCCACCCATGACTCTTCATGACTTGCAGAACATTTGCCGAAAAAAGAAGTCTGCTTCTATCTCCGTGCAAAGAGAAGAGCTCAAGCTATTTAAACTGATCCACAAGTTGAGATTGTCCAGGTTTTTTTTCTTACCTACCGTTGTGTGAAACTTTTTATTTAGGCATTGTTTTGTTTGTACAGGCAAGTATTTAGCGGTTATTTAGCAAAAACGCTTACTACATGAATGCTTAAGCAATAAGAAAATTAGTTTTGAACTAACCAAAAGAGGAAAAAAAATCAATGGCATCGCATGTTGAAGACATACAATTTAATGATTAAGGATTACATGTTTGGATATATGATTTTGTTCGATGGACCATTAATTGAATCTGTCCGTGGCGAAAATATTGAGCAATTTTCTTAGCTATTCTATATTATCATTATTGCAAGCAACGCCGGTCATTATCCTTTTATCATTGATCTCGTTTATGCTTATGTATTATATAACTTACTTAAATTGTGATAACATTCACACATTTCAGATGAATCAAGCAACGCATGTAGACGCAATGGAAATTCATATAGCATCATAAGAGAAGAACTATAGCATAAAAAACAACCTTCTTTTTAGTAAATAAGTTAATTCGTTATAAAGAATGATATCCATAAGGTGGGAACCAACATTTTTCAAACATTTAAGCTAGATAATTATAGTGTCTGAGACCTCTGTTCAAACTATTTAAACTTGTCCTCAAGTTGAAACATTTCAGGTTTATTTTCTTACCTACAGTTGTGTGAAATTTGCATACTAATACTATCGCTACCAGTTATGGCACTACTATTTCATTGAATCCAAGCATGGTAGAAATGAAGTACATGTTAAGATTGCAACTGTTTTTGCCATCAGCGTTTGACAAAATTCCATGGTATACCGATGTTTGGAAGTCTACTCACATGTTTGGAAGGATATACTAAGAATATGTTTTAACAACCTTTCATACTAAATCTTTTCAACTTTTATTTCAATTCTCAAACTTTAATTCAAAAGACAATTTAAAGACGAAACAAGTGAGAAAGTTAAGTACTTAGACTAAAAATTTATTAAGTGAATCGATTACAAGCATATAAATCATCATTATTACGAGAATAATTATAATTACCAATGCTAGCATACAATTTTTTTTGGAAATTATGCAGAATTTAGTTTCAGCTATATACAGTAGTCTTATTTTCCCGTGTCTTCGATATAGATACTTCCTATTATAGCCTATAATACTAATTTTTTGTTTCATTGTAATAATAATATTCATAAGTTTTATAATGTCATCTAATAAAAGAGATTTACTCAACTTCAATAGCTTACAAGATCAATGGTTTAGTACACTTACATTTATTCTCATTTTTCTTTCAGTATGATCGCAAGAATGTAAGTTTATCAAAGAGTGATTGGCTAATTTCTCCCTTAGACATGATAACATGGAATTTACAATTTAGATGTTACACGTTATCTCTCAATTCATGTAAGACTAGATATTACAAGATTACGTAATCATGTTTGATTTTTTCATTGAAGGAATAAAGTCTTCAAGTTAATAATGGCACCTTTGACATTTATACCAACTCAAATATGGTTAGTTCTGCCATTCGCACTAGAATGATGATGGTACCCACTGTTGCATGTGTTTCGAGGATTTCATTCTATGTACTAGAAATTTGCAACTTTTCTAAGCATTATTTTACACAAGGTAGAGGGAATAGTCATTTATTTTACAGATTAATGTTTCAGATCGATATTTATTTTCTCAAATCTGTGTTGTTTAAAGGAAAAAAAAAAAGATATTTGTAGCTTTTCATTTCACGGTTTCCATACATTACAACGTAGTATGATCTAAAAGAAAGCATATGATGAAACCTGTCTTCAGCCTTTGCATTGTTTAAATTTTAGAAGATTTTAAACATAAAATGATCTAAAAGAATCAGTGGCATAAACAAGGTATTCAGCATATGTGTGTTAATACTATTCAGTAAATGATAAATAAACTGGAGTAGTCATCGTTTGCGTTCATTATAAAGGATTTTGAAGGATTTACTTGCTCTATATAGCCATATTGTTTATATGATGCAATAACTTTATTTGATTGTCAGTTGATTAATCAATTTATTTGATTAATGTTTATTATTTTAAAATGTATATACAGTTAATCTAAGTCCATCTAATGTATATACACGTTATCCCAATGAGTAGCACCAATGTACCAATGTATCAAATGTATCCAATGTATATACATTTTTGAGTCGTTTTTCTCTTCGATTTGGGTATATGGAAGTCATGTTTTGGATTGCGGAGTTGTTCAAAAAACGCATCTAAATTCTGCCGTCAAAATACTGTCTTTTCTCGATTTCCGGTGAAATGAAGCATTTTCGGAAAAAGTCCACTAGGCGAAAGTTGTCCGGAATGACACGTTTAAGCTAGAAAAACAGACCGTGTGAAGATTGGAGCTCGTTTGCAAACTCTGGAACCAGAACAACAAATCAGAGCATTAGAAAATAACGGCGGAGTGGGTCCCAATGTGAGAACTCCTTCTCACTCTAATTAATTTATAGTTAAATATATTTTAGGATGCAGACGGGGCTTAGTAGCCCCCGACACTATTTATTGTACAAACCATGTTGTTTGTTTTGGATATGTATTGTGAAAATTTGGATTGTAGTTGTGAAATTGATTGTGGAATTGTTTGGATTGATTGTGATTGATATGTATGGCGTGAGCCAGTATTAGGAGAGGGTTAATGCTAGACATTACTCCGGTTTTAATATCGTGTCATTATAATGCCGAAATTTTCTGAAATAAATATTTATTCATTGGGATAGCTCATTGGAGATGCAAGATGAGAATGAACGACTCAAAAAGGAGATTTTCCGTTTGAATTATTGAACTCGGACTTAGAGTCCCAGCTCCCACGATATCCCAATGAGTAGTACCAATGTATCCAAATGCTAAAGTTGTTTGCGACAATGTAATAGTCAATGTATGTATTGCTTGAATGTACGAAAGAAGGTGACGAATATAAACTCATTGCAAATTGTCGTCATTGCGCGAAAGAAAGAAGTTCTTCTACAATCAAACATTAATACAAATAGTTTCAAACATTAATACAAATAGTTCAAACATGAACTACAAAAAAAAATTCCTAATTTACTGATCTACATTGGCTTCTTTTATGACTAATCACCCAACACTTACTGCATCTATTTGTTTTAGGAGCCCACATTTCATCCATGGTTCCTTTAATTCTTGTTGATTTAGGTCTCCCAGCTTCTCTACGCACCGTTGGCGGCAAAAGAACCTGTCCCTCGAATGCAGGCCAATACCGTTTATCTAGAATAGGATGAAATTCTGGTTTGTAAGATGCGTAGTACTTTGTGATCGAATACCACTTGGAAGCAAAGTCATGATGAAATCGATTAGTACCGTTGGTTACATTTGAACAAGCCGCCATTACATGTTCACATGGAAGATGTTGAAGTAAAGGAATCCTACATGTACAGGAACATGTGTTTCCATCGATTATTACTTTGTACTCGTGACCAAAATGTGTAATCACTCCCCACTCGCCTGCGTTATATCGGACAAGCCGACAACGTCTTGCTTCATTTGCCCTTTCACATATCTTTAACTCCCATTTTGGGGTTAACTTAGCCGTTGGTGACATACCAAGCTCTCTTCGTTTACAAAAGTAATCTACCGATCGGAAAAACGTGCGAGCAACTAAAGCTTTAACGGGCAATGATCGTGCACCTTTAAGTTCACCATTAAAGCTTTCGGAAGCATTTGTCCTCATGACATGAAATCTTCCCCCGTCATCGAAGCACAAATCCTAGTTCTCTTCCTTTCCACGCAAACTAAGCTCGATCCAATTATGTGCGTCAACACTGGTTAGTTTAAGTTCATCATGAATCCTTTTGTATTCAATCACCTCTGATGCACATGCTGCTGCATAAAATAAACCTGTCAACTTTTTATCTTTATGTCTGGCAGCTTGAAAATTGGCTTTTAGATGTCTTGCGCAATATCTATGTTTGTGAGGGTATCTCCAATGCTCCTCTAAGGCTATCGGTATTCCCTTCATCCAATCAGAAATGAAAGTGATTCGTCGATTGGTAACACTATGGATGAATGTTCAAATACACGCAAAAAATCAACCCCAAGTATCGGTTGATTCGACCTCAACAATTCCAGATGCCAACGGGTACAGTGAATCATTCGCATCTACAGCAGTCGCAACCAGTAACGTACCTTTGTATTTACCATATAAATGTGTACCGTCTATGAAAAGCAAAGGTCGACAATGTACAAATCCTTCGATGCAAGGCCCAAATGCCCAAAATGTTCTTTCAAATACACCGCATGGTTCGGCTACTATATGGGTAACACTTCCGGGATTAGCTTTGATAAGTTCGTCGAAATACTGACGTAGGGTGGAGTATGACTCTGCCCAGTCACCATATATCCCTTCGATTGCTCTGCTTAATGCACTCCACACCTTAGTATAACCAATGTTTATAAATAGTTGCTGCTGAATTAACACTTGCACTATCCCAGGAGTAATACTCAAATCTACTTTAACAAATGGCATGATCTTCGAAACCAAAAACACGGACGTTGCTTTCTTGTGATTGGAGTTAACTGTTGGATTTACGCAACTATGTTCAGCTGTGTATCTTGTAATAATCCACCAGCCTTTCTGTGATTTTTTAGAATCTATGGCACGTATTCTCCAAGGCCAGCTGGGATCTATGTTGCAAATAGCAGTGTATATCTTTTTATTCGACCGGATCGGCTTAAACGAAACCGTATGCAAAATTGACCATTCACTAAGTTGTTGAAGAAATTTGCTTTTGCTCTCAAGAATCATACCGACTTTGAAACCATTATGAACACAAACCAATGAAAAAATTTCGTTGTTGAACTGCATATTAGCAACCATGGATCTAGCCAACATTTGTGCATTGCACAAATCATCATCCAATTGTATGTCGGACACTGGCTCCGGCTCCTCGTCATCACTATCTTCCAGAGCGTTGTCTTTGCCTCCGAAATCAAAATTACGGGGAGCATTGTTTACTTGCATTGAATCAACCCATGACGTGTCATTATCAGGAAGGCTAACAACGTTCATGCTATCAAGTGAAGAATCCGGATTTAACTCGTCTAGGTCTGGTTCATCTATTTTCATATCCACGTCGGGAATATTCGGTTCTACGTTGGATTCGGCTTCGGTAGCTTGTGTCGGATACTTGAGTACGCAAGCGACATATTTTTGAGTACATTTTACTATGCAACATAATTTTTACATCAATAACACAAGTAACTTACTGTTGGCTCACGTGATTAACATCGGAGGGCGTTGGGTGCATGGGAGTACAATGGTAATTTGTAGACGGCCCGGCTGTAGTTTGTGTCGCGAAGTAATTCGAAAAAAATATGAAACATACAACAATTTTTTTAATCATACCCAAGACAATGGTTATATTATCCACTAGGAGAATTCTACAGTTCGAATTACCCTTGAGTCATGTTTTGGACAGTATCCTGCGTCAGATACGGATAGCCAGGTTGCAAATTCACGAATGAATTCCAACCATAACACATTTGTTGTTGCTCATAAGTAGGTTGGCTCATAGCCGGATTCAGATGGTATGTTGCGGGAGCCGCAACGACTGGAGTTACATGTGGTTCTGCCGACAATCTCCTCTCTTTCATTACAAATAATTAAATAGATTTTGACATGGTGGACAACATAATTTCAACGTCGGCATCGTCTCCAACTTTAATTGCCATAGATCCCGAATCGGTTGGCCAATTGCAAACTAACTCAATGCCAAACTCATCCGATTTAATTTTAGTAGATTTATAGACAACCTCCTTCAATTGTACAAAGTTTGATCCTTTCAAAACTTTTTCCGGTTTACTAGATCCACCGTTATATGTTCCACATTTATGTTCATCAACAACCAATTCTCTGTCATAATAGCATATAGTAGTAATATAGTTCGGCGCCATTCTATGTTAAATGCAAGTTCATAAAAACTTAGATTGGATAGATCTACAAAAAAAAAACCATACCTTGCGATAATCTAACAAAAGACAAACTCTTTTACTTCTCACTTAGATCCGCAATAAAAGATTTTTATTTTGTTGAATAAGAATGAAGGATCTGTAGTTTTTAAATTTAGCTTTTGGGTTCTTTTAGAGAGGAGTGAAGAATGAGAGATGGAGAACAAGAAAATAAAGGAAAAGAAAGTTATATGCTCTCTGTAAATCTCCTGGGGCGCAATCCTGGATTGCGCCCCGAGAGAAAACGCCCCAAGAGAAAATTACTATATTCTCTACTGGCGCAATCCTGGACTGCGCCCCAGGATAGGGGAATTTACAAAAAGTTGATGGCTCTCTGTAAATCTCTTGAGGCGCAATCCTTGATTGTGCCCCAAAGGAAAAATCTTTTTTTGAAATACGGGCGCAATCCTGGATTGCGCCCGTATTCTTTCCTTGGCCTGGTCAAGGCTTACGTGGGTAAAAGAGGGCTATATTTGCAATATTTTGCAAAAAGAGGCCAAAAGTGAAAAAAAAGAGGCCAGAAATGAAAAATGCTCTTTTAATAAGCTAAACCAAGTACCAACAGTAGTAGTAATTATTAATTGAAGACGAGACCTTCCGTCTTCTTCTTTTTCTAATTTAAAAAAAAGCTGGAAGAAATGTAGATAATTGCTTGAAATGCGGAGGGTTCATTGTATGTTCCTAAAAAATATGTCAAAAAGGAGATGAGTGGCGTACTGAATTATCTTTTAAAATATGATAATTAAACTAAACTGCTAATTATCATTGAAACATTTTTTGTAAAAGAATTTTACCAGTTTCCGAAGTCCAATGAAAATTGATTTGCGGATAGATAACGAATTGATAAACATAGTCCGATCTGGTTTGATGCCTATTAATAAAACAATACTGAGTTATTCACAATTGCAATTTGACGTGCTAATGCTTTATTCGCCAATACAGAAAACTTTTTCAATCTGAAGAATTTTTAAAATATAGTAACTAACCATTAGAAGATCAATTGAAGCGAAATAACATACCAACTAAGCATAATCAAAATAACAACTAAGCTTAATGAATTTTGCATTTCATTTGTACTAGCGATTCATCGTCTTGATCATGGAGAAGGGAATGTCATCGGTATCCATAGTTATAATAAGTACTTGAGAGTTGATTTTAGTGACACGCCTTCTTATAGTGGCTACAAACTGGATAAAATACCATGCGATTTGTTATTTCTTTTTTTGTTCTTTTTTGGCACGTATCATTTTGATCAAAAAGCCACTTGAATGTTATGAAGGGCGCGGCTATTTGAACACAAGATGATGACACAAAATTAGATACACAAATTGTAGACCATCGAATTTATTTGTCTTTACATAAAAGGTGAAATTCAAGGGAAGATCTAATGGTCCACAATTTGTGTATTTAGTTTTGTGTCACCATTTTGTGTTCAAATAGACTTTCCCATTTATGATTTTTTTGTTTGAGTTTAAATGTGTCTGAGAATATATTCTTATGATGAACTAGAAAAACTTACATGAAAACAATGGTAGTTTGTTTTAACTGCCCTTTTAAACTATCTGTGTTGCCGTTCACTATGCATATTTTGATAGAATGTTGTATGAAAAGAAAAAACTATGGAAAAAAAAAAACAGTGTTATGTTTCAAGGTGTAGTACCTCCATAATATGGAATGATGGCGTATGAAAGTGTTTAATCTCGTAACAATCTAAAATGTGGACCGCACACAAACATGGTACTGTTAGTGGTTTGACTGACCTATAGGGCTCATTTATAGGCATGAGTATTTAGCACATTTGCAGTAACAATTTTCCGACTTTTGAGAGAACACATTTTCATTTGCTAATCACTTTTTTATTTTATGAGAATCGGTATTGGAGATGGCATGAGGAAAGCTCAAGGTTTTCAATCAGGGATATCGATCGCGTTTCGTCTCGGGGATTTAATAGACTTGATCTCGTATCGGAGGAGATCTCGGACGAGATGAGTCTAACTCGGGAGTTCATCTCGGATTTCCATCTCAGGTCTGAAAGTTCATATCAGAACAATCTCGGGGTACATAATATGTTAAAAAATGATATTTTTACAATGACTTTTATGAATGCTATTAAAAACATAGTAACTTAAACTTGAATTACAAAACGACATTATTATTCTTTGTTTTGCGAAAGATCATTTATACTCTAAATCGTAATATGCTTAAAAAATATTATTAGACATAAAACATTAAAAGATCCAAAACATTAAAAAAATCAGCATAAATAGACTAGAAAATTCAAATTTCATAAGTAACATGTATGTAAAAAGAGACGAATATGAAAATCATAAGCATTGTAGAACATATATGAACATACAATATGGTCATTTAACATGCAAAATGTAAAATAACAAAAAATTATCATGGCTAGATTTGAGTTTTTTTTTTTATTGTTCTAGTTCACACACAAATTTAAATTTTCACCAAAAAAGCAAAGTTCTCGGATGATATTTCAGTATGTCATCTCAGTTTATATATCATTCGATATTGTAATATCTCGGGAGATATATTCGAAAGGAGATTTAGAGTGATATTTGCTGTTTCGTCTCGGAAGGAGCCCAAAATGAGATCTCAGAGGAGATCTCGGGCGATATTAGCGAGATTTGAAACAGTAGGACAGCTACAACTGAGAAGAAAAGGAAATCCAGAACAATGATCAGTCATTGTATCCAACATGGAGTGGGACTGATTAACGCAGTATGCAACACTATACATATTACCTTTGATTTGGTAAAGTAAGACCTCTATAACTGATGTTTTCTAATCCAACCAATCGGTTATGCTTTTGTTCTCTCTAACTACTTTCATTTCTTTTCTTTTGCAATGTTCAGTTTGTACTGCTCTAGGAACTTACCATTTATTTCTGAATAATAAGTGTGTATAACTGTATTGAAAACGAATTTGGTCCGTGGCAGTTTGAAAACTATCTAGTTATTTCTCTGTTCAAATTTATGTTGCTTATATTGTATATGCTATTTCTTTTTTTTTTTTGCAAAAATCATTAGTACAAATATGTTTGCAATAAACGTTGTATACAATTATATGTAGCTAAATTGCTTTATTTTTGACAATTCTTGCTTATATCCCCCTTCACCGAAATATTGATCGGATTTATGCTTTGTACAATTGAACTTGCCCTTGGCACACAAAATGGTTCACCTGCTAGTATTTTACCAAAGTATGTTTTAAAGCTTTTTTGGTTATTCATTATCAATTTATCATATGTTGTTGGTTGCTGAAGCAGGTTCTACTACCAAAACCCTTCTTTAAGCTTAAAAGAAAAAGGTTGTGCATGCGAATGAAAGCCTAAAATATATATTCCCGAAATGTCTATATTTGAAATCCGGGTTAAGCATGCAACAGCTCGCGCATGTAATTATATTCAAAAAACATACATATTGCCAGCACATGCACATCCAAAACATAAATGTAATGCTCATTCACTACATTATAAAATGATACACACAATAGAAAATAAAGCGCACACATAAAGGTGGTTGTTATAGATTTGCGAAGAACATGCAAGCAAATTCTTAAATAATGAAGCATGTTAGTAAACTTATGCGACAAAATGAAGCACATTATATCACGTACACGTATAAGCGCATGCATTTAGCACATATTGGTTGCCAACTGTGTATATGCTCAGCTATTGCTAGCGGAACACCAACTGTGTGTGTATGTGTGTGCATGCTTTGCATAATTTCATACTCGGGCTTGGTGATGTCATATAATGATGAAGTTTATTTCAAAAAAAGAAAGAGATTGGCCCACCTTATAAGCAATGAAGCAAAAGTGATCTATGGCCATTATTATAGTTATTATCACCCTACCTTTAGCATGAATATGCTAGGATAATTATGATAATACCATTTCAGAATCAGTAAATGGTGCAATCAATTCAAAATTCCCAGATAATTATACTACTCAACCCAAATAAACAGAATGGTGCACTTAATAAATATATAGCAAATCAAGATCGACAACTTTTAGTAACCAACTCACCACTTATATCTTCGCCATCCTCAACAATCGCTTCTTTACCATTTGCCCCCGCCATGCCTTCAAATCTGGTCCGCTAAAAGGAATTCAAAACAGATTCGTTACACAGCTAAAAGACTAGGGCTTTAAACTCAGAGAATCCATTACCATTACCTACGTAGATGGATGAACGGTTGACAATTGAAGATGAATCGATCGATTCTTGTGTTTGATCGTGAAGACAAGACGAAACTTGATTAATTTAGGGTTTCTTGCGCAAAACAGGGACTTTGTTAACGGCAATATCTGAAATATGTTTATTCCGAACATGGGATAGATCAATTGTGAATCATTGGATCACAATTTCACTTTTCATGTAAAAAAAATCCATAATTTATGTGTTCAAATAACTTCTCCACTCTGTTAACAACACTAATTGAAATATTTCTAAAATTGGGAGCGGCTATTGGGACACAAAATCTAGCACAAATTTTAAACCATTGGATTTGTTTGTCTTTATGTGTGAGGTATAATTCAAAGGGAGATCTAGTGGTTGAGATTGCTTGTGTATAGATTTGTGTCACTATTTTGTGTCTAAATAGACAATCCCTCTAAAATTATCCTATATATCTCTTTTAACTAATAGGTGACCGTACTCCGCAAATCGGAGATTGCAGTAGAGATTAGATGTTATGTACATTTGTTAAAAAAGTTGAAAATTTTATCAATTATTTAGTGAAAGTTGATAGAAAAGTAGATGGTATGTTATTACGAACTTGTATTTTTTGCCCGCTTTGCTGGGCATTAAAATTTATGTTATTAAAAAAAATATTGTAATGATTAAATATCAAAAATAAAAGAAAAGTAAAGTATTGTAATTAATATTAAATAGTTATATATATATTTAAATATTATAATTTATGCGGACAATAATAAATTGTTTTGTTGTTCATCCAAAAACAACTTAATTATGGATGATTATTTTGATTAATTGTTCTGTTATCTATCTAATAATTTATGCAGTAATAATAATTAATTGTCATGTTGTTCACCCAACAATAATTTTGCTGTAGATGATTATTTGATTAATTATTCTGTTATCCATCTAAATTTTTTGTTACGAATGGTTATTTTTTGGCATAGATATAAAAAAATGATTATTTGTGATTTTATTCTGAAAACATGTTCTTAATTCATTTAATTTAAACTTATTTTGTGATCATTAAATGTGAAAATTTGAACAAATAATCATTAAAATTATATAAGTGATACAATTCAAGTAATATTATATAAATTATATACAAACTACAATATAATAACTTTTTGATGAAGCAAAAAGGTGTATATGATGTCATCATATATATATATATATATATATATATATATATATAATATGATGCAATGTATGCTTTGTTATTAAGTTTTAAATATATTTTATATGTATAAGAGGCAATCTAACTAAAATTTCAAATTACAACATAAAAATAAACATCCATAATAGAAAAATACATTAATCAATAGTAGTTTTCAGAGCAAAATAAATATATATCATGAGTAGTTTTTATTCCAAACAAAATATATATGAAATCAGAGCAAAATAAATATAAGATCATGAGTAGTTTCCATTCCAAACAAAATAAACATGAAAATTATGTTCAAGTCCAATCTTGTTCCCAACTTAACTTCATGACTTCCACTTTTTTGAATATTTTTCATTCCTGCAGTGCAATAAACATTTGAATAGATGCACAATATTAATTAGTCATTCCTTACCAAAAAATAATAATATGTACATCATATATAAAGTAACCTTCAAATATATATAACTTACTTTTTCTTTTTTAATTGCTTTCAGTTTTGAAATAAATCTATTTTCATCATCTCTTTTATCCTTAAAGTCGCTAAAAATATATGGCAGCTTGACATCATTATAAATCTCTTTGCTTTTCCTCTTCAAACTATTAGTGTTTGTAGATTTTTCAGTACCGGGGCTTTGCATATTGATGTCAGTTTCAGATTCGATGCTGAAACTTGGTATAGTCATCTGCATATAAATGAAATAAAATAACTTGGTGCATTGAACATGACTAACTAACTAACTATATATATATATATATGTGTATGTGTGTGTGTGTCAACCAAATACCTGTGAACTTTGTAACGCAACTGACCGTCTTCACTTTCTATCATTGAATTCCCAATCAACTCACTTCAAATATGTCTGTGGCTGTGTACATGCTTGAACCTCTGTGTACATTACTCTCACCAACACATATAGTAATTGTATACTGCCTTTCCTCCAAACACTTCAAAATTGTTGGAAATTCATTTTTCTTTCCTTGCTAGAAAGAATATTATAATTTATTTAATTTTGTCAAATAATAAAGTATTAAAATTTTCTGTTATAATATTTGGAGCTATACATACATTTTCTTGATCTTCCATTACATCATAAACATTTTTTTAACCATTTAGTAAACCTCACGGTCTTGCAAAATTATTACAGCACTGCCACTATTATCTTCAACAATAACACATAATCTAAATCTGCACACAATCACACACACACACACACACTTATATATATATATATATATATATATATATATATATAAACTATTAGTAGGAAAGTAAGTAAAATTTTCTCTTGCATTACACAAAAATTACCTCATGTATGGACAGGGTACGCTTCTTTTACAATTAGGACATTTATACTTCTCATCTTTCTCCTCAACTTCTTGATCACTATATGCTAAGCATGCATCATAATACCAAGTTTGTTCCTCTTTTATATTCCTAACGGTTACTTGACAAATAAATTCTTTTTGAAATTTATAAAATATAGCAACTTTAGGTACTTGAATAGGAACGACAAATTAAAAATGAAAAATTTTAAGTCTAGGGAGTATACCTCAATATATTCAAATTTAAAGTTCCTTATCTCACAAATACTCTGTATTTGATAATCTCCGGTAATCATATCGTTAACAACAACTTTTCCTTCATTAAGGGGATTGTTAAAGGGACTCCACTTTTGGTTAAGGGGAGGACAAAATCTAAATTATTGTTCAATTATTAAGGGGAGGATCAAAAAAATTAGCCCTCCCTTAAACATTTAATTAAAAACTCCAATATTTACCCCATAATCTTATTTAATGTAAACTTTAAAAGCTAAATGCTAAATAATGAGCACAATTTAATGAAATAAAAAATGGGATATAGTTAACATAATGGAGACATAAGAAAGTTGTGTGGGTGATCAGAAGATATCAGATCAGGTAAGTTAATGAATATCATTTTGTAATTCGATGGTTCAATTTAAAATACTTAAATATTCATGAACAAATCTGATCGAGTATGTATAATTGGAACATTAATTGAGATGCAGATGATTTTGCGCCTTGGAAACGATAAGAAATTGTATTCGTGCTTATGTAAATCAGCGCGAAATATAAAAAGAACGATAGCGAATTTTATGTTGTGACAAGGGGTAGTTTAGTCCATGTTTTTTCTAAAATAAAAAAACCAAACCCTTCCTTAACAATTTTTTTTTAAAGTGGAGTCCCCCTTAAAATTGTCCTCCCCTTAACCAAAAGTGGAGTCCTTTTAACAATCCCCTTCATTGAAATCAATAATATCCAACCTACATATTTTATAAGTTTAATTTTTGATGTATATTATATTTAAAAAATATATTATTGTAACAACCCAGAAATTCTGAGCCAGTTTAAAATTTTTATTTTTGTTATTTTAATGAATTTTGAATATTTAAAATGGATTATTTTAAATAATAACGACGGAAAATTTATTTTCGATGAAATTAAAACAAATAAATTTATTTTAATTATATAACGAGCCTGAAATGGCCATACAGTTCGAAAATTCGATTTCAAATTTCAAATGAATATATAGAATTCGTTTTAAGTCGGAATTGAACAAAACCAGAAATATTTGAATCTGTTTAATCGTATCTTTCTAACGAAGTTAAGAAACTGAGATTTCACTTTGTAGAGTGAGAGATATGTCCAGTTTAAAATTCAGAAAGGTCGTTGTGGAATTTATATATATTTTAAAATATGTAAAGGCCCTTAGAAATGGAAATTTTGCAAACAACCTCGGTTTTCGACGAAACCACTTTTGTTGGATCTGTGATGTCAAATTATTGCTAGGTTTCAAAATTCATAATTTTCTGAATCAATATGTGAGCGTGGCGAAGTTAAACCTGTTTTAACAGTTTCAATTAAATTTAGGTCGACCAGAAAATGGCCATTTTTCAAACGGTCTCAGAATTCGACGAAATTAGTTTTGTTAGGACCGTATCGTCAATACGAAGCTAGAAATAATTTTTCTGGAATTTTTGAAGCATGTATGTGGCCCCTGTGAATTGAAATGTGCGTTTAAATTGAATATATAAAGATTTATATTTTAAATTCAACAGAAACTGGTCGAAACGATAGAATTGGCTTACGAAACATATCCCATTGTGTTCGAAATGGGGGTAATTAGCTAGAGATGAGAGTCGTTGGGTTCGATTTCGAGTTCAAATTTTAAAGTTAATTTTTTGGAATATTAAATTAAAAAATTTAATTCAATAAAAAGGGGCCAACCCCTCTCCCTCTTCTCTCTCTTCCTTCAGTCAAAATCGATAAAAGAAATAAAAAAAATGGCAACGTCGAGACCACACCCCCCAGACCCGACACCACCGTTCGCCCTCCGCCGACTTCGCTGGCTTCGCCCCCCCACTCCCCTTCCACCGCTCTCTCCTCTTCTCTTTCTCCCTTCTGCAAACCGCGTCCACAAGAAAAACCACCCCAAACCCTAACCTCCGACGTCCACGAGCCCGCCACCAGACCTCGCGCCTCCTCCCAGCCCCTCCCTAGCCTCTTCGATCCTCCTTCTCCCTCCTACCCCTACTCTCCTTTCTCTCCGTTCAAGAAACCCCCAAAAAAAAAAAACTTTCTGAAACGCCACTGCCCAAGGCCCGAGCGCCACAATAACCACCGCCGCTGGCCCCTTCAACGCCAGTCCACAGCGCGAGCACCACTCCCCCTCTTCGCAGAAAGAATACTGCAGTAAGTTTTTAATTCATTTTATTTAATCCTCCTTTGAAATATATGATTCTTTATTCATTTAGAGAGACTAGATTTTTCATGAAAGCTAGCCAAAAAAAATGAATGAACTTTATTTATTTGAATAACAGAAAAAGATTAGATTTTTACTTAAGAAAAGATTCGATTTTTAAATATTAAGAAGATTTAATTTTTAAGCTAGAAAGCAAGAAGTGATTTTTAATTATACAAAAATATGATTTTTATATAATGTAGAAGTTAAAAATATGATTTTTATATAATGTAGAAGTTAAAAATATGATTTTGATATAATGTAGAAGTTAAAAATATGATTTTTATATAGTAGGGATTATAAAATATAATTTTTATAATATAAAAAGGTTAAAAATATAATTTTTATAATATAAAAAGGTTAAAAATATAATTTTTATATTATAGAAAGGGTAAAAATATAATTTTTTTATGTGTAGTAAGATAAAAACTCGATCTTTATATTTGAAAAAGCGAAATCTTTATATTTGAAAGGGCGAAATTTTTATATTTGAAAAGGCAAAATCTTTATATTTGAAAAGGCGAAATCTTTATATTTGAAATGGCGAAATCTTTATATTTGAAAAGGCAAAATCTTTATATAGAGAATGGCGAGAGAAAAATATGACTTTTTATAACGAAGTGAAGATAAAAATTCAATTTTATTCGATTTTTATATATGTAGCAAACACGGACGACGAAAGTGACAAAAGGCTAGTGGTGAAGATTTCCTACATATGAAGAGTTGTGGCGTTGGATTTAGCTTTTGGTGAGAACTTCTCACTTTAAGTTTCTTTTCTAGTTATAAATATATACTAGGATGCAGACGGTGTTTAGTAGCACCTGACACCATCGTCCACAAACCATGGACTTGTTTGTTTGGTTGTGTAGTTGGTTGGATTATTTGATTTGAATTTGATTGTTTGGTGAAATGAAATTGATTTGATTGAGATGTGTATGGCGTGGGTCATTACTAGACCGGGGATAAGGCTAGGCCTTATCCCATTTCTAGTATCGTGCCGTTATGCCGCCGAAATTTTCTAAAATAAGTTCAAAAAATAAAAATATCATTTTACTGAATAAATGAGCTGAATAGAAATTCATGTGTTGAAATAAAATATTTTATCGTTAAAAATATAATTTTTAATGTTTGTGAATAAAATAAAATATTCATTTACAAATCAGACGATTTGTTTATGTACACTGATTTGATTGATATTGATTGGGACGATAAATTTTACACGTCGCCCAACTGCACAAATAAAATCTGTGTTTGTTGATGTGAAAGCCCACACGGTATTGGGATGATATTTAACATACACTAGTCCCAATTGTATAGTTGTTTGTCGATCGATAGGCTGACAGGCAGTTGTGTTGTGCACTTTGGATGATGGTTGATTGTTTACTGTTGCTATTATATACATGTGTTGTGTAGAATCCATATAATTAACATTATATGGTAATTGATTGGGCCTCATTCCAATTTAGAAAATAAAGAATACAACAAAATATATATTCATGTGTTGAAAAGAAATATATATTCATGTGTTGAAAAAAATATTCATTTGTCGAATAGAATAACGAAGTTATTGAAATATATAAAGCCGTGTTGATTAGATATTCGCCATTTTGACGCGAACGATATTTATATCGATTTTATTCGAATATCGAAAAAGAAGTGATTTCAAAATATAACGTTTTGAAAATATTATCATTGATGATATGGAATATTCAATTTTGATTTAAAATTGAATATGAAGTTGAAATCGTTTTTAAAACGAATTTAAAACAATTTATAAATTACGTTTAAAATCGAAATCGACAAAGTATATATAATATATATATTAAATGGCCTGAATAGAACGCGCCGCGGTAGTTTGTGAATTTCGACCATTGACTTCGAATTGACGTTACGAGACATCCGACTGTCGGATTATCCTAAAACTGGAACCGTTGGGTTCGTATCGAAAAGAGCTTTCCAATGACTATTTGAAATTTGAAATCTGACGGTTGGATTTGGAGAGACGTCCAAATCAAATTTAGAAAAGGTCGTTGTAAGTGCAGTTCGACGACCGTTATTGGAAATCGACTGTACGGGCCTTGATAAAATTATTAAAAATATCTATAATTTGTGTAAAATCAAAATATATGAATTGGAAAGAACTGGGATGAAAAATTCCCTATTTGAAAGGATTAAAATATATTTTTATCGAAATGAACTAGTTATGAACTAGAATTAAAATCCAATATTTTTAAATAAATAAATTGGGTTTGAAGTGGTTTTAAAAATAATTGAAATGATCGGTAATGGAGTACCACCAGTTTTGCTCCAAGCGATAGTTAAATCTTTAACTATATTTGAACGTGAAATGATAATTAATTTTACCGATAACACCGTGGTGTTAGATATGGAGTATTACCAGTTTTGCTCCATGGGGTATATAGGTTGGGATGGGGAAATAAAATAAATAATTACTTCGGTGTGGTTCGCTAATCCCGACTAGTTTGAAAAACCACAATATGGTTTGAAATGATATCAAAAGGAAGATTAAAGAATAAATTTAAAAGAATTTATCTTCGATAAAATTAATGGGAACCTTTCCCTAAGAATGTGAATAAAGGAATATTCTGAATTGAAATGAGGCGTATGGTGTATTTATGTAACATTTGTTTATTATATACGTGGGTTATTTGGAAAGACCGGGCTTATACCCATTCTGAATAACCGATTCGATGATAAGTCAAAGATGAAGACGGTGATATGCGAGGAAAGTGCCTCCGGTTTCGTTCAGACCCAGAACGAACTTGTAAATGGACTGTGTGTCTGACATTGGATTTTATTCTGTGTGATTGATTTCTATTAAATATATATCTGTTTGGCGGCGGAGAATTTATTCTCTTGCTTAACGCCCTTCTCTGAGACGTAGGAGCACTACAACAAAACGGCCATATTACAACGGTGGAACACCGTTGTAATATACATTTTACAACGGTGGGCTAACCGTCGTGTATTAAGAAGTTGTAATAGACTAAAATCTTTTACAACGTTTTTACACCATTGCAACACCGTTGTAATATGTATATTTTACAACTGTTTTGCACCGTTGTGTCGCTATTGTAATATGTATATTACAACTTTTTATAACTGTTGTAATACAACTATTATTTTTCAAATATAATATATGCACAAATTATATGTATATATTTTACTAATAAAAGAATTTATTCCATAACATATTATCTACAAAATTGAAGATATCAAACAAGCTTAGAACATGAGCCAAAACAATATTTTTTTTTTCAAACTCGCATCATTTTTTATATAATTTGCTCAATTATTACAAACAATGAATCATACATGATATAAAACTGTACGAAATCACAATTATTATAAAATTAATATACAATCAAGATGAGAAGGCTGTGGCAGTAGCTAAGATATGTTGAGAGCCAAGGTTGCTCAACCAATAATGATGTGCTCTTCAAACCCAATTCAATTCTTGTTCCAGAACTTTCCTTCTCCTCAGTGTTTCCATCGTCCAAACTCTTGATTCCATTTAAAAGTTTAGCGATTACTTCATCGTCGTCTTTCAGTTTGAAATTAGCCCTGTCAAACGCTACAAATAGATTCATTCAGTATAGACATACGAGTAAGGCTGGACATTCATACTTCCTTGAGTGAAAGAACATCATCAAGCGGATGAGATTTAGCTACAACTACATCTAACATGTCACCAACTTTCTTCCATCTGAAATAGATGCAGTTTCTTTTGTTATTTACGTCAACACTCCATCGTTCATTCAACCTTCAAACCAGTTCATCCCAAACTTCTAAAATCATCCATAATCCCACAAACTGGAAAACATAATCCTCCTCCACCATCCATCTACAAAAATCATCCATAAATCGTACACCATTCATCTGCTAAAACCATCAAACTACAAAAAATTATGTTTTTTAATGCTACAAATATGAAAACAAGCTGCATTAGGCATTCCTAATGCCACACAGGGTGATTCAATACACTTGATATGCAAAAACATGCCAAAACAATGTATCTGAACTGACTAAAACTTAAAAACAACTGTACAATAAAATAACCTAGCCAAAAGCGAAGAACATACCATCTACAAGAGAGAAGCGCGACATTAAATGCAGGCAGCACCACCAAGGAAACGATCAATAACATTTCTTTCAAGTATTTAGAGAGTACGAGTTCGGATCTTCCCCCAAACGACCCAGTCTCGCGATTTCCGGCAAATAAGGGTTTCCTGCAAATTCAGGGATAAGCACTTGGAGTAGGGGCGGCTTGCTTTAGAGGTGAACCTAGGGTAAATGAACTAGAAAGGAGGAGGGTACAGAAAAGGGGAACTCATGTGATTTTCTACCAGCGACAACGAAGCGAAATGGAGCAAAATCAAGGGTCTTGTTGCAAAAGAGGTAGGATAGCGGATGGGGACTCACGCGAGAGGGGAGGGGCAACTGCGAGAAAGAAGAGGATGTTACAGGAGAAAAGGAAATTAGGGGTTTGAAAGTGGGCTGCGGCGGAAGAAACGAGAAGGAAATTAGGGTTTGGATAGAAGTGATAAGAGGGAATTGAAAATTAAAAGGAAACGAGGGTGGAGGGAAATGAAATTTTCGTGTACAATAAGCGGGAAATGACATTAGGTTTTTATTGTAAGCTACCCTACGTTTATTACTTAATAATTTACAAACGATTATACATCTTAGATTATAAACTAACTGGTGCCTCTTAAAACAACATACTTGAACCTCACACGCAAAAACATGTGAACTTCGGACAGATGAAGCTTTTTTAGTTAAACAAATTAATAAATATTTGATTAATTATTATTTATTGAAAATTATTATCAATCATTACTTACTAGTATTTAATAGTTTGTTATTTGTAAATTATTATCAATCATTATTAAATATTAATTATCAATCATTATTTGTATTGAAAATTATTAGTATTGAAAATTATTATCAACCATTATTTATTGAAAATTGTTGAAAACATAAAAGTTGTGAATTATTAAATATTAATTATCAATCATTGTTAGTATTGAGAATTATTATCAATCGTTATTTATTGAAAATTATTGAAAACATAAAAGTTGTGAATTATTAAATTACTAGTATTGAAAATTATTATCAATCATTATTTATTAAAAACTTACTTCCCAATTGATTATTAAATATTAATTATTAGTTATTAATTATAAATAATCAATATAAATGTATTAATATTAATTATTAGTTGTTAATTATATTAAAATATAGTCATATATTACAACAGTCAAAAAATAAAAGTTGTGATAGGCTTTTATTACAACTACCAAAATAACACAGTTGTTAAAAATAAGTTTATTACAACTTTTCTGAAAAAAAGTTGTAAAAAACATTTATTACAACGGTGCTTTTACCACCGTTGTAAAATTAAAGTTGTAATATGGTGTTATTGTTGTAGTGGAGCTCAGAGGTTATATATCGATGGATATCAATCACATGGC
This sequence comes from Allium sativum, assembly GCA_030737875.1. Lineage (NCBI taxonomy): Eukaryota > Viridiplantae > Streptophyta > Magnoliopsida > Asparagales > Amaryllidaceae > Allium > Allium sativum. The sequence goes on from CM060912.1 coordinate 19,677,085, forward strand.
ATGAATTGCCTATGTGGCACGCCTAAGTGGCAAATGATCAAGGCTTTTGTTGAAAAGCAAAGTCTTGTGGTTGATGATCAAAGCATGGCCTACGTGGCTTAGCTTTGTGTATAACGTCGATTCGCGAGCCTCACACCTCGGTATGAGTCAAAAACGGGAAAAGGACCCAAGGATTGCACGACGTTTCTTTCTAGTATGGGTGGTGTCAATGCTTAAAATGGCTGACATTTATATAATTTTCACCTTTGTGGTTGTTGGATGCGAGCACTACAACAAAAACACCATATTACAACTTTAATTTTACAACGGTGGTAAAAGCACCGTTGTAATAAATGTTTTTTTACAAATTTTTTCCAGAAAAGTTGTAATAAACTTATTTTTAACAACTATGTTATTTTGGCAGTTGTAATAAAAGCCTATCACAACTTTAATTTTTTGACTGTTGTAATATATGACTATATTTTAATATAATTAACAAGTAATAATTAATATTAATACATTTATATTGATTATTTATAATTAATAACTAATAATTAATATTTAATAATCAATTGCGAAGTATGTTTTTAATAAATAATGATTGATAATAATTTTCAGTACTAGTAATTTAATAATTCACAACTTTTATGTTTTCAATAAATAATGATTGATAATAATTTTTAATACTAATAATTTTCAATACAAATAATGATTGATAATTAATATTTAATAATGATTGATAATAATTTACAAATAACGAACTATTAAATACTAGTAATTAATGATTGATAATAATTTTCAATAAATAATAATTAATCAAATACTTATTAATTTGTTCAACTAAAAAAGCTTCATCTGTCCGAAGCTCACATGTATTTGCGTGTGAGGTTCAAGTACGTTTTTTTTAAGAGGTACCGGTTAGTTTATAATCTAAGATGTATAATCGTTTGTTAAATTATTAAGTAATAAACGTAGGGTAGCTTACAATAAAAACCTAATTTCATTTCCCGCTTACTGTACACGAAAATTTCATTTCCCTCCACCCTCGTTTCCTTTTAATTTTCAATTCCCTCTTATCACTTCTATCCAAACCCTAATTTCCTTCTCGTTTCTTCCGCCGTCGCCCACTTTCAAACCCCAATTTCCATTTCTCCTGTAACATCCTCTTCTTTCTCGCAGTTGCTCCCCCCCTCTTGTGTGAGTCCCCGTCCGCTATCTTACTCTTTTGCAACAAGACCCTTGATTTTGCTCCATTTCGCTTCGTTGTCGCTAGTAGAAAATCATATGAGTTCCCCTTTTCTGTACCCTCCTCCTTTCTAGCTCATTTATCCCAGGTTCACCTCTAAAGCAAGTCGCCCCTACTCCAAGTGCTTATCCCTAAATTTGCAGGAAACCCTTATTTGTAGGAAATCGCGAGACTGGGTCGTTTGGGGGAAGATCCGAACTCGTCCTCTCTAGATACTTGAAAGAAATGTTATTGATCGTTTCCTTAGTGGTGCTGCCTACATTTAATGTCGCGCTTCTCTCTTATAGATGGTATGTTCTTCGCTTTTGGCTAGGTTATTTTATAGTACAGTTGTTTTTAAGTTTTAGTCATTTCAGATGCATTGTTTTGGCATGTTTTTACCTATCAAGTGTATTGAATCACCCTGTTTGGCATTAGGAATATCTAATGCAGCTTGTTTTCATATTTGTAGCATTAAAAAAAGGTAATTTGTTGTAGTTTGAGGGTTTTAGCAGATGAATGGTGTACGATTTATGGATGATTTTGTAGATGGATGGTGGAGGAGGATTATGTTTTCCAGTTTGTGGGATTATGGATGATTTTAGTAGTTTGGGATGAACTGGTTTGAAGGTTGAATGAACGATGGAGTGTTGACGTAAATAACAAAAGAATATGCATCTATTTCAGATGGAAGAAAGATTGGTGACATGTTAGATGTAGTTGTAGCTGAATCTCAACCGCTTGATGATGTTCTTTCACTCAAGGAAGCATGAATGTCCATACGAGCAAGGCTGGCCTTACTCGTATGTCTATACTGAATGAATCTATTTGTAGCATTTGACAGGGCTAATTTCAAACTGAAAGACGACGATGAAGTAATCGCTAAACTTTTAAGTGGAATCAAGAGTTTGGACGACGGAAACACTATGGAGAAGGAAAGTTCTGGAACAAGAATTGAATTTTGTTTGAAGAGCTCATCATTAGTGGTTGAGCAACCCTGGCTCTCAACATATCTTAGCTACTGCCACAGCCTTCTCATCTTGATTGTATATTAATTTTATAATAATTGTGATTTTGTACAGTTTTATATCATGTATGATTCATTGTTTGTAATAATTGAGCATATTATATAAAAAATGATGCGAGTTTGAAAAAAAATAATATATTGTTTTGGCTCATGTTCTAAGCTTGTTTGTTATCTTCAAATTTGTAGATAATATGTTCTGGAATAAATTATTTTATTAGTAAAATATATACATATAATTTGTGCATATATTATATCTGAAAAATAATAGTTGTATTACAACGGTTATAAAAAGTTGTAAAATATACATATTACAACAGTGTCGCAAAGGTGCAAAACAGTTGTAAAATATACATACTACAATGGTGTTGCAACGGTGTAAAAATGTTGTAAAAGATTTCAGTCTATTATATATATAGGTCCTATAGGACCGGGAAACGTGTGTTCAGGAATAACCAATCCTCAAACATAACGGAGGACCGGCCTTGGAGGTTCCATAGGATCATAGTGGGGTCCTGAGGCATTTGCTAGAGTGTCTCGAATCGGAGAGGAGCTTGCCCCTTGCCTCGACTCATGATGGAATCCAATTTCCAATATGTGTCATTCGGTTTTATTTGTAGAGCCTAGTATGGCGACATAGTGGTATGGGGCACTATGCCGTCTATGATTTATATATTATGATTGAAGTTGTTTTCTTCACTTATATTAATAATAAAAGATCAAATTTCACGTATCAAGCATTATTTGGCTGTTATAAGGGAAAACCTTATCCTCCGGCTTGCGTTGCATTGTGTGATGGGACATGGGTCTTATAATAGCTTCATTGTTCTTTATTTAGTATTGCGCTGTTTGTTTAAGCACTGGTATTCTTTGGGTAAAAACATGTTCCGTGTTATACGGCGTGGTCCCTTGATTTACCGAACTTTAAAATAAAGATTTATAACAGTTTTAGGTCTCATACCAGTCACATGACTGACCTGGAGTTTATTGTTTTGACCTAAACTCTGGGTGCCCTTATTTTCCGCACGGGCAGCTAGTAGTTGGGTTTTGCAGATTTATATTCACAGGACCTGGTTTATAGCTGAAGTGATATTCGGAAAGCTCCGTATCCATGTATTTATTTCAGTTATGTTTTGTATTATTTTTCCGCTGCAATAATGTATTTAAATCTCTGATATTCTCTGTTGTATAATATTTATTCATACTCTGTAATATTCTTGTATTCTGATGGAATTGTTGTAATAAGCAATGAAATGTTCTTCTGCTTGCGTTCTGGTTTGTCGTGTTCTCATACGATCAGCGGTTTCGAACGGTCTTGATCGGTTTAGCGATCGATTCAGATCGAGTGAAATTCCTAGCCATTACAGTTGGTATCAGAGCTCTGGTTTATAGAGCTCGAGAACAAGGCTCATTAGAACCAAACGAAAGAATTCATCAGAAATTGGATTAGTAATATCCGATGAGAATGGCTCGTTAGAGATGGGATCAACAGTATCCTAGAACGAGTCGAAAGAGAGTAGTGTTTTTAAAATAAAAATGAAAACCACTTTTGTTTTGAAAAGTTAAACCATTTTATACGTATTTGAATATTAATTTTATTTTGAATTTGGACAATACAATATATAAAGATTTTGCGTACACGCCTTGCAAACGTGTATACGAAGTTTTAATATACTGAATAGATATAGAATCACACTCTAGTCGCCCGGAGACGATTCTGATGATCGGTGCACATCAGGGTTTGTGTTCGAGTTTCGAAAGTGAGATATCTATATATTTCCATTAGACTGGTGTGAGAACCAAAACTAGATAGGATTTATTATTGTGATTTGACATCAAAAACATGATTTTCTGTATATATATATATATATATCAAAATTATGAATTTGACACATTAATTCACTAATTGATTGATGGTTGTATTGTATGATTATTGTTTTGATTATTTAAAATTTTGAATCATGTAGCGAAACGGTATCAAATATTAAACTTAATTGCAAATTGGTTGAAATTGCATGCATATACATGTATATCCATCGAACATGTCATATCAAGGAGGCTAGAGAAGAGGAATAAAATTGTTTGCCCAACAAATAGGTACACATTTACTGTTTTGTTTGGGTGATGATGATTTTATGAGCCGATTGGCTAGCCGCTTGGCTTTTTCTTTTTCTTTTTGAGATGAGAGGGGCTGTATGGTAGTTTGGGGATTTTCCCGATGCTCCCGGTGCAGGGGAGGTTATGGCAAAAAAATTCGAAAATTTAGGGTGTTATCCAAATTTTTGAAAAATTTGAAAGTTCTTAGAAACTGAAAAGTTGAAGGACTTAAGCCATAATGAAAATAACTAAAGTTGAGTTGATTATAAAACAACTTTCAGCTTCGTTCCTTTTCGAGGAGGAAAAGATTTTAAGTGGGGGAGATTGTAACAACCCAGAAATTCTGAGCCAGTTTAAAATTTTTATTTTTGTTATTTCAATGAATTTTGAATATTTAAAATGGATTATTTTAAATAACAACGACGGAAAATTTATTTTCGACGAAGTTAAAACGAATAAATTTATTTTAATTATATAACGAGCCTGAAATGGCCCTGCAGTTCGAAAATTCGATTTCGAATTTCAAATGAATATACAGAATTCGTTTTAAGTCGGAATTGAACGAAACCAGAAATATTTGAATCTGTTTAATCATATCTTTCTAACGAAATTAAGAAACTGAAATTTCGCTTTGTAGAGTGAGAGATATGTCCAGTTTAAAATTCAGAAAAGTCGCTGTGGAATTTACATATATTTTAAAATATATAAAGGCCCTTAGAAATGGAAATTTTGCAAACGACCTCAGTTTTCAATGAAATCACTTTTGTTGGATCCGTGATGTCAAATTATTGCTAGATTTCAGAATTCATAATATTCCGAATCAATATGTGAGCGTGGCAAAGTTAAACGTGTTTTAACAGTTTCAACTAAACTCGGGTCGACCATAAAATGGCCATTTTTGAAACGGTCTCAGAATTCGACGAAATTAGTTTTGTTAGGGCCGTATTGTCAATACGAAGCTAGAAATAATTTTTCTGGAATTTATGAAGCAAGTACGTGGCCCCGGTGAATTGAAATGTGCGTTTAAATTGAATGTATAAAGATTTATATTTTAAATTCGACGGAAACTGGTCGAAACGATAGAATTGGCTTACGAAACATATCCCATTGTGTTCGGAATTCGGAATGGGGGTAATTAGCTAGGGACGACTGTCGGTGGGTTCGATTTCGAGTTCGAATTTTAAAGTTAACTTTTTGGAATATTAAATTATAAAATTTAATTCAATAAAAAGGGGACAACCCCTCTCCCTATCCTCTCTCTTCCTTCAGTCAAAATCGATAAAAGAAATAAAAAATGGCAACGTCGACGACCACACCTCCCCCAGACCCGACACCACCATTCGCCCTCCGACCTCCGCCGACTTCGCTGGCTTCGCCCCCCTCTCCCCTTCCACCGCTCTCTCCTCTTCTCCTTCTCCCTTCTACAACCCGCGTCCACAAAAAAAACCGCCCCAAACCCTAACCTCTGACATCCACGAGCCCGCCACCAGAACTCGCGCGCCTCCTCCCAGACCCTCCCTAGCCTCTCCGATCCTCCTTCTCCCTCCTACCCTCTCTCTCCTTTCTCTCCGTTCAAGAAACCCAAAAAAACGTTTCTGAAACGCCACTGCCCAAGGCTCGAGCGCCACCGTCACCACCTCCGCTGTCCTCCTCAACGCCAGTCTACAGCGCGAGCACCACTCCCCTTCTTCGCTGAAAGAATAATGCAGTAAGTTTTTAATTCATTTTATTTAATCCTCCTTTGAAATATACGATTCTTTATTTGTTTAGAGAGACTAGATTTTTCATGAAAGCTAGCAAAAAAAATGAATGAACTTTATTTATTTGAATAATAGAAAAATATTAGATTTTTACTTAAGAAAAGATTCGATTTTTAGATGTTAAGAAGATTTGATTTTTAAGCTAGAAAGCAAGAATTGAATTTTAATTATATAAAAATATGATTTTTATATAATGTAGAAGTTAAAAATATGATTTTTATATAATGTAGAAGTTAAAAATATGATTTTTATATAATAGGGATTATAAAAATATATTTTTTATAATATAAAAAGGTTAAAAATATAATTTTTGTAATATAAAAAGGTTAAAAATATAATTTTTATATTATAGAAAGGGTAAAAATATAATTTTTATATGTGTAGTAAGATAAAAATTCGATCTTTATATTTGAAAAAGCGAAATCTTTATATTTGAAAGGGCAAAATCTTTATATTTGAAAAGGCGAAATCTTTATATTTGAAAAGGCGAAATCTTTATATTTGAAAAGGCGAAATCTTTATATAGAGAATAGCGAGAGAAAAATATGATTTTTAATAACGAAGTGAAGATAAAAATTCAATTGTTATAACGAAATAAAAATTCGATTTTTATATATGTAGCAAACACGGACGACGAAAGTGACAAAAGGCTAGTGGTGAAGATTTCCTACATATGAAGAGTCGTGGCGTTGGATTTAGCTTTTGGTGAGAACTTCTCACTTTAAATTTCTTTTCTAGTTATAAATATATACTAGGATGCAGACGGTGTTTAGTAGCACCCGACACCATCGTCCACAGACCATGGACTTGTTTGTTTGGTTGTGTAGTTGGTTAGATTATTTGATTTGAATTTGATTGTTTGGTGAAATGGAATTGATTTGATTGAGATGTGTATGGCGTGGGCCATTACTAGACCGAGGATAAGGCTAGGCCTTGTCCCGTTTCTAGTATCGTGCCGTTATGCCGCCGAAATTTTCTAAAATAAGTTAGAAAAATAAAAATATCATTTTATTGAATAAATGAGCTGAATAGAAACTCATGTGTTGAAATAAAATATTTTATCATTAAAAATATAATTTTTTACGTGTGTAAATAAAATAAAATATACATTTACAAATCAGACGATTTGTTTATGTACACTAATTTGACTGATATTGATTGGGACGATAAATTTTACATGTCACCCAACTGCACAAATAAAATCTGTGTTTGTTGATGTGAAACCCCACATGGGTATTGAGATGATATTTAACATACACTAGTCCCAATTGTATAGTTGTTTGTCAGTCGATAGGCTGACAGACAGTTGTGTTGTGCACTTTGGATGATGGTTGATTGTTTATCGTTGCTATTATATACATGTGTTGTGTGGAATCCATATAATTAACATTATATGGTAATTGATTGTACCTCGTTCCAATTTAGAAAATAAAGAATATAACAAAATATATTCATGTGTTGAAAAGAAATATATATTCATGTGTTGAAAAGAAATATATATTCATGTGTTGAAAGAAATATATATATATTCATGTATTGAAGAAAATATTCATTTGTTGAATAGAATAACGAAGTTATTGAAATATACAAAGCCGTGTTGATTAGATATACGCCATTTTGACGCGAACGATATTTATATCGATTTTATTCGAATATCGAAAAAGAAGTGATTTCAAAATATAACGTTTTGAAAATATTATCATTGATGATATGGAATATTCAATTTTGATTCAAAATTGAATATAAAGTTGAAATCGTTTTTAAAACGAATTTAAAACGATTTATAAATTACGTTTAAAATTGAAATCGACGAAGTATATATAATATATATATTAAATGGCTTGAATAAAACACGCCGCGTCGTGGCAGTTCGTGAATTTCGACCATTGACTTTGAATTGACGTTACGGGAGACCCGACCATTGGATTATCCTGAAACCGGAACCATTGGGTTCGTATCGAAACAGCTTTCCAATGAATATTTGAAATATAACGGTTGGATTTGGAGATACGTCCAAATCAAATTTAGAAAAGGTTGCTGTAAGTGCAGTTCGACGACCGTTATTGGAAATCGAATGTACGGGCCTTGTTAAATTATTAAAAATATCTATAATTTGTGTAAAATCAAAATATATGAATTGGAAAGAACTAGGATGAAAAATTCCCTATTTGAAAGGATAAAAATATATTTTATCGAAATGAACTAGTTATGAACTAGAATTAAAATCCAATATTTTTAAATAAATAAATTGGGTTTGAAGTGGTTTTAAAAATAATTGAAATGATCGGTAATGGAGTACCATTAGTTTTGCTCCAAGCGATAGTTAAATCTTTAACTAGATTTGAACGTGAAATGATAATTAATTTTACTGATAACACCGTGGTGTTAGATATGGAGTATTACCAGTTTTGCTCCATGGGATAAATAGGTTGGGATTGAGAAATAAAATAAATAATTACTTCGGTGTGGTTCGCTAATCCCGACTTGTTTGAAAAACCATAATATGGTTTGAAATGATATCCAGAGGAAGATTAAAGAATAAATTTAAAAGAATTTATCTTTGATAAAATTAATGGGAACCTTTCCCTAAGAATGTGAATAAAGGAATATTCTGAATTGAAATGAGGCGTATGGTGTGTTTGTGTAACATTTGTTTATTATATATGTGGGTTATTTGGAAAGACCGGGTTTATACCCATTCTGAATAACCGATTCGACGATAAGCCGAAGATGAAGACGGTAATATGCGAGGAAAGTGCCTCCGGTTTCGTTCAGACCCAGAACGAACTTGTAAATGGACTGTGTGTCTGACATTGGATTTTATTATGTATAATTGATTTCTATTAAATATATATCTGTTTGGCGGCGGAGAATTTATTCTCTTGCGTAACGCCTTTCTCTGAGACGTACGAGCTCAGAGGTTATATATCGATAGATATCAATCGCATGGCATGATTTGCCTGTGAGGCACGCCTAAGTGGCAAATGATCAAGGCTTTTGTTGAAAATCAAAGTCTTGTGGTTGATGATCAAAGCACAGCCTACGTGGCTTAGCTTTGTGTATAACGTGGATTTGCGAGCCTCACACCTCGGTATGAGTCAAAAACGGGATAAGGACCCAAGGAGTGCACGACGTTTCTTTCTAGCTATGGGTGGTGTCAGTGCTTAAACTGGCTGATATTTATATACTTTTCACCTTTGTGGTTGTTGGATGCGAGGCGCCTCAAATATATATGGCGATAACTGGCACTTTGTGAGCCGACGTACTGACCATTATATATATAGGTCCTATAGGACCGGGAAACGTGTGTTCAGGAATAACCGATCCTCAAACGTAATGGAGGACCGACCTTGGAGGTTCCATAGGATCATTGTGGGGTCCTGAGGCATTTGCTAGAGTGTCTCGAATCATAGAGGAGCTTGCCCCTTGCCTCGACTCATGCTGGAATCCAATTTCCAATACGTGTCATTCGGTTTTATTTGTAGAGCCTAGTATGGCGACATAGTGGTATGGGGCTATGTCGTCTATGATTTATATATTATGATTGAAGTTGTTTTCTTCACTTATAGTAATAATAAAAGATCAAATTTCACGTATCAAGCATTATTTGGCTGTTATAAGGGAAAATCCTATCCTCCGGCTTGCGTTGCATTGTGTGATGGGACCTGGGTCTTATAACAGCTTCATTGTTCTTTATTTAGCATTGCACTGTTTGTTTAAGCACTGGTATTCTTGGGGTAAAAACCCATTCCTTGTTATACGGCGTGGTCCCTTGATTTACCGAACTTTAAAATGAAGATTTGTAACTGTTTTTGTTCTCACACCAGTCACATGACTGACCTGGAGTTTAGTGTTTTGACCTAAACTCTGGGTGCCCTTATTTTCCATATGGGTAGCTAGTAGTTGGGTTTTGCAGATTTATATTCACAAGACCTGGTTTATAGCTGAAGTGTTATTCGGAAAGCTCTGTATTTGTTTATTCCTTTCAGTTATGTTTTGTATTATTTTTCCGCTGCAGTAATGTATTTAAATCTCTGATATTATCTGTTGTATAATATTTATGCATACTCTGTAATATTCTTGTATTCTGATGGAATTGCTGTAATAAGCAATGAAATGTTCTTCATTTTGCGTTCTGGTTTGTCGTTTTCTCATACGATCAGGGGTTTCGAACGGTCTTGATCGGTTTAGCGATCGATTCAGATCGAGCGAAATTCCTAGTCGTTACAATTATATTACATTTCAATAAAACTCAAATTTACCTCTTTCTCATTTTAAGAACACTGTGATGATTGTAGTTGATGAAAAACCGTGTTGCACCAACATTGGTCATATTAGGTTGCTCTACAATATAAGAAACGTCATTTTATTAAATTTTCACACATTAAAGTAATTGATAGTCGATAGAATAATTGGACCGATGGATGAAAGGATTGAGCTAGACTGATGGAGAAAAGTGGTAAATCCTACCAAAACATATTTTAATAAATTTTCTCAATTATGAATAACATAAAAGTCATACTAAAATTGTACCTATAAATGAATCCAACCTACAACTTGCCACAATGATGATAACTAGTTTCTCAGTAGCTTCTTTTAAAGCGGTAGCAAACAATTTGGCAAAATCATCCCAAAAACAAAATTTCACAGTTAAACTGTCAAAACATAAAAATGGAAAGCAAAATATTGTTTATGCATATAACAAAATAAAGATTTAAATTCCATAATATTTAAAGTGCTATATATACATACCTCTCATCTGTAAGTTCAATATAAAATTGCATTGCTCTTTGCCATTTGCGTTCACAAACTCATTTAAACCATCTTTTAAAATATCACAATCCTTATACTTGAGCACTCCAATAAAATATGATAAATAATAATAATAAATAAATGAAACTTGCTACTTATTGTAAAACAGATGTGTATGTATGTCTAAAATATCTTAGATCATACCTAATAATTGAGCTTGGTGTTTCTCTAGTGATAACTTTTTCACATCAGCAATATCAAAGAAATCAAATTCATTTTCCTGTATCATCATCTCATAATTCAATAATTTTGTTACCTTGGTACGTCTTGTTAACCAAATCTGTAGATTGTTGCGGATAGGTTTTATAGATTTTGGTTTGTAGGATTTGAAACACAAATTGCCGAGAATGTATATTTGTTCTTATACCAACTTGTCCTTCAAGTATTCAACATGATTTGCCCATATAAAAGCATGAATTCGGGTATGCTATGTTATGAAAAAAAAAACATTTGAAAATGGATAATTATGAGATTGCAATATAAAGAATAAACTGTTTAAATATAATTACGTACCTTGTCATCTATCAATAAAAGATTTCTTCCTAGATATTCCTTGTCACCTTTAGTGCTGTAACTCTTTCCCAGATTCTAATAAATTGAAATCTGATTTTCCAGTCATACTTATTATTAATAGGTTAAAGAGCTTAAGTTATCAAATCTTTCCATATATGTCGGTGATATGAGTTCCAATGAAAAAAAATATTATCTAAGATTTGATAATCAATGACATATGGATGAAAACAAATAAAAGAGATGTTATATGTATACGTGCGATATTGACAGGTTTTAGAAGTACTAACTTAAGAATATAGAGAGGCTCGGAGATGAGGAGGGTGTGACAATATGGAGAAGTATGGATAAAAGTGATTTATATTGTGCTATGTACAATCTGTTTAGCTGGTCAAACAAGATGGTCCATATTTATTTTATATATTTTGATAAAATTGGAAGGCACATCTATAATTTAATTTAATTGATTTGTTGCTAATGTTAAGGTAAGGATTATGAAGTAATTAACTACTAAAATTGGAAGTGACACTATCACGGATTTTTATAATCATTTTATAAGTAACCTTATATGAATATTTGATGCATAAGCGAGATTAATAAAATAATAAATCAAAGTAAAAAAATATTACAATATAAATTATTATAATGTAAAAATAGGTAATTATAAGATAAGATGTAACTGGTAAAATATTGAACATTTTAGAATATGAACAATGTAGAATACAGTAATGAAGAAAAGTGACTAGAATAGACGTAAAATCAAAGGGGAAGAGAGATGATAACGTAGAAGAGAGAGAAAATAAAAAAATAAAAGTGAAGGGAACTTTAGAAGGAAAATTGCAGTCAAGTATTTTGAATATTGGTTCATCAAATTTTGTTTTCCTTCTATAACATAATTTTATCATTTTTTTACCTTTTATTAGACTTAACGCATGGTCATATTGCCAATTATATATTAATAAATTATATATTCACAAGACTAAATATATTTTTTATATTAACAAAGATGCTGCAATGAGATATTTTTGAAACGCCCGGGGATAGCTAATTTAAAAAAAAAATCAAAAGGTAGCCTTTTTTTCTCTCTTTTTTATAGAAAACAACAGTCATAATGAGTTGCAATAATTACTTGTAGAAAATTGTGTATGCAATAAATATTTTTATTGGACCAACAGTCATAATGAGTCGCAATAAATACTTGTAGAAAATTTTGTACGTAATAAATACTTGTAGAAAATTGTTTATGCAATAAATTGTGTATGCAATAAATATTTGTAGAAAACAACAGTCATAATCAGTTGCAATAAATACTTGTAGAAAATTGTGTATGCAATATATACTTGTAGAAAATTGTGTATGCAATAAATACTTATAGAAAATTGTGTACTTGTTAAAAACAATAGTCATAATGAGTTGCAATAAATACTTGTAGAAAATTGTGTATGCAATAAATACTTATAGAAAATTGTGTATGCAATATTAGGACTGTAAATAACATATGCACATTTTAGTTTTGTAACCATATGCATGCTAACCATTAAAAAAGCTTAGAACTTAAAATGTTGGTTGCGTCACCTTTCAGATTAACCCAAGTTTCCATTTCTTGTAATTGATAAACTTTATCGTACTTATTAATAATATGATACCTAACTTGACTTGGCAGAAATATTATGAAGATGCATAACTTCTGTTAATAATAAGATACACAAAATTAGAAATCATCATCCATTACTACCAAATTGTGGAAGTTTTTTCACAAAATTAGGTTAACATAATAAATGAATACCTATTTTTTCAAAATTTGCAAGATTTTCATTGGAAATATCAATCTTTCTCAATAAGTATATCAAACAAAGCCCTTTCCGAATGCAATTTAACTTGATCATTATTTGATATAACATGTTGCATCACCACACCTGCAATGAAAACAATAATGTATAGAAAACTTATCTATCAATCAGTTTATCGATATTAAACCAACGAGAATATGTCACCTTTTTTCTCATCTCGCATTTTGCCATCTCCCACATTGCGTTGGACCTTAGGTGAAATTTGTATACTTTCTATGTCTTGTACAGTATTAGGAATAATGTTCTATCCAAGAGGTCTTCCACTTCGTTTCTTACAAACTGATACATGAGCATGTAAATTAACAACTTTAAGTGAATATAAAGAACAAAAAATGCTACACAATATGATGTCGTTGTATATGGACCAAGTACCGGATACTGAATTTTCTTTTAATTTTGGTGGCCTTCCACATTTTCCACTTCAAAACGGACCAGAACTTTCACCTTTAAAGCAACAAATGAAATTTTGTATAAGTAATCTAGCAACCAGAATATAATAATAATACCACTTTTAAAGTTCAAAATTTTAGAATTTAATTTCGAGAACAAAAAAATTTGATAGTACTTGAAACTTAATAAAATAAGAAAGAAGTTTAAAAATAGTTACATGTATCAAAATTTTAGAGATCATATATAACACAATCTATTTAGTTAATTTGAGTTAAGACCTAATGGTAGTAAGCGCCCAGGCTCACCCTAACACAACTTCTGGCATAACATTGAAGCATACTTACCCAATTTTTTTCAATAAAAATTACAATTTAGATCTTTTTTATATTTAAGGTTTCCTTTAGAAACCATTCTCTTTAACGTTGTAAAATCATTCTGTTAACGATATTTTTCGTCAACATCCGAATTAAGTTATTTAGGACATGTGTTCATGGGATTTGACACCGTCATGACTCAAAGTTATCGAAGAACATTCTAAAGCCTGTGAATCTAAGCTATTCTACATTCCCTTGGTCATCGGAATTCCAATTCTAACGATTAATTATCTTGCCCTCGAAGGATGGACATCACATATACTGCACGGTGGTGCTTCAAAATGACCTTGGGAAGGTTATTTATCTAGATATTACTAGGCTTTATAAAATCAGTGGCTCCGTAAATCATGAAAGTGATGTTATGTACTGTGATAAGAAGAAAACAGGCTAACGCATCCCCCGATTTCAGGGAAGAAGGCATCGCAATGTTTATTAACTCCGATAATCATTTTACGCCGGACCAACACAAAAAGGGGTCTGAATCGCGTTAGAGATCAAGTTACGAACTCACAGATGGCCTCCTTTCTATGGGGTTAGGAAGCGTTTGGCTCATCATGAGAGTGTCGATCAATCATGGCAAACCCTTAAAGCAGGTGGAAGGGGACTTCGTATTTCTACAAAGTCCCTCCTCCATTGCTAAGATGCCATGATTGATTTTCTCATAAGAAAGGTTAATGTTAACTCCTTGTTTCATTATTACGGCACAACAAGATTATCAAATCGCAAGATGTTTAAGACCCGGAATTCTCCATCTATAAATTGTAGACGTACTACAAGAATTGAGGATTGGCTCCTGTTTAGAAGAAAAGAACTAGATTGAGAAATAAAAAGTTCGTCCTCCTTTATGTGGCTTTTGGGGTCCTATTTACAGAGGATTCGGGAGCCCCTCTGTTGCTAGGCTATTGGGCCTGTGTGGGCCTCTGCCGGTCGCTTTTTTCCTCAGTCTCGGGCATTTGGCCCTCGGGCGTTCCTGTGGTCCTAATTATAGTCTTCAAAGTGAGGGTCCCGGTTGACTTGGGCTTCTCCGAGACTGATATGGGTTTGTCGTCGTGGCGGTTTTTGGATGGCATTTGAACTCCCGGTAGCAGCTCCTGGGTGAAGGCTCCCGGATGCAAGCTTCTAGATGTAGGCTTCCGGCTTTCTCTTGAATACTAAGAGGGGCTTGCCCTCGTGACGTATGTAGATAGTTGCCGGTTTGAAACCGGTATTGGTTCCTGTACTAGGTAAACTAGTACTGATAGCCCATATCTCTGCTAGGGTCCCGGTTAGCCTTTCGGTGGAGTTTTTGGGACAATCTGGTTTTCCGGAAGATAGCTTTCGGTGATGTCTCTACTGTCTATCGATGTGACCTTCCATCTTTCATGAAGCAGCTATTTCGGAAGCTGGTTCCGGACAATCTTTATGTACTCACTACACCAAAACAGGGTGATTACTAACGAGTATAACTGTCGCAAACAATTTCAGCAACACTTATTAGTGTTGCTATGAGGACGTGACAATTTATTTCCAACGCATATAAGCGTTGATAGATCTTCTCTACCAACGCTTATAAGCGTTGGCATATCTTCATTCGCAACGGTTATAAGCGTTGGTAGATCTTCTTTCGCAACACTTATAAGCGTTGGTAGATCTTCTTTCGCAACGCTCATAAGCGTTGGTAGATTTTCATATGAATAGTCGATTAATAACATTACTAGTCAATTAATGTTGTTAAAATGACAATTAATAACTAATATGCACAATTTAGTTTTGTAACCATATGCATGCTAACCATTAAAAAAACTTAGAACTTAAAATGTTGGTTGCGTCACCTTTCAGATTAACCCAAGTTTCCATTTCTTGTAATTGATAAACTTTATCGTACTTATTAATAATATGACACCTAACTTGACTTGGCAGAAATATTATGAAGATGCCTAACTTCTGTTAATAATATGATACACAAAATTAAAAATCATCATCCATTACTACTAAATTGTGGAAGTTTTTCACAAAATTAGGTTAACATAATAAATGAATACCTTTTTTTCAAAATTTGCAAGATTTTCATTGGAAATATCAATCTTTCTCAATAAGTATATCAAACAAAGCCCTTTCCGAATGCAATTTAACTTGATCATTATTTGATATAACATGTTGCATCACCACACCTGCAATGAAAACAATAATGTATAGAAAACTTATCTATCAATCAGTTTATCGATATTAAACCAACGAGAATATGTCACCTTTTTTCTCATCTCGCATTTTGCCATCTCCCACATTGCGTTGGACCTTAGGTGAAATTTGTATACTTTCTATGTCTTGTACAGTATTAGGAATAATGTTCTATCCAAGAGGTCTTCCACTTCGTTTCTTACAAACTGATACATGAGCATGTAAATTAACAACTTTAAGTGAATATAAAGAACAAAAAATGCTACACAATATGATGTCGTTGTATATGGACCAAGTACCGGATACTGAATTTTCTTTTAATTTTGGTGGCCTTCCACATTTTCCACTTCAAAACGGACCAGAACTTTCACCTTTAAAGCAACAAATGAAATTTTGTATAAGTAATCTAGCAACCAGAATATAATAATAATACCACTTTTAAAGTTCAAAATTTTAGAATTTAATTTCGAGAACAAAAAAATTTGATAGTACTTGAAACTTAATAAAATAAGAAAGAAGTTTAAAAATAGTTACATGTATCAAAATTTTAGAGATCATATATAACAGAATCTATTTAGTTAATTTGAGTTAAGACCTAATGGTAGTAAGCGCCCAGGCTCACCCTAACACAACTTCTGGCATAACATTGAAGCATACTAACCCAATTTTTTTCAATAAAAATTACAATTTAGATCTTTTTTATACTTAAGGTTTCCTTTAGAAACCATTCTCTTTAACGTTGTAAAATCAATCTGTTAACGATATTTTTCGTCAACATCCGAATTAAGTTATTTAGGACATGTGTTCACGGGATTTGACACCGTCATGACTCAAAGTTATCGAAGAACATTCTAAAGCCTGTGAATCTAAGCTAGTCTACATTCCCTTGGTCATCGGAATTCCAATTCTAACGATTAATTATCTTGCCCTCGAAGGATGGACATCACATATACTGCACGGTGGTGCTTCAAAATGACCTTGGGAAGGTTATTTATCTAGATATTACTAGGCTTTATAAAATCAGTGGCTCCGTAAATCATGAAAGTGATGTTATGTACTGTGATAAGAAGAAAACAGGCTAACGCATCCCCCAATTTCAGGGAAGAAGGCATCGCAATGTTCATTAACTCCGATAATCATTTTACGCCGAACCAACACAAAAAGGGGTCTGAATCGCGTCATAGATCAAGTTACGAACTAACAGATGGCTTCCTTTCTATGGGGTTAGGAAGCGTTTGGCTCATCATGAGAGTGTCGATCAATCATGGCAAACCCTTAAAGCAGGTGGAAGGGGACTTCGTATTTCTACAAAGTCCCTCCTCCATTGCTAAGATGCCATGATTGATTTTCTCATAAGAAAGGTTAATGTTAACTCCTTGTTTCATCATTACGGTACAACAAGATTATCAAATCGCAAGATGTTCAAGACCCGGAATTCTCCATCTATAAATTGTAGACATAATACAAGAATTGAGGATTGGCTCCTTTTTAGAAGAAAAGAACTAGATTGAGAAATAAAAAGTTCGTCCTCCTTTATGTAGCTTTTGGGGTCCTATTTATAGAGGATTCGGGAGCCCCTCTGTTGCTAGGCTATTGGGCCTGTGTGGGCCTCTGCCGGTCGCTTTTTTCCTCAGTCTCGGGCATTTGGCCCTCGGGCGTTCCTGTGGTCCTAATTATAGTCTTCAAAGTGAGGGTCCCGGTTGACTTGGGCTTCTCCGAGACTGATACGGGTTTGTCGTCGTGGCGGTTTTTGGATGGCATTTGAACTCCCGGTAGCAGCTCCTGGGTGAAGGCTCCCAGATGCAAGCTTCTAGATGTAGGCTTCCAGCTTTCTCTTGAATACTAAGTGGGGCTTGCCCTCGTGACGTATGTAGATAGTTGCCGGTTTGAAACCTGTATTGGTTCCTGTACTAGGTAAACTAGTACTGATAGCCCATATCTTTGCTAGGGTCCCGGTTAGCCTTTCGGTGGAGTTTTTGGGACAATCTGGTTTTCCGGAAGATAGCTTTCGGTGATGTCTCTACTGTCTATCGATGTGACCTTCCATCTTTCATGAAGCAGCTATTTCGGAAGCTGGTTCCGGACAATCTTTATGTACTCACTACACCAAAACAGGGTGATTACTAACGAGTATAACTGTCGCAAACAATTTCAGCAACACTTATTAGTGTTGTTATGAGGACGTGACAATTTATTTCCAACGCATATAAGCATTGATAGATCTTCTCTACCAACGCTTATAAGCGTTGGCATATCTTCATTCGCAACGGTTATAAGCGTTGGTAGATCTTCTTTCGCAACACTTATAAGCGTTGGTAGATCTTCTTTCGCAACGCTTATAAGTGTTGGTAGATTTTCGTATGAATATTCGATTAATAACATTACTAGTCAATTAATGTTGTTAAAATGACTATTAATAACTAATATGATTATAATATAGAAGGTATTTAATTTGAATCCAAAACTAATATTATTCTCAATTTAAAAAGTATAACTCAATGAATATCAATAAACAACATTTATAATCAAATAACGACATAAAATATCAGTTAACAAGAGACAGATACAATACATAATTAATTTGCTAAATTCAATACATAAATGAAATTCTACAAATACCAAATACGAAACACCGACAAGATGACGAAGCCTCAATTTGAAAATTCTTATAACTTGTACATTTGGTTCAAGAACATCAACCATCCAAATTATTTTCTCTACATTCGGTATCACCTTCCTAAAATGACAAATTGTTTATGTTCCAATTTCCTCTTTTCTTTTGCTTCGTCTACAAGTGTGTGCATTCATTTATTGAAATTTTCAGTTCCGTGTTAAAAACAATTGAATTCAAGAAGTCAACAAATGAAAACACAGTAAATTAATTGCCAAACCATCATATACACTAATACTATTATTCAATTTTTAAACATAGTGATTTAATTTCAATGTAGCAATTCAATTTCAAGCAAGTAATTTGGTTTCAAACATGTAACTAAATTTTAACACGATTATTTAGTTTGAGTACAATGGTTCAAGAAGTGTAAATTCAATTTCAATGCAGTAATTCGATATTTTGATTGTCAAACCAGATTAACATAGTACAATTTTATTGTCATACAAAAACCAGAACAAAAATTCAGTCAATATTTCTCATTATTTAGGAGCATTTTACTCTCCCTGCGTATTCATGGCCACTGCATGTGAGCTCGATATTATAGGAAAACAAATGTAGAAAAACATGAATGTTACATCTGCAAGTGTACTGATATGTATTTATCCAATAGTGTAAACACATAATCAATTATTACATTGTTTAGAATGCTATTTATGACCAACTGGAGTAAACCCGATGCAACACTGATAATATATATAATTATCTATTAACAGTGCCAATATTGAAAATGTTGCATTGTATTATTCATGGTTATCCATAAAAACATCCCAAAATTCTATTATAAAGAAGTGAAACCTTGTAAACTGAGCCAGGCTCAATTTCGAACTGAGCCAGGCTCAATTTCGAACTGAGCCAGAAATGCTAAGATTTTAAACTTAGCCACGTTCAGTTTAGAAATTACCTTCAACTGGTCAATATGCTTAACAAACTTACATCATGCTCCGAGTAAAGAATGGCATCATAATATGAATGAAATGCTTTCTTAATTATTTTCTTCTACTCAAAAGTGGCATTAAGGCCTCTGAAGACCTGTTCAGATAAATAGAAAGTCATTATAATAGAAAATGCAAACTGTATTTATTTTCCTGAAATGAAAAACTTCTCTAAGAAAGTGTTTATCTTTCCTGGAAAGAAGTAAATTCCAGGCTTAGTGTTTCTAATTAATATAATTAATTACCTTCTATTTGTACCTTATATTTACCGTAAAATTTAAATTTATCAATTCATATACGAAGAAATGGATAAATTCCTTGCCATGTAACATAAGGGAGAATTCATCTCATCTATCGCTGAGTTAATTACCTGTTATAAATGTGTTAAATTTAAACCAAAAGAATTCAAGTTTTGACAATTTGTATGTTTGAGTACATATCATTTCTTGTAAATTAACCTGGAAAAAAAACCCATACCATATATCATATTTAAGACAGACATTCTATGCAATGCATGACATACCTTTGGTAAATCATTCGACTGGTATGCTACATCATATTTTTCTTGATTTTCCTCCAGGAGGAAAAACCTTTCTTTTTTGGAAATAATACAAATAACATTTTTTGTGTCCCTTTTTAGTGGATGGCTACATCATATTAATTTAAAAAAAACTAGCAAGGTAGTTTTTAAACGACTTAGTGGATATAATATGTGTTATATGGACTCCTTAAATAACATGTGTTTAGTGATACTATTTAATTGCTTATTAATATGTGCATAAGGAAATTGATCTACATATTTGGTGCCTATTTAATTAAAAGTAATCAATGATAGTAAACAATCAGGTAAACATTTTATTTCTCAGGTGCAAAAGATACCATTTTAAAACATGCTTATATAAGGGTCCGAAGTTGAAACTATTTCTACATGTCAAATGGTTTGAAAACGGACTTAATTTATAATAATTTTTATCTTCTAGCATATGACATTCATGAGCACAAAACCCAAATATATCAGTATTTATTTTTCACCATAAGTGTAAAACAAAGCTTCAATCATCACTTTTGCATTTGAAGCTTGCATTTCTTTAAATGATTAAAAACTTCCTAGAAATATAAAAATTCTGAAACAAACTAAAATTAAATGTATAGTACTATATACTACACTTGATATTAAATGAATACTAAATCATTGAATTTTCAATAGGAAAACTTAAAAATAATTTTTTTGATTATATTGCCATCTCGTTTTACCAAGATGTTCAAAAAAATCAATACTATATGATATATAATAACCAACTGGTTTATGCATGAAACAATGGGTTTAAATTCTGTGTTCAAATATGCTAATTTAAACCAATCAAAACCATGACATATGTTTACATTTTGCTAAAACTGAAAGCACTCGATTAAATTCTCTCTCCATAACTTTGGTTTCAAATTATGGTGAAATAAGTTTGGCCAGTTTTTTGGTCGCCAGATGAGCATTAAAAACAGGAAAGAAATGCATGGCAATAGCCATTCATATTGATAGTTAGCGTGCTAGAAGCAGTAAGGAAAGGCATTATTCAAAAGAAAATGATGAATTAGTTAGGGAGTAGATTGGGGAGACAGGTAGAATTATTATTTGACTCCATAGTAGAGAGAAGCATATGAAGAAAGCTAAATGAAATAAATGCTGAAGTAAAAGGAATTAAAGTCAGACTGCCTTACCTACCCTGCCTTCTCCTCAACATGACATCTGTTGCTCCCATATATATACTTCATGTCCTTGCTTTCACCTTCGTCCTCCAATAAGCATGCAATGCAAAACTACCAACTTGTCTATTGCATGCTGCTCATATGCACTGCAAATTCAACAGGAAGTAAAGCATAAAGAAAAGACAACCTGAATCATGGCAGTTAATTATATGGCAACATATAGATTACTAAGAAAAATTAATGTGAAAGAAGGTAAAAACAAAATAGAAATAGTTTCTAAATCATTGCATATTTTTTTTATCAGTTTAAGAAAATAAAATGGTTAAAATCATCAGACATCCATGTAATGTCATTTCTAAGAATGGGCTAAATATCCATCTCTCCTGTGTACATTTAAAACTACAATCTGACCTAAGAAACTGCATAATTTTATGAAAAGAGAGTAGATTTAGCATTTGAAGCTAAATATCAGTTATTATTCACAAAAAAATATAGAATTGAAAATCCAAACATAGAGACAGATTAGGCCAAAAACTATATTATTAACCTTAAAAGCTATATAACATATATACAAAACAACCATTATTAACCTTCTACTTAAGAGAGAGATGTAAATGAGAAAATATGATATAATAGAGGTAACCAATAAATATAATCCTTCATGTGTGATCTTTTAGAGACTAGCTTCATAAAAATAATCGGTGATTATATTTAAGATTCAACCATCTTAAGCATGACTAGTTAAACAAATTCCTCGTTCTAAGTTACAGTGTAACATGAAAGTATTAAAAGTATTTAGAAAAAACACTAAACATGATGCTTTAACAAAAGTGATTGTAATGCAAAGTATTGGGTACAAATGATTTAGTTTCAAACACAATATAATATTCACAACTTTAAACAAATACACTAGATTAATCTAACAGCTATTTACATGAGGTTAGTTTGTTGGTATGTATATTGGAACAAAAAAGATACTCTACTAAATTTGAACAGAAGACACAACTTTAGACAAGTGGTTGTGTAAACTAATAATATGGAATAACAAGCGTTGTTGTGTAAACTAATAATATGGAATACCGATCTTATTATTGCTTTAAAGTCCCATCATAAGGCAAATTAATCTGCAAACCATATATATTTCAACTACTCATTTTTTTCTTTTTTCTTTTGATAACATCTAACCATGTTAGAAGTTAAAACATGAGATATTCTCATCAAGGGCAGTGTTTAAACTATAAACCATTGCAATGCTTTTAAAAGGTTTTAGGAAATTTTTAACATGAAGCCGTCCAAATCTACAAGTGCAAACGAAGTTGGGGAGAATAACCAGGCATGTTTTTCCTAAAGTTGTTGTCATTAGCTCCTCCCATCAAATAAATATACCATTTCTACAAATGATTAAGTTCTTAAAGTCGAATAATATGACATTATAATTTCAAATTAAATTTCACGTTGATTACCATTTTGATAGTTATAAATAGATGCAATAAATAGATAACAATGTAATAGCCAGGCAAAGATTGTTAGAACTTTTGTAATTACAAAATTGTATTACAAACAGACAGCAACAACAATCAACGTTAATCAATTATGCCACAATTTTCACGTCAAACTGTGTTTGCAATAATCACAAAAAGCGTAACCGAATTATGCACAAGATTGAATATGAACAGAAAGTATTCTGTTTCAGTAATGTCCAAGTCCAGAAGTTTTCTGTTTCCTTGAAACAATATTGTCGTCGTATGCACCAATCGACGTAGTTGCAATTTGTTTCCCAGGATAAAACGGACCAACTCCGTTGCGTAGTGCCAGCAAACGGAGCTCTGACGAACTGAAGATGATTACAGAAACTAGATCAGAGGATTACTTTGAAGAAGAAGAAGGAATGCAAGCAAAAAAAAAGTGAATTCTGTCTTGTTTTGGGCAGTGTATATATAGGCAAGGAGGAGTGCATGTTCGCATGCATTAGTAACCGTCAGAATAGGAAAGGTTGCGACCCTTTAACCACCTGGTTATTAATATGCATACGTTGAGAATTCAAATGGTTGCACTCTTTCAGCTAACAGACATTCCTTTCGAATTCTGGACTGAACGGACACACCTTTAAAATTCTGAGAAAAAATATTCTCATGTTAGTGCCCTAGTCCAGTTAGCAACCGTCAGCCATATCCAATCAAGAGACCCCGAAAGCCCCAAGGCCCTTATCTTTGACATATTAATGTATTATTATGTCATGGCCAAGCCCACATCCTCATATCATCTCTCTCCTTTCTATTTTACATAAGCCTATTTGGCTTCTAATATATTAGGAGAGACTGTGCTAATAATTCCATGATATGGGACTTTAAATGTTGCTATCTCTTCTTCTTCCCTATCTCTTCTTCTTCCTACTTTCCCCTTTCTTTGCTCATTCGTTTCCAACAATCCCCCACATGAATGAGCAGTCGATCTTAGTTTCACGAACCATTTATCGCATCGGTTAAAGTAGCACATGGGCCTTGAACTTTCCTAATAATTAACTATTTGAATCACAGGCGAATCAGTAGACATAGACTGTCTTTGAACTGTAAGCCTTTAGTGTAATTCCAAAGTAGATAACACATGATAAATGTTTCTTATAACCCTTAGTTCTTTGTATGTGTTCTTTTTTGCCTTGAACACCTGCCTGGTCTCATAAGTGCTTAGATAATTTGGCCTCATAATTCTCTTTAAAGCGGCGCCTTCGCACTTAGGTAGGTAATTCTGTAAAGGGTATTCTCTAATTCCTCAAATACATACATCATTAAAAGTACTAATACTTATCCTTGTTCAACATATAATGCGCTGGCTTATCATAGGAATGGTTTGTGTGTAACAGTGCCATCAAATTTCTCTTAAACTTCGTTGTCCCTTTGAACCTAGATCTTGGGATCTCCAGTCAACTAGGTGGGGTTTCCATTTTAGAAAAACCTCTAGTCTATAGACCTTAGCCCCATTCCCTTCGATAAGGTTTGAACTTTCTCTCTTGGCAAGCCTTTTGTGAGTGGATTCGCTAGATTATCTTTAGATCGAATGTAATTTATTGTGATAACCTCATTAGAGAGAAGTTGTCTAATCGTTTTATGTCTACGACGAATATGCCTAGATTTACCATTGTATAGTGTACTATTAGCTCTTCCAATAGCTGATTGACTATCACAATGTATACATATTGGAGGCATAGGTTTGCTCCAATTAGGAATGTCTTCCAAGAAGCTTCGAATCCATTATGCTTCTTCTGTAGTCTTATCTAGTGCAATAAATTCTGATTCCATTGTAGATCTAGCGATACAAGTCAGTTTGGATGATTTCCATGAAATTGCTCCATTTCCTAATGTGAACACGTATCCACTTGTAGACTTTGTATCATTTGATCCGGTGATCCAATTTGCATCAATGTATCCTTCCACTATTGAAGGGTAGTTTGTATAGTATAAACCATAACTCTGTGTATACTTTAGATATCCTAGAACTCTGATTATCGCTTTCCAATGATGCTTACCAGGATTGCTGGTAAATCTATTTAGTTTACTTATAGCATACGCGATATCAGGCCTAGTACAGTTCATAACATACATGATACTTCCTAGTATACGAGAGTATTCCAATTGGTAAATACCATCACCAGTGTTCTTTACCCAATTTTGGTTCATATCTACTGGTAATTTTGCAATAGTTACATTACATTGCTTGAATTTATCAAGTATTTTGGTGATGTAATGCGATTGGGATAATGCATATCCCTGTGGTTTTCCCAGAATTTTTACACCTAATATCACATCATCCAGTCCTAGGTCTTTCATATCGAATCTAAAGGATAACATCTCCTTTGTAGATGTTATTATGGCCTTGTTATTGCGTAGGATCAATAGGTCATCAACATAAAGACAAACAATGACATATCCAACATGTGTATGTTTTATGTACACACATTTATCTGATTCATTTATCGTTAATCCATTTGATAACATAGTATTATTGAACTTCTCATGCCACTGTTTTGGAGCTTGCTTCAGGCCATAATGTGATTTTACCAATTTGCAAACTTTATGCTCATTTTCTGAGATTAGAAATCCTTCAGGTTGTTTCATATAGATTTCCTCCTTTATTTCACCGTTTAAGAATGCAGTTTTAACATCCATTTGATGTATTTCCACGTCATGTATGGCTGCAATTGCAATGAGCATTCTAATTGACGTTATCCTCGTTACATGTGAATATGTATCAAAATAGTCCATGTCTTCCTTTTGTCTAAATCCTTGGACTACCAAACGAGCTTTGTACTTGTCTATTGAACCATCAGGTTTCAATTTCTTTTTAAATATCCATTTATTACCTAAGGCCTTACATCCTTGAGGTAAATCAACCAATTCCCATGTATGATTGGACATAATGGATTCAATCTCATTGTTATTTGCCTCCTTCCAATAAGGGGCATCGCTGGAAGACATAGCTTGTATGTATGTCAATGGATCATCTCCTAACATGAATGTATAGAAGTCCGGTCCAAAGGTTTTTAAAGTCCTTGACCTTTTACTTTTTCTTGGTTCCTCCACTTGCTGCTCAACACTACTTTGCTGAGTGTTATTTTGTTCAGCATCCTCAATAGAGTAAGGAACTTCATTTTCCCTTGGTCTCTTAGGTGCATGATTTTTAGTGCCATGTTTCAAGGGAAATACATGTTCGAAAAATCTAGCATTTCTCGACTCAATGATGGTATTTTCATGAATATCATCAATTTCAGATTTGTGTACCAAAAATCGATATGCAGCACTATTTTGTGCAAATCCAAAGAATACACAATCAATTGTTTTTGATCCAATTTTGACCTTCTTTGGTTTTGGTACCTCTACTTTGGCAAGACACCCCCACACTGTTAGGTATTTGTAGGATAGTGGTCTGTTTTTCCAAAGTTCATGAGGAGATTTAGATATTTTCTTTCGGGGTATTTTATTTAAAATATGATTTGTCGAAAGAATAGCTTCTCCCCAATAGTTATCTGGCAAGCCAGAGCTAATTAGTAAGGCATTCATCATTTCTTTAAGAGTTCTATTTTTCCGTTCGGCTATACCGTTGGATTGAGGTGAATACGGGGCTGTAGTTTGATGTATAATTCCATGCTCAGCACAGAATTCCTCAAATGGAGACTCGTATTCTCCTCCTCTATCACTTCTTAAAGATTTTATTTTCTTGTTGAGTTGATTCTCAACTTCTGCCTTATACTTTTTAAACATTTCGAATGCTTCGCCCTTACATCTAAGGAGATATACATGACAATATCTAGTACAATCATCAATGAATGTAATAAAGTACCTTTTTCCACCTCTAGTTTGACACATTTTCAAATCGCATACATTAGTATGTATTAAGTCTAGAGGTTTTGTCTCTCGTTCAACATGATGAAACGAGGTTCTTGTCAATTTTGCTTATGCACAAACTTGACATTTATAGTTAGAATCTATATTGCTTTTGGGTATAAATTCTAGATTAATTAATTTTTGTAATGTATCAAAGTTTACATGCCCTAATCTAGAATGTCATATGTTAGAAGATTCAACAATATAAGCAGAAGATTCACTTTTATTCATTTCAGTGCGTGGTACAATAGTGGTTACATTTGCTTTAAACAAACCATCACACACATATCCTCTTCCAACATACACTCCATTCTTGGAAAGAACAAAATTTTCAGCTTCAAAGATCAATTTGAAGCCATGCTTGCTCAGCAACGATCCTGAAATCAGGTTTTTGCGAATTTCTGGAACATGGAGAACATCGTTTAAAGTCGGTTTCTTTCCAGAAGTCAGTTTCAACACAACTTCTCCTTTGCCTTCGACCTTTGAAGTGGAAGAATTGCCCATAAAAAGTTGTTCAGCATCAGTTGCAGTTTTACAGATTGTAAACATCCACTTGTTAGCACAAATGTGTCGAGTGGCTCCAGTGTCTACAAACTATTCCTTTGAGTTACCAACAAGGCTGCATTCTGATATTACTGCACATAAATCTAGATCAGAAATGCCATTCGAAACATCAACCGTATTTTCTTCTAACTTCTTCTTTTTAGGTGCACGACATCCGGCTGCTTTGTGCCCCTTCTTTCCACAGTTGTGGCAAGAACCCAGAAATTTCTTTGACTTCTTAGGAGCATTCTCCCTTTTTCTTTTGTTAGTCTTGTCTGACTCAATAACATTTGCTTTGGCAGCAATATTTTGAGAAATCTTTTTCTCATAATTTATGTTATCTTCCTCAATGCGTAGCCGAACTATGAGATCTTCCATTGTCATTTCCTTACGCTTGTGCTTAAGGTAATTTTTGAAGTCCTTCCAAGAAGGAGGCAATTTCTCAATAGTTGCAGCAACTTGAAAAGTCTCGTTAAGAGTCATCTTTCATCTTCTAATTGACGGATGATAAGTTGCAGTTCTTGAGCTTGACTTATCACCGTCTTTGAGTCAACCATTTTGAAGTCTAGAAATTTTCCAACAATGAATTTCTTCATGCCTGCATCTTCAGTTTTGTACTTTTTCTCCAGAGCCAACCATAGTTGTTTGGACATTGCAAAAGTACAACAGTCATTGTAGAGGCTATCATCCAGACCATTCAGAATATAGTTTTTACACATGAAATCTGAGTTTGTCTAGATATTAAGTGCCTCTACTTTAGCAGCGTCAGGTTCGAGTACGTCTACCATAGGAACCTCTTCAGTCAGAAACTTGGCAAGGCTTAATGTTGTTAAATAAAACAACATTTTCTGTTGCCGGCGCTTGAAATTGATTCCATTAAACTTCTCTGGCCTTTTGCCATGAGACAGAGCCATTGTTGGTAGCACAGGCACTGGCTGAGCAGTTTTCACCGTCTGAATCAGTGCAGAATCATTGCTATTGTTTTTCGTCATCTGCAACAAAAATATTGTTTCAAGATTGTTAGAACTTTTGTAATTACACAATTGTATTACAAACAGACAGCATCAACAATCAACGTTAATCCATTATGCCACAATTTTCATGTCGAACTGTGTTCACAATAATCACAGAAAGCGTAACCGATTTGTGCACAAGATTGAAGATAAACAGAAAGTATTCTGTTTCAGTAATGTCCGAGTCCAGAAATTTTTGGTTTCCTTGAAACAATATTGTCGTCGTATGCACCAATCAACGTAGTTGCAATTTGTTTCCCAGGATAAAACGGACCAACTCCGTTGCGTAGCGCCAGCAAACGGAGCTCTGACGAACATAAGATGATTACAGAAACTAGATCAGAGGATTACTTTGAAGAAGAAGAAGGAATGCAAGCAAAAAAAAAGTGAATTCTGTCTTGTTTTGGGCAGTGTATATATAGGCAAGGAGGAGTGCATGTTCGCATGCATTAGTAACCGTCAGAATAGGAAAGGTTGCGACCCTCTAACTACCTGGTTATTAATATGCGCACGTTGAGAATTCAAATGGTTGCACTCATTCAGCTAACAGACATTCCTTTCGAATTCTGGACTGAACGGACACACCTATAAAATTCTGAGAAAAATATTCTCATGTCAGTGCACTAGCCCAATTAGCAACCGTCAGCCATATCCAATCAAGAGACCCCAAAAGCCCCAAGGCCCAAGGCCCTTATCTTTGACATTTTAATGTATTATTATGTCATGGCCAAGCCCACATCCTCATATCATCCCTCTCCTTTCTATTTTACATAAGCCTATTTGGCTTCTAATATATTAGGAGAGATTGTGCTAATAATTCCATGATATGGGACTTTAAATGTTGCTATCTCTTCTTCTTCCTTATCTCTTCTTCTTCCTACTTTCCCCTTTCTTTGCTCATTCATTTCCAACAAAGATATGTATAAGATTACATGCCAACTTTAATATTAATTGATATCAGTGCAATAATAACCTAATAGTTATTACTGATTTTTATTCAGATTTTTTTACTCGTGTTTTAATAGAAATCCACAAAAATTTCGATAAGATAACATTTTTATTGTCAAATATAAAGTCAGCCACAATTTTAGAAGGAGATATGCATGCTTAATTACACTGGAAATACATATCTACAAAGGTAAAGCTTGGTTAGCTGAAGCTTGAGCTAGTCAATTATTAAACTTCTACATGAAACTTCTAGTAGAAAACATATAAGTAACTCAAAACTAGTTGAAATATTACTATATCCAATAAATAACAACATATTGCAACATAACTTAATATTATTATATTTTCATGGTGAAACATTGAACAATCAGCGACATATATACACTATAAACTGGTTTTATTATTAGTTCTTGACATCTAAGGTTACATACTTACATGATGATAGTATTAACCATACTTCTAGTTACTCGCACTTTAATGACGTGAAATAGAAAATTTGAGTTTTTCATATATATTTTTCTTTAATCTGGTAGTATAATTCAGCATATTATAATTGAGTTCTTCATTGTTGGAACCATAACTTATTGCGTATGAGAAGTATGACACACTCCTGTTTTCAAATGACTGAAGTATTGCTTCAATCCACCGACAGCTAGTATAAGTTCGAAATTAACGCAACCTAATGAATGCAGTTTACAGGCAACGGAAAATTGATATAAGTATCTCCACCTGAATATTGTTAACCCATATACTGAATCAAACTTTCATACCAGAAAAGAAGAAAAGAAAATATAAATAAATCAATTTATGTTATATATAACAGAAAAAATCACAGAAGTAAAAGCACTGAGTACATAGAAAATGCTAATTAGAAATAAACAGTGTTATTTTAACACTGCGATTTTAAGATTGCAAAAACCAACGTTAAGTACACATCATACAGGTTATACCGGTGTTTTATTTTTTAGTCAAAAAATGAAGGATAGTGGAAAAATAGAAAGAAACAGTCATTGATGAAAACTGAATATATATGAATTTTAGTACCCAAATAAGTTGTAGAAAATAAAATTCAAATACAATGAAAAAGAAAGAAAATTTCCTCCATGCGAACTATAGCAGAATAACAAACGTGAGGTTGTATTTGAAATTCAAAACAAATGCTGAGGCCTATAAATATACATTGATACCAACTTACTCCAAAGTTTGTGAAATATCGTAAAACACAAATGAAAGATGGTGTAATATATGAGTGTCATGCAAAGCACAAACCAGTTGCAAGATATAGTGTGCTTGTGATGGTGAGCAACAAATATTACAACTATATCTGATATGCAAACATAAAGAGTATAGGAATTATCTGATGTTTGACATCGGTAATGCCCTGAACAGGTTTAATCAACGAGAATATAGATCAGTCTTCTACCTAGGTAGAACTCAAAACATTTATTCGTGCAACTGTAACAATATCCATGTCCAGTTTCAAATTTTAAACCACTCTCCATGTAAAAGTCATCGTATATTTAGCACAAATAATTTTAAACCAATGAGGAACCAAATGACAATACCTAAAAAAATGCAGTACAATATAACATGTCATACAACAATGGTGTAAGATCGATAAGTACTTGTGGACTGCATGCCTTAATCTTTGGAAAAAAGAAAGGAGTCTGTCAAATGTTTGGGTCTAACCATAGAGGTGACATGCAAAAAAAATTCAAAAACTGTGGAGTTGCCAATACATTAATTAGAAATTTATGGAAATTGGTCTACTAAACTGCAATCAATACAAATGAACGAGTAAAGTGTTACAATGCTTGACAAGGCTGTTAATTTTACTACACTTGATCGACATCAACAGTTCAATTACCAAGATCAACAACAATAGATAGTTTATGGGTTACTGAGACCGAATCAACGACAGCAGATACTCTATGGGTTACTGATTATATAAATGAAACCAATAATCAGAAATAAAAGTAGGTCAAGCCTAGCAAGATGTTCACCTGAAGACAAAATCCAAGAGCTGAACTCGACCTTCACACGAATCTGAAGTCGAAGGTGAGGAGTCGATTCTCTAAAGCCATAGTCAATTTCCCAAATTCGAAGAAGGGATCTGAATTCGACGTCCCCAAATTTGCAAAGCTCAAGTCATGGAGTCTGAAGCCGATGCCGATTTCCCCGAGTTCGAAGTTGATCAGAAATGGATGGATTGAGAAATAGGGTAAGAAATCGATCAATTAGTCACTTTTTCCTTCTTTTCCAAAGAAGCAGTCGCTTTTTTCTTTTCCAAAGAAGCGGCCTTGCAAGTGAAAAGCATTTAGAAAGGGGATGAGATAGGGTTAGGGTTTAGCATGCTGAAAATAACAGGTTGTTTACCTTTTTGCCCCTAGGGCGTCGGCTTAGCAACCCGTATAAGAGTTGGTAATAAAAATATTATAATTATGTATTTTTGGTGACACATAATTAATATAGCAACACTTATTATTGTCACTTCTCCACAACACAAATTAGTGTTGGCAATTGAAAAAAATAAGGGTTTCCAAATGACCATTATGGTGTAGTGACTTCTGGCTTGATACCTTTCGCTTCAGGACTCTTTCGTCGGGTAGACCCAATCAGATAGACTGATTCAGATAAACTTCGCTATCGTTTTGTAGGCTCTGAACTCCTTTCTTCCTGGAGGGGGAGGGGCGCCGGTTTGTGTTGTTCTCAAATCATTCTTTCCCGCTTTCGACCATTTCCATTTGTTCTTTCGAAAGGTTCTTCTGTGTCTTTGTTCCTCCGATACCCCTTCACTGTCGGCCTATGTTAGGGGTTTATTTTGGTATTAATATTTGCCCCCTAGTGAAGGTGAAGGGGTGTTTTCGACTTTCCAAGTCAAACTTTTTCTTTCCAGGTTCTTTTCCATTCGTTTGCGAACTATCACTTAACGCTGGACTATGTTATGAAACCCACGAGGCGTTGCTTTCGGACCAACTTTTTCTTATCCATTAAGAGTTGAGGGCCATCGCCTGATTCCCTGCTATGACAGTACCTTTAAACTAACCTTTACTCAGATACTCTGAAGCTTGAAGACCAGGAGTCCTCTTCCGATATTTTTGAGGAACTGAGTCAACCCAGATTCAGGTGTTAATATAGATGGAAAACCGGAGACCCCTTCCGGCATTTGCAGAGAACCGGATCAACCTAGATTCAGGTAATAACATAGATAGGAGACCGGAAGCCCCTTCTGGTATTTTTGAAGAACTGAATCAACCCAGATTCGGGCGTTAATATAGATGGAGACCAGAAACCCCTTCCGGCATTTGTGGAGAACCGAATCAACCCAGATTATGGGTATTAACATAGATAGGAGACCGGAAACCCCTTCCGGTATTTGTGAAGAACCGAATCAACCCAGATTCGGGCATTAATATAGATAAAGACCAGAAACCCCTTCCAGCATTTATGGAAAACCGAATCAACCCAGATTCGGGTATTAACATAGATAGAAGACCGAAAACCCCTTCCGGTATTTATGAAGAGCTGAATCAACCCAGATTCGGGTATAAATATATAGAGGACCGGAACCCCTCCGGTATTTGTGAAGAGCCGAATCGACCCAGATTTGGGTATCAATATATAGAAGACCGGAACCCCCTCCTGTATTTGTGAAGAGCCAAATCGAGCCAGATCCGGGTATCAATATATAGAAGATCGGAACCCCCTCCGGTGTTTGTTGTTTTGGCATCCCTTTTGGATTTGATTTGTGAAGCAGAGGTTGTACATGCTTCTTGAGCCACTCCCTTGGCTTTTGATGTCAAAGCAGAGGATGTACGTGCTTTGTTGGCCACTATATGGGCCTGTGCATCCGGTGCACTTGGTTATCGTATCCACAAGCAAAGCCGAAGGACTTACCCGACCTCCCTCTAGAAGGTGCCTTATCCTGACCATCGTTGGCGATGATAAGGTATTAGAAACTTAGATGGGGCCATCGTAGGCATAGAACTAAGTTTTACTTTTTTGATGCTTTATACTGACCATCGTAGTTTCTGAAAGAGGCTTATACGCTACCCCCCTCCGAGGGTTGCCTTATCCTGACCATCACAAGCGATTATAGGAATTTGCGCTCCCTTCTGTGGGTAACGCGGAACATAAGCAAAGGTAGGACGTGCTCTTTTACGAGAAGAGGTAGGACGTGCTTAGTTCTAACAGAGGCAGGGCGTACTCTTCTACGAGCAGAGGCAGGGCGTGCTAAGGTTAGATGCACCACCACAACCTTTTCTTGTGTGAAACGGAGGCTTACGCTTTTGATGCTTTAACCCTTCCCTTCTCTGATTTGGGCATGGAGAAAGATTAACACACTATCCCCCTCCGGGGGATGCCTCGACCTGACCAATTTGGCGATGACGGGGTATTTGATCCATTTTTCAGCTCGACCCCTTTTGGTCTCTCTTAAGCTACTGGAAGAGTTTCCGTGCCCTTAGTTACGTAATCGTCTTTGGAGGAAAGTCTTTTTCCTTATTCCTTTATCATTGGGAAATATGGTCTTAAATGCTCCGAGTTCCATGCTCTCGGAACAAGATCACTGTTGGGTCTGCATAGCCGATATGTTACGGGCATAACTTCTTGATGGATGATCAGGGGTCCTTCCCAATTTGGACCGAGAGGGCCATCTGCTGGGTTCTTCGTGTTAGTCATCCCTCTTCGTAACACTAACTCTCCTTTTGAGAAGGTTCTAGTCCTACCTTTGAGTTGTAATATTTCATAATCCTCCTTTGATATTCAACGATCCTGACTGCAGCCTCATCTCTTAATCCTTGTATTAAGTATAGTGATTCTTTCCTCAACTCTTGATTAGGGTCAAACGCATATGCTATCCTTCTATGCGATGGGATGTCGATTTCTACTGGAAGCATAGCTTCGCATCCATATGTCAGGGTGAAAGGGGTGTGCCCCATGGCTGTTTTAGTAGAGGTTCTGTATGCCTAAAATACAAAAGGCAATTCTTCAGCCCAATTTCCTTTGGCTTGATTTAGGCGTTATTTAAGAATTGTCTTTATGGTTTTGTTTATGGCTTCCACAGCTCCATTAGCTTTCGGGTAGGCTACCGAGGAGAAACTTTGATGATTCTATTTTTCTTATAAAATCGAGAGAACTCTTCGCTCTCGAACTGTGTTCCAATATCTGATATGATTTTATGAGGGGTTCCGAAGCGGGTAACGATATTTTTTATTACGAATCTTAACACCTTTTTGGATGTGATTGTCGGAAGGGGTTCTGCCTCCACCCACTTGGTGAAGTAATCGATAGCTACGACAACATACTTAGCTTCACCTCTAGAGATTGGTAAGGGCCCAATCAAATCTATTCCCCATACATCGAATGACCAGGGGCTTGATATACTAGTTAGTTCGTTAGAAGGAAGTCGGGGTACCTTGGAGTACTATTGACACTTATCACATTTCTTGACATACTCAACTGCTTGACTAACCGTCCACAGCTAAAAATAACCCTATCGCATGACCCTTCTGGCCAGCTTAATTCCACTGGAATGGTCCCCACACCATCCCACATGAGCTTCCTTTAACAGGCTAAGTCCAACTTCGGAACTTACACATCTCAAATAGGGTAGCGAATGCCCATTTTTATAGAGTATGTTATCCATGATCACAAATGTAGGAGCTTGG
Organism: Allium sativum; assembly: GCA_030737875.1. Classification (NCBI taxonomy): domain Eukaryota; kingdom Viridiplantae; phylum Streptophyta; class Magnoliopsida; order Asparagales; family Amaryllidaceae; genus Allium; species Allium sativum. Next base: position 19,712,121 of record CM060912.1, read on the forward strand.
TTCTTTATTCTTCTCACGTCTTGCTTACTAAGGGGTAAAATCCCATTTAGAAGGTAATCTACTAAGGGAGTCATCCATGTAACTTTATGATGGCAACTTGTTTCCATTAAGGGAGGTTCCCCATTATGGTTTCCCTCTTTGTTTCCTTCGTCCTCCCTTCTCAAGGCTTGGGATCTAGTTAAGACCAATAACTCTTTCCCCTTTTTCAATTCCTCCTGCTCGACACTAGGCATTTCTTGATATCCCACAGGAATTATTCGAGTTTCGGGGGCCCCTTGGGAACTAGCTAACTTGGCTAGTGAATCCGCTTGGGCATTCTCCCCACGGGGTATTTGATGAACTGAGAAGTCATCAAATTGGGAAAACATCTTTAATAACCTTTTCATATATAAGACTAATCGCTCATCCTTGGTTTGATATGTCTGTTTTATTTGGTTTACCATTAATTGTGAATCACTAAAGATTTCTATCCGTGGTATTTTCAACTGTAGCGCCAGATTCAAACCAGCTATCATTCATTCATACCTAGCCACATTGTTAGCTGTCGGGAACCCTAACTTCATGGCGTAGTGTGGGCGGTGTCCGTCAGGGGTAATTATAACATAACCCGCTCCTGCTCCTTGTTCGTTAGAGCTCCGTCTACATAGAGTTGTCACTTGGTCTTTGAGTCATTTTCTTTAACTGACTGTTCTGAAATGAAGCTCGTGCATTCATTCACGAAATCTAAGAGAGCTTGTCGCTTAATCGCTGCTCGAGGATGGAACTCGGTCTTATATTGGCTTAGCTCGACACCCCATTTGATTAGCCTCTCTGAGGTTTCCGGTTTGTTGAACACTTGCTTGAGCGCAAGACTAGTCAAAACTTTAACAGGGTAAGCTTGAAAGTAACCTTTGAGCTTTCACGCGGTAAGGATTAGGCAATACGCTAGTTTATCTATAACAGGGTATCGGGTTTCTGCATCCTTTAGCCTTCGGTTAATGTAGTAATAGGGTGTTGAGTCCCATTACTCTCTCTTATCAGGACTGAGCTTACCGCATGTTCTGAAACAACCATATATAGGTATATCTCTTCTCCCTTCTCGGGACTGGATAAAACCGGAGGCATTCCCATATAAAATTTCAATTCTTGGAATGCTTTCCTACACTCTTCATTCCATTCGAAATTCTTCTTTTTCTTTATAACATCGAAGAAATGGTCACATTTGTCAGTTGCTTTGGAAATGAACCTACTGAGGGCTGCTACTTTCCCGTTCAGACCCATAACCTCTTTGTTTGTCCTGGGCTCTTTCATGTCTCTTATAGCTTGGATTTAGTCAGGGCTAGCTTCAATCCCTTGCTCACTTACCACATATCCCAGAAATCGTTATTGGTTCCTATACTAAGTAAATTAGTACTGATATCATGTATCTCTCCTAGGGTACCAATTAGCTTTCTGGTGGAGTTTTTGGGACAATCTGGTTTTCCGGAAGATAGCTTTCGGTGATGTCTCTACTGTCTATCGATGTGACCTTCCGTTGTTCATGAAGTTGCTACTTCGGAAGTTGGTCCCGAACAATCTTTATGTACTCCTGGCTTGATACCTTTCGCTTCAGGACTCTTTCGTTGGGTAGACCCTATCAGATAGACTCAATTGGATAAACTTTGCTATCGTTTTGTAAGCTCTGAACTCCTTTCTTCCTGGGGAGGGGGACGCCGGTTTGTGTTGCTCTCAAATCATTCTTTCCAGCTTTTGGCTATTTCCATTTTTTCTTTTGGAAGGTTCTTCTGTGTCTACGTTCCTCCGATACCCCTTCACTATCGGCCTATGTTAGGGGTTTATTTTGGTAGTAACACAATCTTACTTGTTTCACCAATCTAACCTACACATTAGGTCCATGATGTACTATGAAACAAATAATAATATAACAATACAAATTTATTCAGTACAAAACCACACACATATATAAACGTATTTTTCTATACTTATAACAAATTTGACGATATAAAGTAGATAATAAACCTATATAATAAGTATTTTCTCCAACTTCAGCAGTATGTTGATTTTCACCATAGCTGATTGCAAGTTTGTTGAATATATTTTGATAATAGCAGCAGGAAAGTTTTCAAGAGAAAATATGTAGGAAAGATTAAAGAAGAAAATATGATGGTAACGTAGAAAGGTTAAAATGAGAATGGAATAAAATGACCTTGATTGGATGAAATAAATGAGAATGGTAACGTAGAAATGTGAAAGGTTAAAATTAGAATGGAATAAATGACCTTGATTGGATGGAATAAATGAGAATGGTAACGTAGAAAGCTTAAAATGAGAATGCAATTGACAATTTAGTAGAGATCAGGAAATTACATAAATGACCTTGATTGGATTAAATAATTAAATGAATCAGGGATATAATTGGAAATCCAGAAATGTAAGATTAGTGGGAATTATTATATAGATAGATACGAGCACAGAATGCCATAAGAAGTTTGTAAAAGCAACCTATACGAAGATCATATATTTGTGAGAGGAACATGAAAAAGCACCATTATTTGTGGGAATTTAATTTATAATACACTTAACAACATAAGAATAATCAAGTGGAATAACTCATTCGTACCCTCCAATATATGAACTATCAATGTTATAGTACTAGTAAAAATTGAGTACAACCATTGCACGTATTTAAGTAGAATAACCCGTGTATGTAGGCAAATTTAGTGGATATTCAACTATACAAACACAAAGAGCAAAAAACCAATAGAAAACCCATTTTGATTTTGTCTTTATTGAATGTTTAGTACTTCACACACAAAGATCGTACTACTTTGAAAAGAAAACTTCTAAAAAAACTCTATTAAATGAAATGAAAGAATAGTAGTCCAATAAAAGTATCAATCTCCAATCCAATTTTGTAGGTATAACAAGATGATAACACTATTTATAACGATGTAACTTATCCTTATAGTTGTTAACGATATTTTTTGTCAACACCAGAAATGGATCAATGGGGAAAAACTTAAGGGAGAATCAGGTGTATTGTTTCTCTTTCCCGTTTGATTTTAATGGTGGATTGGGATGTTAAGGCTATTAGACGTAGGCTCACTGTGATCTACTATATTGGATCTAGGCTCAGCAAATGGAATTCGATCGCCATTCAGGTGTGTGATGGGTGTACACCTGAGCTTCTCTGCAGAATGGATAATAGATCGCGACAATAACAATTAGAGAAATAAATGTGCACACTTACAGAGCAATTTTCATCAAGAAGTTCTCCTTTTATTAAGCTTTTAATGAGAATAAACAGATGTCGTAGAGAAAGAATTCTCCATTGATGATTTTCTAAGTTATTTCTAAGGATACAAAAGGTAAGCAAAAAAAGTCCCCTCCCAATGTGGCATCTGGGGTCCTATTTATAATGGCTCAAGATTCCTCCCGTCGATGGGCCAGTAGGCCTGCAGGGATCCTTGTTGGTTGCTTTATTCCTGACCTCGGGCGCGGGAGCTTTCGTCGTGGTGCATCGGACACGGTCCATGAACGATACTTGAATCTCTGAAAGTGGCTCGTAAATGTAGGCCTGTGGACATGAGCTTTCGGATGTAGGCTTTCGGCTTTATCGTGAATACGTGGAGGGAATGGGCCTCGTGGTATATGTTGATATCTGTCGGTAAGAAACCGCCACGAGTTTCGATACTAAGTGAATTAGTACGGGTAGCCTATGTATCTGCCTGGGTCTCGGTTGGTCTTTCGGTAGGGCTTTTGTGGTAGCCTGGATTCTCGAGGGGTGACTTCCGACGTTACACCTGTTATTTGTGACTCCGTTCTTTCCGTGTCCATGTGGAAGGTACTCTGATGGTTGGTTCCGGGTATCCCTCGTGCTCCTTTGGTTTAGTGCTTCAAGTGCATTCGCCTCTGGGGTGTCGATATTTGGACATGTTGTTATTGAAGATCATCTGTCGAGTTTGTTGCTTCTGATTTCCTTGGTTCCGGATCAGGATGGTTCTTTACCTAGAGCATTTCGTTGAGAAGATGTTGTCGAAAGAGTCCTGTCGGACTGACTATGGTGGAGGGGTTTTGTCGGTTGATATGGTCTATTGAATTATGTCTTCCTACTCTTTTTCTTCACATTGTTAGGTCCCACTTCTCATCGAGTCTTCTGTGAGCTTTCGGTTATTTCGATACCCCTTCACTGCTAGCCTTTTTAATGTTAATTTTTTAGTAGTAACATCCCCCCCTGAGTGAAGGGGTATTTTCGACTTTTCAAGTCAAACTCCTGATTTCTTTTGAAGCGTCATATCGGAGCCCTTTGATCTTCCTTTGCATGGGAACATCGATTAGCACTTTTTTAGGCGGTGTTGATTGGAGTAGGTATCCTTGCACAATTACCCCTGCTTTTTCTTCACCTTTTACCTGCAATATTAATTTCTCGAACCAGATTATTTGTTTCTTGAAGGTCTGAAGTTCATCATATGGAACTGAATACTCAAACCCTTGGTAAGCATAAAAAAATGAATTTTTTTTTTACTGGGGAATAGGATTGTTCGCCCAAATTCGCTTAGGGTTTTGCATATAGGATACAAATTATTTGTGTTTTAACAACCTATGAGATAATTTCATGGCGATCAACCTACTTCCTTCTACTCCCAAATATCAATTCTAGGGTTTAGGACCAAAAAATTTGTGTTTGAAGATTTCATCATTCCGACCACTTGTTATCATTAGCTTAAGCGTAATCTCTTCCGAATATTTTAATGGATGGGATATAAATTTTATATATTCACGATATTACATCACCTGGCAGTGTCATAACTAACAAGATGAGTTCCGGCTTATCACCTGTTGATGCCTATGATCTTTCTCGGAGGAGAAAATTTCTTTTGAAGAAATCGCTGGTTACTTCTCAGGATGAGTTTAATTCCATTCTCGCTAGTTTTGGAATGGACAATGTAGAGGCCGTTCCCGCTGCTGACTGTCATGACATCATGCATCCTCCTGAGGGATATTTTGCCTACTTGGCCATTCATGTTTGGCATGGCGGCTTCTTTCCTTTTCCACCCTTCATGCTTCGACTTTTGCAGGATTTGGGAGTTGCGCCAATTCAATTTTCACCAAACACTTACACATTACTTTTATGCTGGAAGTTCTTTCTATGGAACTAGGCCAAGTTTCTCTTACGTCGAACCTTGTTCGCCATTTGGTGCGCTTTTCAAGGGATGAGGTCCTTCCCTTATTCCATGCTTCCCCTTTACGGAAGGTTGTCAACGCTGGTGCGGGGAAGGTTATGCCCTGGAAAGACCAGTTCTTTTTCTTTAAATTTCCTGCCGGTGTTTCTGGCCGAATTGCCGATTATAGTAAGTTCCCTTAACCTTTCGCAGGCAGTTATCTTCTCGCTAGCGATACATCTTTAATTCTTCTCTTTTTAGATTTTGCTTCTGAGGGTGCGTCCCTAATAGAGAGTGAGTCTCATGTGTCTGAGCTCATCTTGGAATCGCTCGAGAAGCCGTCGAGTCGATCCGCTTTACTAACTGAGGATAAGCTGTGTTTTCACAATCTCCTTCCTCATGGTCAGAGAATATTGGGTATCCACCGGTCTGTCTCCCTGGTACTAATCGTCTATTGGCAGGTTCAGAAGTGTTTACCCTTTCTTCCCCATTATTCCCAGGTACGTCTTATTAATTCAATAGTTTTCCATATTGAGATCCTCTTTCAGACTACTATTTCGCGTTTTTGTCCTTTTCCTGACCTTCCGTTTGGTTAGGGGTTCCGGTTGCGGAAGCTCCAACTTCTACCGATGCGTTGAACCAGGCTTCCGCAGCTGGTCTTAAGAGTTAGCCGAATTTCCTGCTGACCCGCCAACTAAGAGACTGAAACCCGATACTCCTACTCCCACGTCTTCCGGGGATGTCTTTGACAGGGGAGTAAGAAGTGGTGTTTCCTCACTGTTTTCTTCAAGCACCTCCGGAATGGGTATATGTGCAATGTCGCATACTTTTGCTTCTCAGACTGTCGGTTTTTCAAAGCCTCTTGACCTTTCGCTAGATTTTACTGATCTTGTGAAGCTCATTCTCTCCGAATCTGAATTTTCTAACGTTTCGTTACCTTCCACTTCTCTCGATACGATGGATTTTTATCGACACCTGATTGCCCAGCAGCTCGAGGTACAACACTTTTCTTTTCATTCTTAGGCTTTCTATCTATCGCAACTATATGCTGAGTGTTCATACCTTCACAGTCCATTAAGAGATGGCATGTGCTTAAGTCTATCCCTTCCTCCTCCGCTACTGAAATTACTCGGCTTAGAGAGGCCAACACAGTATTGAGCGAAGAATGTGAGAGGCTGAAGGCTTCATTGGAACATGCTGAGTTGGCCTTGGAGAAGGAGAGGAAGACTAGGGATGTAACTCCCAACAGGGTCTCATCTTTAAAGCATCAGATGATAGAGGATGTAATTGCCCACGCTGATGAGCTTCGGAAGAAAGATGAAGAACTTTCTCGTGCCGTCCAGATCATTTATGCAGCCGAAGATAGGATTTCAGATTTTTTGCAAGTCCATCTCCCATGGATCTAGTCTGATTGTTATGAAGACGCCCTATTTTCTCTTTTTTCTAAAAACCTTCAAAAAATTTCTAAACTCCGAACCTCCTCCATTCCTCCCTTTATCCTGGATCGGGTTAAGGAAATGATTATGTTGAGTGAGGAAGGAGTGGATGCACCGAGGAGGGGTGACCCTATAGCTGAGGACCGCTTATACGTTGACAGACTTTCAGATGACTTAGGCGAAGATGGGGTAGCCCCCATTTCCTTGGGAAGCGATAAAGAGAGAGAGGGTATCGATCCAAAGGATGGCGACTTCTAGGTAAGCGTGTCATCTATGATTCTGAAGTGCCATTACCTAGAGAGGGTGGACCTCCTGGCCTTCCGGGAGGGAGAGAAATTGTTGATCATGAAGTTCTCTCTCTTCGGGTATAACTTTTTCCTTGTGTGTATCTTTCTTTTCTCTGAACGTTTGGCCCTGAACATTTTCCTGTTGTTATAGTAGATAAAAAGAAACCATTTTCCTGCCTTAAGCGGAGTTAGATGACAAAAGTTCAAACCATTTTTATGTTGAACAGATAGTAAACTTGTATATATCTAATTCTGTAACCTACGCAACACTAGTATGAGGTCCCCCTTTGTTGTCAGCAAGGCCTAATGTGGTTATTTGCATTATGACTGAACTTAATTTACTGTAAGGAGGCATTACGCATAGCTTGTTGGTTGAAAAAAGAGTTGCGCGCGACGCTATCCCTGCTTTCATGGAAACGCGTTTCCTCGAAGGGCTTGAGTGTTCTTATATTACATTTCCTCAGCTCTTCTTGAACTTGTGGAGTGGAGACCATGGAGCTATGTTAAGGAATCTTAAGATTAAACATGCTGAAGCACTATGTAAACAGTAGACGTGTGCACTTATAATTCTCCCTTCTACACATATGTTATAGTTGGAAGGCCCTGGGTTTGATTCGTGTAATGGTGTATAAGGAGGAGAGGGGAATATGACCTTTGAAAATAAAGTTGTAATCAGTTATCCTTTTTTGTATGTTTGTGGGCAGGTTGATCAGCGTGAGACCCCTTCCTCTCGGGACGGAACACCGTCGGAAAGAGAGGTGCTTCCTATATCTTATGAAAGGAAGCTCTTACATCAAGACTTATCCATTAAACATTTAACCGAGAGGATGAATACTTTGAAAAGACAGTTGGAACAGAAGGATAGAACCATTCTGGGGTTGAAGACGTACATAAAGACTAAACCCTCCGTCGAGTTCGAGGACAAGCTAAAAAATCATCGTCAACGTGTCATTGACCTGGAAATCAAATTAAACAATATTAGTACAAAGTGTGAGACGTGGGAACACTGTTATGATAACATCCCTATAATGACAGGAACTTCATCCCCTGTTGTCGCGATAGTGCATAAGGCCCCCGCTCCTCAGAGGTGTTATTACTTGAATAACCCTCCTCCGGGTTTAAAGGAAACAATTATTTCTAAGTGGTGTAAAAGAGTGGTGGCCGAAATGTAAAAAATTATGACACTAGATTAATCAAGGACTCCCACGACCGTGTCGTCAAGTACGCCAACCAGATCAGACACTTGTAGGAGGGAAATCATGATTTACGTATGAACATTTTTGATTTGGAAAAGGAAAACAAATCTCTTAGGGCGGTGTGTAGGTCTTACAACAGAGCTTTGAAGCTCCAACCACATACTTCCGCTTACTTAGACGAGACGAATAGGAAAGTTCAAAGACTTAACAAATTATTTGGCGTGGCACTTCATCATGCCATCTACCCCCTTTCCCCGAGGATGGAGAAGATCCAGATGTTCAGTGACATTTTATGATGGTGACACATGATTTTTCATTACGTTAATGGTGATGATGTAAACTTTTTAATAAATAAACTTATGTATTGATAACTTGTAATACGCAAATGGCTATTGGTGTAGGACATGAATGTGATTTACTTGTATGATGAATGACTTAAAAGGTCTTCTTTAAGTGCGGAAAAACACAAACCCTTTTTTTTACCTGACCTTGCTTTCGATGATGGGCTTTTTGTTTGTTTCTGACTTTTGTGGTTCTTCTTTCGTAGGCACCCTACGGATGTCCTGATTTGAGACAACTATCTTGGAAGTCTTAAGACTGTCATTCCAACGGTTGGAGCCTCCTTCCAATACTTACAAAAGGTTTCCTCCACCCAGTCTCGAGTGTTAATATGTGGGAAACTTGCCTCCCTTCTGGCATTTGTTCAGAGCCAAATCGATTCGGATTCGGATTCGGACGTAAACTGTAATAAATCGGAAACATCTTTGGCATGGGTGAAACACTGAGGATTGCCTAGATTCGGGTATCGATAATAGTTGGCCGGAACCTCTTCCGGTCATTATATAAAGTTGGATCTTCCCAAATTCAGGTGGTAGCATAGAAGATCGGAACCTCCTCCGGTATAGGTAGAGTGTCGAATTGGCCCAGGTTTGGGTATTAGCATAGAAGAACCAAAACCTCTTTCGGCATTAAGAGAACGCCGAATTGACCTAGATTTGGGTATTAGTATGGAGAACCAAAACTTCTTTCGGTATTAAGAGAACGCCGAATCAACCCAGATTCGGGTATTATTATAGAGAACCGAAACCTTTTTCGGTATTAAGAGAACGCCGAATCGACCCAGATTTGGGTATTAGTATAGAGATATGAAACCTCTTTCGGTATTAATAGAGCGAGTATCCCCTTCAGACTCAATTTTGTAAGCAGAGGTTGTGCGAGCTTCTTGAGCCTCCCCTTGGGCTTTCATAGTCAAAGGAGATGATGTACGTGCTTTGTTGGCCACTCTCTGGGCATGTGCGTCCGGTGCGCTTGGCTAACTTATCCACAAGCAGGGCCCAAGGACTTACCCGACCTCCCTCCAGGAGGCGCCATATTCTGACCATCGTAGGAGATGATAAGGGATTAGAAACTTAGATGGGTCCATCATAGGCACAGAACTAATGTTTACTATTTTGACGCTCTAGACGGGCCATCGTAGACACTGATAGAGGCTTATACGCCACCCCACTCCAAGGGGTGCCCTATCCTGACCATCGTAGGCGATGATAGGGGTTTGCGCTCCCTTCTGCCGGTAACGTGAAACATAAGCAGAGGTAGCACATGCTCTTCTGCGAGCAGAGGTAGGACGTGCTTAGTTCTAGCAGAGGTAGGGCGTACTCTTCTTCGAGCAAAGGCAGGGCGTGCTAACTTTAGATGCACCGCCACGACCATTTCTGATGTGAAACGGTGGGTAACGCTTTCGATGCTTTAACCCTGCCCCCTCTGGTTTGGGTAAGGAGAAAGACTAACACAATCATCCCTCTCTTCGGGGGATGCCTCGCCCCGGCCAATTTGGCGATGACGAGGGTTTCCCTTTTCTTTATCCATTTGTGGCTTGACCTTTACTTGGTCATTTTGTTTATAGGGAATAATCTTTCTCTCGTTATCACAGTAGGATTTCGATGGTATAACCTCCTATGATTTCCTTACATAATTTTGTAATTTTCCTTGGTACAAGAACCTAATGATCATTCCCTCAAATACTTTGCAATGGTTGGATTCATGTCCGTTTACCATATGGTAGTAGCAATACGATCCTCCTGTTTTAGTTTCATTTTTGGTCTTCTTCTTGGGCGATGGCCAGAAGTTTAACTCATGCTTAGTCAGGAAATAGATACCCTCAATCGATACAGTGAGCTTATAACCCTTTGGTAACCTTGACTCGAAATCCTTTTTCTGTCGCTGCATCTTGGCCTTTTTGCCACTTAGCTTTGATATTCCTTCATTATCTCTACACTTTCTCTTTACTGCTTTTCGATATGGGGATATATCTTATTTAGACTTTATGTCGGTCAGGGGGATATGAATTTTCTCTATATTTCGTTCGATTATGGTTTCTCTGGCCTTTGTGAGAATGGCTCTTTTGGCGAGGAGAAAGGAATTGTGTCTCTCGGTTGAGGGTTGATAACGGGCAAAAATCGGAGTTGATCCTACATGGAAGGGGTTAATGCTCCATCGATCAGGGTCATAGGGCTCCGTGTCCATCTTTTTCTCTTGGATATAGATATTTTCTAGTTTGGATCTTTCAATCGCCCATGGCTTGTCGATGTTCGCCTCTGGGAAATTCCTCAGTCATCGGTGGAGATCCCTTATTCATAAGGCTCTTAAGATCTTAGTTCAGGATGGAACGATCACAGGTAGGTATGGGGGTATGGTTGTTAATCACAAGGTCGGAGGTTCAGGCCCACCTTCTAGTGCCAAAATGTTAACGATATTTTTCGTCAACACCGGAAACGGATCAATGGAGGAAAATCTTAAGGGAGAATCAGGTGTACTGTTTCTCTTTCCCGTTCGATTTTAATGTTGGATTGGGATGTTAAGGCTATTGGGCGTAGGCTCACTATGATCTACTAGATTGGATCTAGGCTCAGCAAATTGAATTCGGTCGCCATTCAAGTGTATGATGGGTGTAAACCTGAGCTCCTCTGCAGAATGGATAATAGATCGTGATGATAACAATTAGAGAAATAAATGTGCACTGTAACAACCCGGATTTTTACAATGTGCTAGGACAAGAATCAAGGCAGAATTTAATTATAAAATCTGAATCAGGGGAAACCGGCTGTGCCATTGCGTTCGTCTCGGAAAAATACGCGAAATAGGGTCTGAGTTTTCGGGAATCGGAGTCCGTATGACCAAGTTATGGCCCGTCAAAGTTTTCAGAAAATTCAAGTTCAAAAGCAGCTCGAAAATTCAAATCTGGAGCCAAACAGATTGGGCGGGAAAATTCCCGCCCAAGCCCCAGGTCGACTGGTGTGTCGACTGGGGAGTCGACACGTCCAGGGGGCAGGTCGACTGCCCAGTCGACACGGGTGTCGACCTGGGTGGTCCGACCACTTTAGCCTAGGTGCACCTGCCTGGCCTTGTGCTCTGTTCTGATGGCCTGTGACGGATTTTGAGGGTTCAGATCTATCCTAGGGTTAATCTAAGGGCCTAAACTAGTCCTAATCTCTATAAAAGCACCCTAGGACCTAACCTAAATCACTAAAAATCATTCTAGCAACTAAGTGCTGCCAAAATCTATCTTGATCATGGCCTCCATCTCCAATTCCTAGAAACTATGCATTCAAACTAGATCCGAATCAAAAGGTGCAAGCTTCCTATGTCAAATCGAGGGTAGATCAACGTTGCTATGAAAATTTCATGACGATTCTTCGACAAAGGAGCCACCTTTCTTCGTCAAGACGATTCATGCTCCTAGCCCTCTTGCCATGCTATGTAAGTTCTAGCTACTTCTAGATCTAAACGGTAGTTTTAATGATGGCATGGAATAAAACGAGATTAAACTAAGTATGCTAGCCTATATGAACCTTGTCATGCCCCTTTTGCTTGAACCTATGACTTTTGGCTATGCTTAGTGACTAAATCATGCCACTTATGTTATGTCTAACTTAGTCCATCGTGAAAGATTGAATCTTTACTTGCGGAATATTGGCATGAATACTTGAAACCACTTTGACTTGTGAAATATGTACATGAATATGACTTGGGGCTTATGCATGTAAATGAACCCAAACCCCCCTTATGATATCATGCATGTTTGTGGCTAATCCTGTTGTGACATTATGCATGTTTGAGGCCAAAAACCCCTTATGATATCATGCATGTTTGTGGCTAATCCTGTTGTGACATTATGCATGTTTGAGGCCAAAAACCCCTTATGATGCTATGCATATTTTGAGGCCAAACCCCTTATGATACCATGCATGTTTGTGTCCAATCCCTTTTTGGCATCGTGCATGTTTTGAGGCCAATATGTAGCAGAGTATCCTTATTATGTTGACTCACTTTTACTTGGGTTGGAAACACGATTTGGGGTAGGTTAGACGAGCGTGATTATGACATGATAATTTGACATGGGATTTCATGAAAATATGACACTCATGATACACCTAAATGTGGACATGACATGTGGGGTAAACATGGGACTTGAAACTAGACACGTATGGGTTGTAAGTGTAATATGACACTAGACCAAACATGAAAGTGGCCAACTCGAGGTTGGGTTGAGTTTGTAGCATAAATGTACCCGGACCTGCCCGGCTTAACTAGTGGCTACAAACAATAGGACCCAATGTGAGTAGTTGGTCATATAGCACATAAAACCCGAGTTTAGACTAGGTTGTGGTGTAAAGCTACCCAGACCCGCCCGGCTTAACTAGTAACCACAACAAAGTCTAATGTGAGAGGTTGGGGTGCATTAATCTAATTAATGCCACATGAAAAGGTTAAGTAATTTTGACTAATGACACTTAACCGATATGACACGAATGGGTAGGTTAAGTTAAACCGGACTTGATTTCTTAATGATACTTAACCGAAAAAAATACAATTAGGGGATGGGGTTAAGCTAATCCATGCTTAACTAATCCGACTTGGTAATTAGATGGGGTTAAGTAACCTACACTTAACTAATATAAACATGGTAATTAGATGAAGTTAAGCTAACCTAGACTTAACTAACCTAAACACGGTAATTTGATGGAGTTAAGTTAACCTAGACTTAACTAATCTAAACTTGATAATTCAATGAGGTTAAGTAACTTATACTTAACCAATTATACATGATGATTTGATGAGGTTAAGTAACCTATACTTAACCAACCTAATGTAAGAACTTGGTAGGGTTAAGTCGCAAGACTGTTTAAATATACTTAATCATTGTAATACGATTAGTGGATGGGGTTAAGATAACCCATACTTAACCAATCCGACTCGATAATCTGATGGGGTTAAGATAATCTATGCTTAACCAATCTAACACGATACTCTGATAGGGTTAAGACAAACTAATACTTAACCAATCCGACTCGATAATCTGATGGGGTTAAGATAATCTATGCTTGACCAATCTAACACGATAATCTGATGGGGTTAAGGTAATCTATGCTTAACCAATCTAACATGATAATCTGATTGGGTTAAGACAAACTAATACTTAACCAATTTGACTTGATGATTAAATAGGGTTAAGTCATGAGCTTCTTGGTATACTTAACCAGCTTATAGGGCTAGGTCTTGAACTTAAATACTTAGCCAAATCTTGACATGATTCGTAGGTGGGTTAAGTCATGAACTAGAATGACAAAACTTAACCCATTAGACAAAACCCTAGTTAGGGGAATAGGTGGAAAATCATAGTTAACAAGGATAACGGGAAAGGAAACTAAGCGGTAAACCTTAGTTTAGGGTAACTAAGTAATAATCCTTAGTCAAGGGAATTAGACCAGTTCACGAACGGATGAGTAACCTGATACGGTAGGTCATCGCTTAAACAAATACACGAGGCAGAGCAATATCCGATCTAGATAAAGGCTCCAATGAACTGGGTGACGAAGCGGAAGCTTTGAGGGACGTGAGGATACTCTTGGTATCCCTCTGTGAGGTTGCAGATGATCCGCCTGGGCTCACAAGAGGTTAAGGTCTGCAGTAGAAGAACCAAGAGTATGCCTTGGTTGCTATGCGAGCGACCTAAAGACTGGGATGGATTAGCGTGGAGTCGTCGATTCTTTTTTTTGCCCTGGATAGCGCGTCGTCGACTACCTACCATCTTTAGTCAATCGTGTACGTATGGAAAGGCAGAGAACTCCCAACAGACCATATACTTGCTATCGAGTTATGGGTGAGGTTGGCCAATAGGTAAGTGGGGCATAGTGGGGCCGGGATGTAGTTCTCATACATGATTTTCTTGGATTGCCTTTCAGTAGTTGAGGGAGGGGTCACGTGGGACCATAGCCACGGATACAAAAACAGACCTTGATATCTGCATCAGCAGACGACTTAAAGCTCCCGACTGAGTTCCGTATTTCTCGATTTGCCCTGGCACTGAACTCGGATGGCACATTGAGATACATGTGCGTCTAAACATGGAAAACGATTCACGATTTATACGTGGGACAAAGGGCGTGGTTGACGGGTGGCATAATCCCTAGTGGTCCTAGGTGGCTAAAACCCAAACCAAGTTACGGAAACGTTCATTAGGTAGCATAATCCCTAGCGGTCCTAGGTGGCATAAATCCTAAGTGAACACGCGATAGTTCATGGTAAGAAAACATAACCATATCAAGGGTAGCAGTCCAAAACAACTTCAAGGATAAAATGGTACTACGTTGAGGTGGTATAGATTTACATGTGAAAGCCCGTACGGCCTACGGCAAACTGAACTTATACATGGAAAGAAATATACGAGTTGGGAAAACCTACATATGCTATATATTAGGTTGACATGGACCATTACATGACATTGGGTAAGGGACATTCATAGTTAACACATGACGCGGGTTGGGATACTAGTACGAAAGGTGCAGAGAAAATATACATGATAAATACCTTGGGATGTTATACATGATAGATACCTTGGGGATAGTATACTTGATAGAAACCTAACAATGTGATACCTTGATTTATCTTGACACCGTAGTTTATCATGATACCTTAGTTTATCTTGCTACAGTTGTTCATCTAGTTATCCTGGTTTAGCTTATCTATCTTGTCGTCATCCTTATGTTTACTTTCAGTTTATGCATGTCATGTTACCTTTACCTGTTTTTATACTGGAAGTAGATAGGACTTACCAGTCTTTATGACTGACCCCGTTTTGTTTCGCCTCTTTGTCTTCCGTTCCCCCCCCCCCAGGTTTTCAGGGAGGAAACACTGTTATTTAGTTCGGACTTCCTCTGCTTGAAGGTCATCATGCATGGCTTGGACTTTTCTTGGCTATGGCTACCTTACTGTTTTAATTGGGGAATAATTTATGAAATGGTTTATGCTTCTTTACTATTGCAAGACAGGTTTTGATGTATTCTGATGTGAAAGGCTTTCGACCTTACTATTTTATAATATAATGAAATTTGCTTTACTTCCGCTGTTTTAAATATGTTCTATCTTGTAATATTTCTGTGCATGTTTACCTCGATAATACTTCACCAAACCTAGTGCATTCCCTTTGTGAGTGACCCTAGCGGAGGTGGTCAACACCGGAAATGGATCAATGGAGGAAAATCTTAAGGGAGAATCTGTGTATTATTTCTCTTTCCCGTTCGATTTTAATGTTGGATTGGGATGTTAAGGCTATTGGACGTAGGCTCACTGTAATCTACTAGATTGGATCTAGGCTCAGCAAATTGAATTCGGTCGCCATTCAAGTGTGTGATGGGTGTAAACCTGAGCTCCTCTGTAGAATGGATAATAGATCGTGATGATAACAATTAGAGAAATAAATGTGCACACTTACAGAGCAATTTTCATCAAGAAGATCTCCCTTTATTAAACTTTTAATGAGAATACATAGATGACGTAGAGAAGGAATTCTCCATTGATGATTTTCGAAGTTATTTCTGAGGATACAAAAGGTAATGAAAAAAAGTACACTCCCAACGTGGCATCTGGGGTCCTATTTATAATGGCTCAGGGCTCCTCCCGTCGATGGGCCAGTGGGCCCGTAGGGATCCTTGTTGGTTGCTTTATTTCCGGCGTCGGGCATGGGACCTTTGGTTGCTTTCGGTGCACTGGACACGGTCCATGGACGATACTTGAATCTCTGAAAGTGTCTTGTAAATGTAGGCCTACGAACATGAGCTTTCGGATGTAGGCTTTCGGCTTTATCGTGAATACATGGAGGGACTGGGCCTCGTGGTATATGTTGATGTCTACCAGTTCGAAACCGCCAAGGGTTTCGGTACTAAGTGAATTAGTACGGGTAGCCTGTGTATCCGCTTGGGTCTCGGTAGGGCTTTTGTGGTAGCCTAGGTTCTCGAGGGGTGGCTTCCGACGTTACTCCTGTTATTTGTGACTCCGTCCTTTCGGTATCCATGTGGCAGGTGCTCCGGGGGTTGGTTCCGGGTAGCCCTCGTGCTCCTTTGGTTTAGTGCTTCTAGTGCTTTTGCCTTTGGGGTGTCGGTATTTGGACAGGTTGTTATTGAAGATCATCTGTTGGGTTTGTTGCTTCTGATTTCCTTAGTTTCGGATGGATGGTTCTTTACCCAGAGCCTTTCGTTGAGCATATGTTGTCGAAAGAGTCCTGTCGGACTGACTATGGTGGAGGGGTCTTATCGGTTGATACAGCCTTCCGAATTATGTCTTCCTGCTCTTTTTCTTCACATTGTTAGGTCCCACTTCCCATCGAGTCTTCTATGAGCTTTCGGTTATTCCGGTACCCCTTCACTGCTAACTTTTTTAATGTTAATTTTTTGTAGTAACAATAGTATATCCAGATATATTTTATTGTTCAACGTATGTAGAATAAGATAAAGAAATTTTCTTTCACAAGTCAAAAAATTGTTGGGGACGATTGTTTTGGAAGAGGGAGAAAGTATATTAGTCCCACATCGGGGAGCGTTGTTTCAAAATTCAAGTATATATGTGAAACATCACATATCTTGTTGCTTCAAATAGCTAAAGGAGAAGGAAGAGGAGGCAATGTCATAACACACGCGCGCATAAAGCATTTAGCGGTAGGGTTCGAGAAGGGTCTGACTTTTGGCTGCCAACAGTCGTAATTTTCCAAATTCAAATTTTTGCCTCCCAGAATAAACCGTTATTTACACAACAGTCACACTTCTCTCCAATGGTCGCATCCCTTGTCGTAACCCTTGTGTGAAATCTATATAAACACCTTCCCCATTGGTGTTTTATATCAATCTGTTTTATCTTCTTTCACAAAAATAAAATATCAAATTCACAATATTGTTATATCTTTGGATTCAAGTTTTGTTGCATCTTGTGAGGCAATTTGTTATTGATTTAAGGACATAAATTACATGTCTCAAAACGAGATCTTCTCTAATTCTGTAAGTATTTTTTAACAAACTTAATGCAATATTAGCTATGGGGAACGGATCAGGATCTGCAATCAAACTTATGAATCAGGACTTCGTTGGAATTAACTGAATGGATTGCACCAATTTCATGTGATGGCACGACAAAATGAAATTCTTTCTTACCAATCTTAAAGTCTCCTATGTGTTTGATGAAAACCTTCCAGTGCTCCCTACTTCAACAGAAAATGTTAGTGATGGTTCAAAGCAGCGAAGGCTAAAGCGCGAGGAGGACGAACTGCTATGCCAAGGCCACATTCTCAACACTTTATGTGACGACCCCAAACCCCGTACAACGGTGGCGAGGGTAATCTTTGGAATATAACACATAAACAAATAACAGCAGAACAGAAATAGAGAAATACACCAGATAATGAACATCAGAATACACTGAATACATAACAACATCAGAGTTACACAGTATAACAGGATCATACTTAATACAAAATACGGGCTCAGAGTAATATAAAATGTCTGCAACGGAATCAAACATAATATACATAAGTGTCTGAAACAGTAGATAGAAATGATAAGGAACCATCTCTAGCTACACAGCTATCCAGAATGAGTCTGCTAAAACCTATATACAAGGCTGCCCGTGTAGAAATAAGGGCACCCGAGTTTGCAAGTGAAACAAACTACAAGTCAGTCATGGGACTGGTACGAGAAATCTACTTAACTGGTTAAACAATAATAATACGGCAAATCATAGGACCACGCCACTTTCAAGGAACGGGTTTACTCTAGTGATTGCCAGTGCAGGTAACAAATCAAATCTTTTTAAACAACGCAACGATTTTTAGAAAGAATGAAGCCGATATAAGACTCAAGTCCCATCACACAATGCAACGCAAACCGGAGGATAGAGTTTTACCTTATATTGGCTAAAATATCCTTGATACGTATGAAACAATGTCATTTGATATTATTACTAGTTTTTGTATGTTTCAAAAACAAATTCAATCATAATGTCAGTCATAGACGGCATAAGTGCCCCATACCACTATGTCGCCATATATAGGTATACAATCAAAACCGCACATGTCGTATTTGGAAGTTGGATTTCCGTCATTAACCAAGGCAAAAGAGTGTCCTTACCGAATTCGAGACTCTCTAGCCAGAGCCTTAGGATCAGAACGCATCGACCCTTGGAGCGACAGGGCCGGTCCACCGATGTGTATTATTAGCCTGAACACTACGTTTCCCCGCCCTTTGGGGCGTAAATGAGCCAAATGATTCCAAATCCGAGGCGCCTCGCAACAGCAACAACCACACAGGTGAAAATAATATAAATGTCAGCCAGTTTGAGCACTGACACCACCTCTCAGCTAGAAAGAAACGCATGTCCTCCCTGAATTCCTCTTCCTGTTTCTGGTCCATACCGGGGTATGAGGCTCGCAAATTAACATTATATACAAAGCTATGTCACATAGGCGGTGCTTTGATCATCAACCACAAGACTTTGCTTTTCAACAGAAGCCTTGATCACTGCATCTCAACATGCCACATTATCAATCTACAACTGATAGTTTTAGATGATGTATTCGTTAACCAAATTTAACAAATTTCAACATCGGTAAAATAGGATCTAGGCAAAAACCGTAAATCGAAATCAAAATAGGTTAGGATTTCATACCTACGAAGTGGAACCTTTAAGATTCGGTTTAATCTCAAACTCGAATCCATGAATGAAGCAATGAATCGATAGCACGACAAAGCGCCCTGCCTCCAGAGAAGTCCACGCGAATGTTTGCCTCTTCGATCGAATTGAAGAGAAGCAAAGGTGATGCGGTGCTGGCCGCTGCCATTGTTTTGGATTTTGTATTGAAAAGGGAATCTGGGGTTATAACCCTTTTTGGCCGATCTTATCTAATTTTTCAAGGGTTAATATTGTATATTTACATATCTCGGTTTTAAAGAAGTGTGTAACCCCTTTTAAACCCTAACCCTTACCATCAAACATGGGACCAACTATGATACCTTTTCAACGCTTACTAAAATATCAACAAATTGATATTTATTTATCCAAAGAATGATTTTATCTTTACAACGTTCTAACTGTGTGACCCTATATGTTATTACGACGTTGACAATGATTTTAAATCGTATTTAAAATCATAAATAGTGATTGGCATCTAAGAATGCGTCGCTGTTTCCAAAGTTATAATAAGATCAACGATTCGATGCAACCTTTCCGTGACTAGTGTATCAATGCAATATTATCCTTTTAACCAATATATCCTGGATTAAACTCGAGTCATGGATCGTATCACCCCCTTTACAATTTAATCCATTTTTCTTGATCGATGAGTAGACTACATAAAACAAATCAATATTTGAGCACGGCCATGCATTTCTAGTCTGACTCAATCAAGAGGCCCATGGATATCACTATGAATATATCATAGGGTTAAATTCCATCAATATCATTCATAATTTTCATTCGATTTGAGATGTATCCAATAATCACCGTTATCATTACTCTATTATGAAATAACTTTAGATGATATCAAAACACAAATATCCTCGAATAAAATTATAATGATTTCAGGTCTGAGGATCATTACATCACTGTCACTATGAGAATAACTTATGATACTGTTAATTGTATTCCATGTAGTTATCTCATGGTAGGTCATCCCAATACGCTATTCTCCAATACGTATTTATATCTTGACTTTAATATCACGTATATTAATGATCAATGAGATGTGATCATCAATCAATCAATATACTAGTCTCAACGCTTTATTGTTGTCCTGTATAAACAATAAAACTCGACTAGGGGTTTTTAAGAATTACAATACTTATCACATTATATAATCTTAAGTTCAGTCTTACTCGAACTATATAATTCCGTATTATAATTCTGAGGACTTCTAATATATTAATATCTATATTACGTAGTAAATATAATATAATATAATATTATTTTATTCCAAATAAAATGATAACAACAACATTGTTATCATTCTCATCAAATGGATTGCCTTTAGGGCATAAACTCTAACAATCTCCCACTTGCACTAGAGTCAATCATTTACGTATCGCATACTCATGATACTAGTGTGACAATTAAACTTTTGTTGCGACAGAGTTTAATTCAGTAGGTCTGCAACATTATAACTTTTGTAACTTTGCAGATATGTTTATTTCTTCTGTGAACAACTTCACATGGGAATTATATTTCTTAAATATGTGTTTGGATCAATAATGAGTTTAATGTTTTAGGCCTGAGCAATAGCCATATTGTTATCCCAATGCAAATCATTGGATCAACAGTTAATTAAGTTCAATTTTGAACTTCTTAATCCAAACATTTTCTTTCTTAGAATCAGTAATTATTTCTTATTTTAAAACTAACATTATTCACAATAATTAGTGTGTTATCATTACATAACATTGTAATTATTGTGTCACTCCCACTCAATTTCTTGTCTATACAAGATTCAATGGTATTTTGTGGTCTCCGAGACATTTCGGATTCTATTTCATTGTCATCGGTACGTTAGAGACTGACTCTCCTTTATAAGGATACTAATGTGAGAAATAAACATTTTATTCTCTGAGGATCTATAGAATTAATATCCATTTTCTTCTTTTGGATATTCCACAAAATATTTATTTGATTTGGGTCCGATCTTATCAGAGGAATGACGTTTATTAAGCGCCATACATCCCAAATCAGCGCATTTAGACATACTAGGACATTCCCTAATCCATATCTTATATGGTGTCTTTAAATCGTTTTAGTGGGATTTAATACAATTGTTCTAAACTTAATTTGTTGGAAGATCTATATGACTTATCATTAATCGTACTATATCTTTTAAGGTGCGATTCTCCTTCCATACACACCATTCAGTATAGTGTTCCTGATGGAGTAAGCTGTGAAACAATTTAAAACTTGTCTGGATAGTCATTAAATAGTTGGCTTAAATATTCTCTTTCGATCTGTACAAAAAGTATTTATTTTCTATTAAAATTGGTTTCTAACTTCATTTTGAATTCTTTGAACTTTTCAAAGGATTCTGATATGTGTTTCGTACGATACACATGTAACGACCCAGAAAATCTGAACCAATTTAAAATTTTTAAATTGGCTAAAAAATGGATTTTAAATATTTAAAATAAATATTTTAAATAATAGAGGTGAAAAGTGATTGAATCGACAATTGAAAACGAATATAATTAAAAATAATTATAAACAAGACCTGAAAGGGCGCTGTAGTTTCAAAAATTGGATTCAAACTTTGTCGGACCGTACCGGGTGCAAAAAAAACGGATTTGAGTGAAACCAAAAATATTTAAATCTGTTAGTGAATAACTTTCTAACGAATCTGAAAAATCAAATTTTCATAATGGAAAGCAAAAGTTATGGCCAAATGAATTTTCAGAAAGGTCGCTATGGGATTTATATAGCCCGTGAAATTGGCCATTTTGCGAACGACCTCGGAATTCGACGAAACCACTTTTGTTGGATCCGGGGTGTAAAGTTATTGCTATGTTTCAAATTTCATAATTTTTGAAGCTAATATGTGAGTATGGCAAAGGAAAACGTGTTTTGATCAATTATAGTTAAATTGGATCGACCAGAAATGGGCCTTTTTGCAAACGGTCTCAGAATTCGACGAAACTAGTTTTGTTGGGACCGTATCGTCAAAACATAGCTAGATTTACTTTTCTGGAATTTTTTGAATCAGTTTGTGGCCCTGGCAAATTGAAATGTACGTTCAAATTGAATATTGAATGTTATATATTTAAATTTGAAGAAAAACTGACTGAAACAGTCGAATGGGCCTACGAAACATATCCCATTGTGTTCGGAATGGGGGTAAAACGCTAGGGACGACAGTCGTTGGGTTTGAATTGGCGTTCGTGTGGGAAGAGGGGGTATTTTCGAAATTTAAAAAATTATAAATATAAAGAAAATCTCTCATTGGTCGAAAATTTTCTTTTCTCTCTCCCCGTCGCCGATAGCAGGCGGAACCTCTTCAAATCTTCTCTCCTCGATTGCTCTCAATCCGCTCAAAATTAGACCTCCATCCTGTTGAGGATTTTGTAGAGCTAGTCAAGATCTTCAAATCCATAGCAAGTTTGGATTTTTTCATTGAGTATCCTTCGAGATTTGGAGCCCCGAAGTCGGCGACTTTGTGCCGCCGCCAAACCCAGCTCCGACCACCGAGTTCGACGTGGGACCCACGGTTCTGCGCGCGCCTCCTTCCTCTTCCAGGTGGCAGTGGCCGATTGTCCTATAGTGCAACGGTTGTCGAGAAAAATCAAGACCTAATTTCGAACGAATATAGGAAGGTACGGGTTTTATTTTCTGAAATGATTTTAACACCTTTAAACAGTTGCAAACCTTGTAAAAATCATATCTTTTTCGTTTCTTGACGAAATTCAGTGAAACAAGAGACAGTGGACTCGTGTGGACGTCTTCTACATTCTAGAAGAGACCGCATATTTTTCTGAGCCTTCTGCTATTTTTGGTGGAGTGGAACCCAATGTGAGATTTCTAATTTATAAACGATATGGAAAACGACGATGTATAAATTATATAGTCGATGTATGAGTTATATAACCGTTGTACACCTCATGTATAAGCGTTGTATAAGTTGTATGTTCGATGTATAAGTTGTATATGCATTGTAAAAAATTATATATGTGTTGAAATAAAAGTGAATTGCTATATATAAATATATATACATACGCCCCTCGTCCACAAACCATGAACGATATTTATTGGTTGTGATTGGTGTGAAAATTGATTGATAGCGAATGGTTGATTGGAATTGTTTGTGGTTGATATTGATTGATTGTGGTTGAAAAATACCCATTTGTGATTGAGAAATATTTGGTTGAAACCACATAGGATTAGTTTGTGGAAATGAAATAAATATATACATGCCGCCTACGTGCGAACTAGATGCATGATCCCCATTGTCAAAACCGCGAGGTTTTAAGGTAGAGCGAGGAGCCGTACTAGGGACGGTCCCGGTTTTAACTACCCTGCCGTTATGCTGCCGAAATTTTGAATAATATTCATGTGTTTGAATTATTTTCATTTGCTGAAACTATATTTATTCGTTGAATAGAAAACTTTCATGTGCTGAATTGAAATTCATTCGTTGATTAGAAATTCATGTGTTGAATGGTATTCGTGTTTTAAATATAAAAATCACATTTTTATCTATATATATAAACTATAGAAAACCTTCATGTGTTGAATCGAAATTCATTCGTTGAATAGAAATTCATATGTTGAATGGTATTCATATTTTGAAATAAATTGTTCTATAATAAAAATCACCATTTTATTATCTATATGAACTATGTAAAATAATCTCGTTTTAAAAGAAATTGTTTTATAATAAAAATCCTATTTTTATTACCTATATAAACTATATAAAATAATAGTGTTTTGAAAAGAATTTTTTTACAATAAAAATTACATTTCTATTATATACATGAATTGTTGAAATGTGAATTGTTAAAAATAGCCACTCGTTTAAATAAATATGCATGAGTTGAAATATTCATTAATTAGCTAATGATATGATTTTTGCCTATGCATGCAACATTAGAATGAATGGTGTTTTTAAACCAAATTGAATCAAATATGAAGTTGAATGGAAAATAATAAGTGATAAGAACTGTATATATGTACATGCATATTTATTGAACAGGTTATAGCAAAGGGGCTAGAGAAGAGGAATAAAATTTTGTGCCCGACAAATAGGTACACATTTACTGTTTTGTTTGGGTGATGATTTTATGAGCCTGTTGGCTAGCCGCTTGGCTTTTTCTTTTTCTTTTTGACATGAGACGCCCGTGTGGCTATTTGGGAATTTTCCCAGCCCCTCCCGTACAAAGGAGGTTATGGCGAAATTTTCCAAAATTTAAAGGCGTTAGTGAAATATTTGAAGTGGAAACAATATAGGAATTGTGGAATGAACTATATTTATATAAATATATAAATAAAATTAAAACGAAACATGGCCGTGCAGTTCGTGTTTTGAAACCGTGATTTTAAACAACTAGTGCGGGAAATCCGACCATTGGATTTTCCCGAAACCGCAACCGTTGGGTTCGCCTTGGAAATATCTTTCCAACGGCACCAACTTTGTAAAAATCCAACGGTTGGATTGTCTGCAATGTTTAATTCAAATCTGAAGAAAAACAGCGCCAGAATCGATTATATTTATATATATATATATATATATATATATATATTTAATCGAATAATGGTGCTGCAGTTTGTATTTTGAAATCGAAACTTCAAACGATTATACCGGGAGATCCGACCGTCGGAGTTTCCCGAAACTGGAACCGTTGGATTCGTTTTGAAAAGATCTTTCTAATGATATAAATTTTGTGAAGATCCAACGGTTAGATTTTCAGATATGTGTAAATCAAATCTAAAGAAAAACAGGGCCACGGCCGCGTTATGGCCCGAAGCGTCGTTTTGAATAAATTGGCTATTTTAAAATAAATAAAAATTGCGATAAATCGTTATAAAATATCATAAGCGATATGGAATGGAAATAAACTGAATTTGCTCAATTTATGTAGTATTTGATGGTTGAATGTGTTTGGTGTGAAAATTACATTAAAGAACAAAATTGGTGTCGTCGAATGATTTAACCATTGAAATAAATTGATTTGAAATTCTAAATATACGTGAATTATTTGAAAAGGCCGAGTTAATTCTCATTTCAAATAATTGACCGACGATTGAAAGTCGAAGACGAAGACGGTGGTCGAAGACCGGAGATCTTCACCTCGTTTGGGTGGTAACCGAGGTCCTGATTGGGAGGCATACCGAAATATGGATAATGAGTGGTGATCGTCCAGACGTACGTGGTGATCGATGGGTTTGCGAGGTATTTAGTGCCTCCAGTTTCGTTCAGACCCAGAACGGACTTGTAAATGGACTGTGTGTCTGACATTGGATTTTATTCTATGTTGATTGATCTCTGTTAAATATACATCTGTTTGGCGGCGGAGAATTTATTCTTTTGCTTAACGCCCTTCTTTGAAACGCACGAGCTCAGATGTTGTATATTGATGGACATCAGTCGCATGGCATGAATTGCTAGTGTGGCATGCCTAAGTGGAAAATGATCAGGGCTTCTGTTGAAAAGCAAAGTCTTGTGGTGATGATCAAAGCACCGCCTGTGTGGCGTAGCTTTGTGTATAACGTGAATTCGCGTACCTCACACCCCGGTATGAATCAGAGACGGGAGAGGACATCGGGGAGGGCATGCGTTTCCTTCTAGCTAGAAGTGGCGTCAGTGGTTTTACACGCCCTAACGAGTTTGACTTATGTGGTTGTTGCTATTGCAAGGTGCCTCGATTAGATCGGACGATCCGGGTCCGATGGAGCCATTCGTTGGCTCACCTACGCCCCATAGGGCGGGGAAACGCAGTGTTCAGGAATTTTAATCCACATCGATGGACCGGCCATGACGATCCAAAGGCTTGACTGAGTACTTGCCTGAGACACGGGCTAGAGCGTCTCGAATTCGATAAGGACTATCTTTTGCCTTGGTTCATGACAGAAATCCAATTTCCAAATACGTGACTGTGCGGTTTTGATTGTATACCTATATATGGCGACATAGTGGTATGGGGCATTAATGCCGTCTATGATTGATAGTTATGATTTGAAATTGTTTTTAAAACATATAAACACTAGCAATAATATCAAATGCTTTTGTTTTATACGTATCAAGCATATTTTGGCCGTTATAAGGCAAAAACTCTATCCTACGGTTTGCGTTGCATTGTGTGATGGGAACTGAGTCTTATAATGGCTTCATTTTTATAAGAAGCATTGCGTTGTTTAAAAGAAAGATTTGTTTTTTTAAAGCACTGGCAATCCAATGGAGTAAACGCGTTCCACGAAAGTGGCGTGGTCCTGTGATTTGCCATATTATAAATGTGTTGAGTGGATTCCTCATACCAGTCCCATGACTGACTCGTAGTTTGTTTCACTTTCAAACTCGGGTGCTGAAATGGCGCGTTTTGTAAGGTACAATAATTAAGTTATTTAATTATTTAAATAACGAATATATTAAATAAACGATAGTTGAAACGTATAATTTATAATATAATTATAAATCGAGCTCGAAATGACGCGGCAGTTCGCTATTTGGCGATTCGAACTTCAACTGAATGTACAGGATTCGTTTTAAGCCGGATTTCTATGAAACAAGAAACGTGTGGAGCTAGTGGAGTATATCTTTCTAGTGGAAGAGAAAAATCGGGATTTCGTCGTATAGATTTTGATGTACGTCCAAATCAAATTTCAGAAAAGTCGCTGTGGAATTCCGTTATAATTCGTAACGCTTTATGTACGTTATAAATAGGGATTTTCAATGTAAATTGAATATCGATTCAACCTGGACTTAGAATATGAAATAATAGTGATGTGAAATTAAGCTATGGAAATGTTTTCCAATGATTAATAACATATATTTTCTAAATATATGAAATAAGGAAATATGAACATGTGATGATTGATCGATCGAATTTCCATTTGGAAATAAGATCGTTGTTTGTACACCGACATGTTTTCATTTGATAGTTGAATCACAGACTATCAAAGTTTTTACCATTTTAACGTTGTTAATATGGAGAGACCGGTTGGATTACTATCCAAAGAACCACTCTGTATTGGCATAAGCGTTGCGAGCAATATATGCCAAAGATAATTGAAGACGGAGTAAAGTGCAAGGGCTGTTGTATAAGTCTTAGATAACAGTTACTAAGATGGATATACTGAATAGTGCCTTCGGTTTGTCCAGTCCCAGGACAACGTATATGGAAGAAGGTCTGACAGAGTATATTCAATGGATCGCCTATGTTGATCTGTTCAAACGTGTAACACCCCACCTCCGCCAGGGTCACTCGCAAAGGAATGCACTAGCTTTGGAGGGGCATTATTGGTAAACATGCATAATGATATCGCAAGGCAGGACATGACATATATATATATATATATGTAAATAAACAGAGTAAGTAAATAAAACAGCGGAAGATTTTTAAACTATCGATAAAAACAAGTCTGGTACATCAAAATGTCAATTTCCCAAATAAACAAGTCTAGTACATGAAATAACATCATCTGAAACTGAAAAAGAAAACATAATAGTAGCTATCCCCAAAGTGGAAAAACCATAGCGAGCTCAAGTCCAAAGCATACATGAGCTATCCAAGCAAGCGGCTAAGATCCAAGCTAGGCTCCTGTATTCCCTCCCTGAGAACCTGGGGGGGAAACGGAAGAAAAGAGGCGAAACAAAACAGGTCAGTCAAAAAGACTGAGTAAGCCCTGCTACGATCAGTCTATAAACTAATAAAGTTAACATCATGATGGGAACTGAGATGATCATAGATAACAACATACTGGCATGGTAAATTAACTACAAGATAGATAGGGGTGTCATCGCATAAACATGGTTAAGTTTTTGCACCACGGTGTACTAGCAACTCAACATAACAGATATTGATCCCTTGGCCCAAGCTTTGGCCCAATAACATGAGGTGACCCTAATGCAAGGTCCAGCCCAACGGTCTAGTCGATCGGCTCCCTATAAACCTAACACGTCAAGTGTTGGTGTCCATATGGCCCACGTATGGTTGTAGTTAGACTGTGCTGGGTCCACCTTTGGGGTGTATCAAGCCCTCGGGTGTTAACCCCAGACACTTAAGCAATAATGCAC
Source organism: Allium sativum (assembly GCA_030737875.1). Taxonomy (NCBI): domain Eukaryota; kingdom Viridiplantae; phylum Streptophyta; class Magnoliopsida; order Asparagales; family Amaryllidaceae; genus Allium; species Allium sativum. The sequence goes on from CM060912.1 coordinate 19,740,258, forward strand.
AGCTCTAATCTACTGGTACCCGTGCCTCGAGTTTGTCCAACATCGGACTACGTGCACGTCCGTAGCCCGCCGGACCCGCACCGCTGTACCCCTCGGCCATCGCCCTTTGGTCGCTTACATCCTCCAGTAATCGTGCCCCGCCCTAGCCTAGCTTCTAGGGTTGTGAATGATACCAAACTGGGATTACTGTTAGAACAGACCACGTTGCTAGGGTTTTCCCAAGAGGGTTAAGTGTGATTTAACCCTTCACTAATCCTGGATTAAACTGGTTAAGTGTGGCTTAACCCCATTCTAATCCTTTGAACTCCCAAATGGATTAAAACTAGTTAAGTGTAACCAACGGTTCACAACTTAACCACTTTCTAATCCCTCGAATTCCCAAATTGGTTAAGTATTAGTGGACCCTGACTTAACCCTAATCATGAGGCATTAATTTATTTATTGCACCTTAACCTCTCACATTAGACCTTGTAGTGGTTACTAGTTAGGCCGGGCGGGTCCGGGTAGGTTTACACCACAACTTAGTCTAACCTCGGGTTTTTGGCACCACATGACCAACTTCTCACATTGGGTCTTATTGTTTGTAGCCACTAGTTAAGCCGGTCGGTTCCGGGTAGAATTACGCTACAAACTCAACCAAACCTCGAGTTGGCCACACTTATGTTTTCTAAGTGTCATGTCCACTTTATTTCAAAACATAATCACAAGTCAAACAATTACTTGGGTAGACCTAACTTAATAGGTAAATTCCCAAGGGGTAGACCTAACTTAATAGGTAAATTCCCAATCTTATATTTTTATGTATTTTAAGTTTACCCCAAAACCCCCATCGTCATTCTATCGCTTACATATTCGTAGTAACGCATAAAGGATAGGAAGAGGGAACTTGGCACAACATATATGATAAACTTGCACAACAATCATGCATAACATGTTAGACTTGCACAACTCAGCATGGTGATCTTGCGTATTACCATAAAACATGCACCACTTGTCAAAACATGCACAACTTGTCATTTTAAACTTGCATAAGTATGCATAACTTATCAAACATGCACAACTTGTCAAAACATGCACAACTTGTCAAAACATGCACAACTTGTCCTTTTCAACTTGCATAAACATGCATGACCCAATTAACTTGTAAATCATGACTTAACAAACATGTATAATCATGCATAACTCAATTATCTTGTAAATCATGACTTAGCAAACATGCATAAACATGCATAACTCATTTAACTTGTAAATCATGGCTTAGCAAACATGCATAAACATGCATAACTCATTTAACTTGCAAATCAAGGCTTAGCAATCTTGCATAAACATGCATAATCCATAAAACATGTACAAATCTCAATAATCATACAAATCATGACTTAGCAAACTTGCATAAACATGCATAACTCATTTAACTTGCAAATCAAAGCTTAGCAAACTTGCATAAACATGCATAATCCATAAGACATGTACAAATCTCAATAATCACCACATGATAACTTTAGAGTTTGTAAAATGAGGGTAAGAGGGCTTACAATGCTTATGCGGACTCAAATAACTATAGCAAATGTAGAGAACCCCTTATGCAACTAATTAAAGCCCCCAAATGCAAGTAAACTTGATCAAGACTCCTCCTTTATGATGCCAATTGAAAAACAAGCCTTTAATGCAAGCTAAGGAGGATCATACAAGCCTAAATATGCTTGTATGCATGGAAAATTACTTAGGAATTATTAATGAAGAGATTGGAGGCTAGGGTTTTAGGTGGAGGCCATGAGAGTTGAGATTTTGGCATAGTTTTGTTGCTAGGATGATTAATGAATGATTTAGGGTAGGTTAGAGGCTTATTTATAGAAGATTAGAGTGATTTAGACCATAGGATTAACCCTAGGACAGTTTTGGCCCGTCAGATCTCGGAACTCTCTAGAACCAAGCCACCCAATCAAGCCCAAATCAGAAATGGTGCACCAGGCTAGACTGCCTGGGCACCCCCTGTCGACAGGGCTGTCGACAGGGCAGTCGACATGCCCAGGACCCTGTCGACAGGCCTGTCGACATGCGGGTCCTGGCGGGATTTTTCCCGCCTTGGCCCAGCTGGCCCAAATCCTAGTTTTTAATTTTAGATTTAAATCTGTTTTGATTATGGAAATTTCTGAAAACTTCCATGGGCCTTAACTGGGTCATACGGACTCCGATTTTCGAAAACTCGGACTCTATTTCGCGTATTTTTCCGAGACGAACGCAATGGCATAGCCCGTTTCCCTTGATTCAGATTTTATAATTAAATTCTGCCTCGATTTTCATTATTACAGGTTGTTGAAAAATACGGGTTGTTACATTCTCCCCTCCTTAAAGGATTTCGTCCCCGAAATCTCCAAGTTAGGAAGAACGTATCCTACCATCCAATCATCCATCTACTCAAAGCATCATCCACGAGCAATCATTGTCCTTAAAAGATTCTAAATGTGGTATGAACATATGCAAACGTGTGTGTATATGTACCTATCTAATGCAAAGATCAGGCGGTTACTGATACAGTAAACCTCCTTAATGCACATGTATGTCTTATCTAATGCAAAGATCAGGCGGTTACTGATACAGTAAACCTCCTTAATGCATATGTATGTTAGTGAAATGAATCCATATGTATGCAAATTCCTACCATAATTTATGGTATCTATATGAGTGCACATAACATTCATCCATATGCAACATCCATGTGGTAGCACAACAAGTTTCAATCATGGATAAGCATAAACACTCATGCATATGCAACATGAAGAGTGTGTGAGCCGATCTAGTGCCTAATCGTGTATAATGCATCCACGAGCAACCACTTGCAAACACTTGCAGCCACTTGCGACCATCAAGCATAACATGTTTCAAACACATGTTTCAACCAAAAGGGTTTCTACCTAAGGTTCTCATGACAAGATAGACACGATAAACTAGGTAAACTAGACAAACTCCTTTTTGGATTACCAGAAATCCATTCAAACTTTGACATATAGTACTAACCGATGAGTCTTAACCCCCTTATGGAGTTCACACCCGAAATAAGATCGGGAATGGGACCGAGAGGGTATATACAAAAGATAACTTGTAAGCAAGCTCCACGGGAAAACAAGGATCAAGGATGCGCCCCTACAAAGATATGATGCGGGTATCTAGTCTTCACTCTTCTTAGTCACGTTCCCTTGAACTTAACTCAACTGTGCTTTGACTATCTTTCACTTCATGATTCCTTGGCTTCCTAACTCCTATTTTCCAAATTCGAGTTGGAACTTATTTCATTATTGCCTCTCGTCTTTCTTTCCCACTTATTCTTCTCTCTGTATACTTGGCTTAAACATACTATAACCTCATGATTTCATGCAAGCTCTCCAAAATTCACTAGTGAATCCTGGATCTCGTCTTCTTACCATAAGGTATTCCATGCAGCAGAACTTTCCTTGGAAATACCACTCCATGTTGCCAATTGCCCTTATAAACGTGATTTCCTATAACTCAGGCTTAATCGACATGAACCATCCGCCTATAGGCCGTACCTAGATTCAGTTGCCTACCCATGGCTTCCTGGAGGCCATTTCAAAACTGGCCAACTTTTTGAGGGTAAACTGCTGTCAACCATGATGCAGTTCTCTCGCTCTAAAATGAGCACTTTTCGTGAGTCTACCTATTATGACCCACCTACCCGTATTCCCTTTCTTTGATCTAGGTAGTCTATCCACATATTCTATCGAGACGTTTCATATTTCCCTTGCGGAACCTCCAATGGAGGTAACGGCCCGCTGGGCTCCTATGACTTGGCTTTAACCTGGTGGCACAACATGTATTCCGAAACCAACTCGGCCACCTCCTCGAGTGATGCGCATCTTCAAGAACCTTCTTTACCAAGTCTTTCACTCGAGGAACACATAATCTCTTGTCGCGCCTTAGTCATCCTTTATAATATATCTAGCGAGGTGACCTAACATCTCGCCTCGAACCGACTGGTCCATGTTCTTGACCAACTGCGGGTCTTCTCCCTGCGAAACCCCCTTCTTGATCCAGAAGAGTAAGTCTAAGCTCCGGGAATGCTAACTAACTAGCCAAACGGAGAAAGTTTCTTACTTCAATTGCCCTTCTCAGAACTTTCCGGTCTCAAACCGCAGCCACTTTAGCGGAATCCACCGCTAAGCCTTACTTAAGAACTATGTGCCCAAGAAATCCAACTTCTTTCCTCCAAAGTGACATTTGGAGAATTTGACCTTCAACTGGTGGCTCTAAGCGTATCCATCTCCTTCTTGAGATGTCTAACATGCTCTTCCTCGTTCTTTTGAGGAGTCTACTACGACCCGGACAAACTTGTTCAAGGACTCCCTAGACACCCTACCCATCAAGTCCCCGTAATATGCGGGTGCATCCGTTAAACCAAATAGCATGACTAGCCATTCTAAAAATTCATCTAGAGTCCTAAACGCAGTCTTGTCAATTCCATCCTCAGCCATCCTAAGCTGATGGAATCCGATAGCTAGATCAAAAGAAAACAGATGCTCCTACAAGCTGATCAACAAATCATTGATCCTTGGTAACGGTTACCTATTCTTCTTACGAAGATTAACACATAAGTGAAGCAAACCGTCCCCATTAGTAACGAATGCTACTGGAGCACCCTACTCGAAAATGCTTCGTCTCAGGAAGTTCTTCTCAAGCAACTCCTGGACTTGCTTCTTAACTCTCATCTCGTGAGGTCACGTGCCTAACCAGCCACGAAACTGGCTTGGTGTTACCAACCAGAAAATGCGGAAATCTATCCCACGTCTAAGGGTAACCCCTTCACTTTTCCCAAGATATCAGGATGTTCTCGGACCACCCTCACAGATTGCAAACTATCGATAGACGAGTTGAGGGATTCAAGATAACATAACCTGACGGGACCCCTAGGGTTGCTAGTAATTTCTAAGGGTACGGCTGAGGCGAGCCATGAGCCTCACAACCCTATATACAAAAACCTAGAATGGCTCCAAAATAGGACAACCATTCCATGCCCAAAGCCAACCCATATCCCCCGAAACCGAGAATATAAACATCCCACGCGAATTCTGTACACAAGACAGAAATTTTCAAATCCACTCAGACCACAGACAAACGGGCAGAACCCCCCAACTGGATTTGAAACACATACGGGATCATCAACCAGACTAGTACTTAGGTGCAAACTTTCAACTAGATCAGATGAAATAAAACTATGCGATGTGCCAGAATCAAACAAAGTACGAGCAGAAAATGTAAACAAGATTTTCAACAGAAACACTACCTCTATCATGAGCTGGAAGAACAATGTTGAGGGGATGATCTCGCCCTCCAGATAGTCCTGTACACCTAGTCTGACCTTGCCCTTGTTTCCTCGGGCAATCCTTGTTGAAATGTCCAAACTTACTACAAATGAAGCATTCGCCCCGCTTTCTCTTCTCCTTCTTCCCACATTCCCTGGCCATATGTCCAACTTTACCACAAAAGTTACATTTTATATTCCCTCTTGGCTTGTCCTTGCGGTTGTGGTTATTCTTGCCCCATTTCCCGGAATTTACCCTCTTGTCTTGAGACTCATTTGTCTTGACTTCTCTCTTATCATTGCTACCTTCTTCTTGAAGTAGGGCCAAATTCACTAAACTCTCGAAAGTCGCCCCCAAGGGTATATGAGACAGGGCCAAATCATGTAATGGCTCGTTTAATCCTAGAGCAAAGTGTAGGGCCTTCTTCTGAGCCGTATTAACTAAGTCTAAATCGACACGAGCCAGTTGATTAAACTTATCTATGTATTCCCTAATAGTCATGTCCCCTTGCTTCAGTGATAAGAATCTTAGTCCAAACCTTCCTCTAAAGTCATCCCAAGTCTCAATTGGTCTGGTCGCGGTGGTGACTACCCACCAACGTGCAGCTTCTTCCTTTAGCAACCATACTGCTAATAAAATTTTCTTGCGGTCACCTATATCAAAGGAGGTTAAAAGATCTTCGGTCTCTTTCAACCAATTCCCTGCTTCTACAAAAGTCTCTGTTCCATAAAAATTCTTGCCACCCATCCTCTTAAAGTTCTTGCAGGTTTCCGCAAAATCCGCCTGTGGAGGCTGAGGGGGAAGAGGAACATCAGCTACGGGAGGAGGAGGAGGAACAGCGGCCTCGACTGGGGAGACAACATTAGGGACACCCGGGACCGGTGCCGTGACTTCCAAGTACCGACGAAACCAATCGGGTATCATTACTCCTTCGGGCAAGATGAGATTATCAGACATGCTGGAAATGAAAAGAAAAGAGTTTAAACGAGGAGTCAAAGGATAGTGCTGATGGCTTTTGGGGAATAGCCTCTTTAAAACAACTAGACTTTTCTTTGGAAAATACTTTATACTTGGTTTTGAAAACAGTTTTTCGAAAGTTTTAAAAACCTTTTTATCCCTTCTCGTAAACCATATGCTCTGATACCAAATGTAACACCCCACCTCCGCCAGGGTCACTCGCAAAGGAATGCACTAGCTTTGGAGGGGCATTATTGGTAAACATGCATAATGATATCGCAAGGCAGGACATGACATATATATATATATATATGTAAATAAACAGAGTAAGTAAATAAAACAGCGGAAGATTTTTAAACTATCGATAAAAACAAGTCTGGTACATCAAAATGTCAATTTCCCAAATAAACAAGTCTAGTACATGAAATAACATCATCTGAAACTGAAAAAGAAAACATAATAGTAGCTATCCCCAAAGTGGAAAAACCATAGCGAGCTCAAGTCCAAAGCATACATGAGCTATCCAAGCAAGCGGCTAAGATCCAAGCTAGGCTCCTGTATTCCCTCCCTGAGAACCTGGGGGGGGAAACGGAAGAAAAGAGGCGAAACAAAACAGGTCAGTCAAAAAGGCTGAGTAAGCCCTGCTACGATCAGTCTATAAACTAATAAAGTTAACATCATGATGGGAACTGAGATGATCATAGATAACAACATACTGGCATGGTAAATTAACTACAAGATAGATAGGGGTGTCATCGCATAAACATGGTTAAGTTTTTGCACCACGGTGTACTAGCAACTCAACATAACAGATATTGATCCCTTGGCCCAAGCTTTGGCCCAATAACATGAGGTGACCCTAATGCAAGGTCCAGCCCAACGGTCTAGTCGATCGGCTCCCTATAAACCTAACACGTCAAGTGTTGGTGTCCATATGGCCCACGTATGGTTGTAGTTAGACTGTGCTGGGTCCACCTTTGGGGTGTATCAAGCCCTCGGGTGTTAACCCCAGACACTTAAGCAATAATGCACAGCTCTAATCTACTGGTACCCGTGCCTCGAGTTTGTCCAACATCGGACTACGTGCACGTCCGTAGCCCGCCGGACCCGCACCGCTGTACCCCTCGGCCATCGCCCTTTGGTCGCTTACATCCTCCAGTAATCGTGCCCCGCCCTAGCCTAGCTTCTAGGGTTGTGAATGATACCAAACTGGGATTACTGTTAGAACAGACCACGTTGCTAGGGTTTTCCCAAGAGGGTTAAGTGTGATTTAACCCTTCACTAATCCTGGATTAAACTGGTTAAGTGTGGCTTAACCCCATTCTAATCCTTTGAACTCCCAAATGGATTAAAACTAGTTAAGTGTAACCAACGGTTCACAACTTAACCACTTTCTAATCCCTCGAATTCCCAAATTGGTTAAGTATTAGTGGACCCTGACTTAACCCTAATCATGAGGCATTAATTTATTTATTGCACCTTAACCTCTCACATTAGACCTTGTAGTGGTTACTAGTTAGGCCGGGCGGGTCCGGGTAGGTTTACACCACAACTTAGTCTAACCTCGGGTTTTTGGCACCACATGACCAACTTCTCACATTGGGTCTTATTGTTTGTAGCCACTAGTTAAGCCGGTCGGTTCCGGGTAGAATTACGCTACAAACTCAACCAAACCTCGAGTTGGCCACACTTATGTTTTCTAAGTGTCATGTCCACTTTATTTCAAAACATAATCACAAGTCAAACAATTACTTGGGTAGACCTAACTTAATAGGTAAATTCCCAAGGGGTAGACCTAACTTAATAGGTAAATTCCCAATCTTATATTTTTATGTATTTTAAGTTTACCCCAAAACCCCCATCGTCATTCTATCGCTTACATATTCGTAGTAACGCATAAAGGATAGGAAGAGGGAACTTGGCACAACATATATGATAAACTTGCACAACAATCATGCATAACATGTTAGACTTGCACAACTCAGCATGGTGATCTTGCGTGTTACCATAAAACATGCACCACTTGTCAAAACATGCACAACTTGTCATTTTAAACTTGCATAAGTATGCATAACTTATCAAACATGCACAACTTGTCAAAACATGCACAACTTGTCAAAACATGCACAACTTGTCCTTTTCAACTTGCATAAACATGCATGACCCAATTAACTTGTAAATCATGACTTAACAAACATGTATAATCATGCATAACTCAATTATCTTGTAAATCATGACTTAGCAAACATGCATAAACATGCATAACTCATTTAACTTGTAAATCATGGCTTAGCAAACATGCATAAACATGCATAACTCATTTAACTTGCAAATCAAGGCTTAGCAATCTTGCATAAACATGCATAATCCATAAAACATGTACAAATCTCAATAATCATACAAATCATGACTTAGCAAACTTGCATAAACATGCATAACTCATTTAACTTGCAAATCAAAGCTTAGCAAACTTGCATAAACATGCATAATCCATAAGACATGTACAAATCTCAATAATCACCACATGATAACTTTAGAGTTTGTAAAATGAGGGTAAGAGGGCTTACAATGCTTATGCGGACTCAAATAACTATAGCAAATGTAGAGAACCCCTTATGCAACTAATTAAAGCCCCCAAATGCAAGTAAACTTGATCAAGACTCCTCCTTTATGATGCCAATTGAAAAACAAGCCTTTAATGCAAGCTAAGGAGGATCATACAAGCCTAAATATGCTTGTATGCATGGAAAATTACTTAGGAATTATTAATGAAGAGATTGGAGGCTAGGGTTTTAGGTGGAGGCCATGAGAGTTGAGATTTTGGCATAGTTTTGTTGCTAGGATGATTAATGAATGATTTAGGGTAGGTTAGAGGCTTATTTATAGAAGATTAGAGTGATTTAGACCATAGGATTAACCCTAGGACAGTTTTGGCCCGTCAGATCTCGGAACTCTCTAGAACCAAGCCACCCAATCAAGCCCAAATCAGAAATGGTGCACCAGGCTAGACTGCCTGGGCACCCCCTGTCGACAGGGCTGTCGACAGGGCAGTCGACATGCCCAGGACCCTGTCGACAGGCCTGTCGACATGCGGGTCCTGGCGGGATTTTTCCCGCCTTGGCCCAGCTGGCCCAAATCCTAGTTTTTAATTTTAGATTTAAATCTGTTTTGATTATGGAAATTTCTGAAAACTTCCATGGGCCTTAACTGGGTCATACGGACTCCGATTTTCGAAAACTCGGACTCTATTTCGCGTATTTTTCCGAGACGAACGCAATGGCATAGCCCGTTTCCCTTGATTCAGATTTTATAATTAAATTCTGCCTCGATTTTCATTATTACAGGTTGTTGAAAAATACGGGTTGTTACAAAACGTATTCACGTTTGGTGGCGGAGGAATTCGTTTCTCTTAGCTGTATCCCCGTGTTATTTTTGAATAAGTCAATTTGTGATTTGGCGGGTATGACGATGTGGCATTCAAAGTGAATGGTGGTCAGATGTTCTGAAGATAGACGTAGCTTCTAGCCTCACACCGGGAAGTAACAAAAGTTGGGCTAGGCAGCATGGCAAGTTGGGTCATCCCCAAGCAGGGTGTATTGTCACCGATCTAGAGAATATTCATATTATTACTTCTTTTTGATTCTGTATCTTCGGATGACGGTTTGATGGCCTATAACCGTGGTGGCAATATATTCGCGACACTCAAGCTAAATGAGTGAGCGGTCATGTGTGGCCGGGTTGCAAGACGTTCTTGTTGAACCCTGAGTGTATCACCTCTAGAGTACTCTATTTAGAAGGTGCTCCCATACCTTGTCTGTTGGAATCCAATCTTCAATAAGCGCCCTGCGGTTTATGATTTTATACTATGTATGTAGAACGTGAGATGCAAGCGTTTCTGCTAGATTGATATCTATTTGTACTTAGACATTATTATAATATCACAATGATATTGCTTGTCAAAGTTGTTCAGATACTCATAAGGAAAAACCCGTTCCGTATTCACGGCATGGTCTTATGACATACCCTATACTTGTTTTAAACTGTTTTACTCACACCAGTCCCATGACTGACCCGGAGTTTACTTTGTTATTTTCCCTAAACTCTTGGGTGCCTAAATTTGTACGGGCAGTCAAGTAGTCGGGATTTACAGATATGCTTGGAGAGCTTGGAGCAGGAGGCTGCAAGATTTTATAGCTATAGTTATTTCCGCTATGTTGTAAGTGTTGTACTCTGATAAGTGCTATTGTATATATATAACTGTTTACTTCAAAGTTATGTTATATATTATATGTTATTCGTTCCGCTGTGAGATTCGTGTTACTCTGATGATGTAAGTGCTTCTTTCCTTCTTCTATTCTATTAGTTCTATCTTTTCTTTCTCACCTTCTAATTTCTTTCACTAACGTCTCGGAATTTTCGACTCTCGAGGAGTCGGAAATTTCCATCCGTTACAGTTGGTATCAGAGCTTAAGTTAAGTGATTACCTTGGCTCTGTGGCACAACTCGATAGAGATGGGATTAGTAATATCCTAGATTGAGTTTGAGTGTATATATACGAGTGCGTATTTGTATTTGATATAAAATGGTTTTATATTGTGGAGATTCATTGGCTGAGTTGTTTATGAGTTCTGGTCGATCAGTTTGATCCACTGTATCGGTAGGAGTAAATAAACACTTGAATACGACGGGTCGCCACGATATGTTTTGAAAAAAAAAAGGGTAAGTGAATTTAACATTACCCAAAGTATATTTTGATATAGAAATATATATATATATATATCAAAATTTTAATATATTAGATATATTGGTTGTTATTATAATCGAGTAAGATTATAACGTGTGAAATGGTTATAAATAACTAATCAGAATTCATATAAGTGAAGTATATGAAATTGAATTAAATATGAATTTAAATCAGGTTTGGAATTTAAAATAAGGAAATTTTATGTTCCTGGGAGATTTGAAAATGTTTTTCAAATTTAAAACGATATAGTATTAAACTCACTTCGATAGCTGGAAAATAGATTCTGATGATGAATCTAGACATCATCAGTGTTCTTTTTCGAGTTCTAAGTGACGGATTACTACCAAAGGTTTTGTTTTTGAATTGTTTTGAGAAAACAAGTTGTTTAGAAATTCAAAGGTTTTGAATTGGCATTATGATTTCAAATTGATTTGAAAGAAACCCAGTAACTTAAGTTCTGGAATTAAAATTTAACTAATGAAGTTAAATAAAATGAGATGGTAAAAGTAAATTGAAATTTAACTTGAACAGAGTTAAATAGAATTGAATTGGATTAGAGAATAATCTGTTATGGAATTGGGTTGATGAGTCAAGAATTTGAATTTAGATGGACTTAGAAATTGGAAATCAAGAATAAAACTTGAGATTGAAAATGGAATTCGGCATGAATAAGCGAATGGTTGTGTTAAGAATAAATTGGTTGGAGTTGATTGGAATGACCATGATATATGCAGAAGTGATAACAGATCAAAAGGGATATAATGATACGACCGACAAAAAGGTACAAGTTTATATTATATATGAGTTTGGATTTTATGAGCCGAATTGGGAAGCCGCTTGGCTGTTTGATTTTCTTTTGGGTTGGAGAAGGCCTAGAGAGGCGAGGGGTGGTTTGTCCTATTTACCAATACAAAGAAGGTTATGGCGAAATTTTTCGAAAATTCCAGGCGTTAGAACATTCTCATGATTTATGGAAATTCAGTTAGCCAGAATGAATTAATAATTTAATTGAAAATTTAATGGTTCAGTTGAAACTGGAGTTGAGAAGTAAACTAAAAGATATTTGAATCTAGTTAGTAAAGTTGGTAGCATTTTCCTAGCTTAGCAATTTCGAGGACGAAATTATTTTAAGGGGGGAAGTCTGTAATGGCGCGTTTTGTAAGGTACAATAATTAAGTTATTTAATTATTTAAATAACGAATATATTAAATAAATGATAGTTGAAACGTATAATTTATAATATAATTATAAATCGAGCTCGAAATGACGCGGCAGTTCGCTATTTGGCGATTCGAACTTCAACTGAATGTACAGGATTCGTTTTAAGCCGGATTTCTGTGAAACAAGAAACGTGTGGAGCTAGTGGAGTATATCTTTCTAGTGGAAGAGAAAAATCGGGATTTCGTCGTATAGATTTTGATGTACGTCCAAATCAAATTTCAGAAAAGTCGCTGTGGAATTCCGTTATAATTCGTAACGCTTTATATACGTTATAAATAGGGATTTTCAATGTAAATTGAATATCGATTCAACCTGGACTTAGAATATGAAATATATAATTATCCTGGAGCCGTATGATATTCCACTGTGTATATATATACGATTATATAAATTTATTTATATTTAATTTAATTTATTTAAATATATTTATATATTTAAATGGGTCATTCAAAGCGTTAAAAATAGCCATTTTTGCAAACGAAGTCGGAATTCGACGAAACCAGTTTTGTTGGATCCGCAATGTCAAATAGTTGTTAGATTCCAAGTTTCGTGATTTTTAGAGTTAGTGTGTGACCGTACGGATTTTTAGAGTGTAAAACAGTCAGTATTTTGACAATTAAAAATACGCTGTGTAAGCATACAGAGTCGGAATTCGACGAAACCAGTTTCGTTGGGACCGTAATGTCGAACTCTAGCTACTCGTACAGTTTTGTGATTTTTGGGTATTTTGTGCAACCATAGGAATTTTATATGATAAATAAAATCAACGGTTAGTTAAGTTTGAATATTAAATTATTTAAAATTTAGTATAAATACCCCACCCTCCATTCTAACCCTAGGAAAAAGTCCATGGTCCTCATTTCTGTAGCCGCCGGGTTACTCTCCTCAAAAAGAAGAAATCGCACCTTCTCAAATCAAAATAAAATCCAAGAAATCAAAGGAAAAGCTTATAAATTCTTTTACATACATAGTTATAATCCTTGAACAATCCTCATCATTCTGGTATAACATTTGTTGAGTTCGAACGACTTTTGTGCTATCGAAAATACACAACAGCAAACTAGGGTTCCAATTGTTGGTCGATAGGAGCAACGAGGGGTCGTGGGGCTGGCGGAATTAGGTTGCGAGGTGGGAGGAGCACCCGTGGTTGGATTTATACGTAGTGCGATGGGTTATTGAGGTATGCGACTTCATACTGTCGCCGTGGAAATGTCAGGACGTGGTCGAGGAATGGGAACCGAGTTGTTCACGAGGGGTATAGGGGGATGGAGATTGGAGTAAGGAGTTCGATGGTGGTGGTTGCGCCGGAAGCTAGTGGCCGAGTCAAACGGGGAAAGATGGTCAACGGTGAGTCAACACGATGGGATTTGTGTTTCTTTTTACTGGAGATTATCGGGTGTTTGGGGAAGAAGGAAATAGTGAGGGCGTGGGCTTTAAAGTGGACGGGTGGGCTTCTAAGGGTGTATGGGCTTGTACTGGGTGAGTATGGACCAAGATATTTATTAAGGGAAAGCCCAATATGTTAATTCATGTTTTATTTTATTGTTTGTTTTAAAATATACCTAACTTGTTAACACCGTATCTAGCTCATACAACGACCGATTTGCAAACTGTCAGTTGCGTTGAGATCGTGGTGAAGAGTATTTCGTGTAGGCAGTGGATTGGTATTTTTCTGAAGAGTTCGGAATTCTATTTAATTTCAAACACCTGTTTGAAATTAAATAAACCAGCGTTGAATCAAGAGATGATTATCGTCATTGACGATGATCGTCCAAATGTGAGTAATTCTCACCAACTCTAAACAGTTTATAATTTCATGTTGTATTGTTAGAGCTGTTAAAATTGTCTGTTTGATTGTGTGTTGACCGTTTGATTGAACTGCTAGTCAGTTAGTGGAAATTATATATATATATAATATATAAACCGATAAATATTTATATGTTGATTCTGCTTATCAGAATATTATACTGGTGTTATTTAACATCTGTGATGCAGGGAAACAGGTCGGAGGAATCCAACTGGATTCCTCAACATTTATTTTACTGTGAATTTTATATCGTGATATAAAATGTGATATATAATCTGCTGTGATTATGTGTGTTGGACGATATATATATCGTTGTCATATGGCGTGTTAAATACCGTCAGAAACACCAGAATGTGGGAAAGGAGATTTTCAAAAGTCTATTTTGAAAATAATTTATTATATAAAATCAATGGATTTTATATTATAAAAGAAAAGGGTTTTGAATATAAGGAAATTCATTTGTTAATGAAAATAATAGGAGTTATATTTGAAATCAAATATATAGGAGTTATATTCGAATTGAAATATAAAGGAGTTATATTTGAATTGAAATCAAAAGGAGTTATATTTGAAATGAAATATAAAGCAGTTATATTCGAAATGAAATATTAAGGAAATATATTTGAAATCAATATAAAGATTAAAAGGAATTTATTTATTAAGGAAATAAATAAAGATTAAAAAGAGATATTTATTTAGACATAAATAAATAGAATTTGTAAAGGGATTATATATTTAATGGAATAAATAGAATGTTGTAAATGAGATATTTATTTAGAAAACCAATAGAAAGGAAAAAGGGAAATATTTATTTATTTGTTAAATAAATAAGAATTGGAAAGGATATTTATTTATTAAATAAATAGGATTAAATTAAAGGAACATTTATAAAGTGAAGAACCGTTACTAAAAAGTAAATCTTTATAAATGAATAAACGTTGTAAAAGGGGAAATCTTTATAAATCAATAAAGTAATCGAATATAAGTTATTGAGAAGGGGTTAATCAAATTGTGTTAATCAATTTAAGTAAGTAAATCGATTAGAGTTAGATTATCTAGTTAGATTATCAAGTTAAGATAATCGAGTTTAGATTATCAAGTTAAGATAATCAAGTTAAGTTATCCAGTAGGATTATCAAGTTAAGATAATCGAGTTTAGATTATCGAGCTAAGATAATCAAGTCAAGTATTGAGTAAGATTATCGTGCCGAGATAATCAAGTTAAGTATTGTGTTAAGATTATCAAGTCGAGGTAATCAAGTTAAGTAATCAAGTTGAGATTATCAAGTCGAGATAATCAAGTTAAGTTAATCGATGGGAGGGAATCGAGTTAAGTGAATTAAGTTAAGTTAATTTAGTAAGTTAAATAATTTGAGTTAATCGAGTGGGTCGATCAAGTTAGTCGAGCCTAGTTAATCGAATCAAATTGGTCGAATCAAGTCGAGTTAAGTTAGTCAAGTTAATCGAGTTAAGTTAGTCAAGTTAATCGAGTTAAGTTAGTCAAGTTAATCGAGTTAAGTTCGTAAAGTTAAAGTAATCGAATTAGTTATTCGAAAGGAATTATCGATGTCAGTTTCATCGAAAGGAATTATCGATGTCAGTTTCATCGAAAGGAGTTACCGATGTTAGTTTCATCGAAAGGAGTTATCGAATTTAGTTATTCGAAATGAGTTATTCGAATTAGATATTTGAATAGAGTTAAACACATTAGAGTGATTCGAATTACTCATTCAAATAGAGTTAAACACGTAAGAGTTAATTGAATATTAGTTATTCAATTAGAGTTAAATCGAATTTAGTTATTCGAAAGGAGTTAATCAATTTGAGTTAAGTTAATCGATTTGAATTAAGTTGAATCGAAATGGAGTAAATCGATTAGAATTAAGTTAATCGAGTTAGAGTAAATCGAATATGGGTTATTCGAAGGTAAGTTATTCAAATTAGTTATTCAAAGGAGTTAATCAAATGAGTTGATCCAAAGGAGTTAGTCGAATATTAGTTATTCGAATAGAGTTAAAGGAGTTATCGATTTTAGTT
Organism: Allium sativum; assembly: GCA_030737875.1. Classification (NCBI taxonomy): domain Eukaryota; kingdom Viridiplantae; phylum Streptophyta; class Magnoliopsida; order Asparagales; family Amaryllidaceae; genus Allium; species Allium sativum. The sequence goes on from CM060912.1 coordinate 19,756,342, forward strand.
ATTCGAAAGGAGTTATCGATTAGTAAATCGAAAGGAGATTTTCGAATATAGCATATTCGGAAGAAAGAGATCGAATATTGTTTATTCGAAAGAGAGAGATTTCGAATATGAGTTATTCGAAGAGAGATAATCGAATATAGGTTATTCGAAGAAGAGTTAATCGAATAGAGATTACTCGAAAGAGAGTTATACGTCGAATTCGATTATAGCGAATTCGGGAAAGTACTATTTACTTTCCAGGGTTTAAATCAAGATTTAGTTATTGATTTAGAAATTAGGTGTCTGTTAAATTATTCGAGTTAGGAGATAAAGTTATAATTTAGGTTAGATATTGCAGAAGTAGGAATTATAACGTTATGGTTATAATCAAACGTTTTCATATAAGAAGTAGATTCGTAACCTGAATCCGAGAATTTGCGTAAACAGATGATTGGAAAAAGTGAGTGACGAACTTCATCTATTTCACAGTAAAGGACGTTGTTCAATTAAGGTCTGAGAGGTAACTATACCCCAACTTGATTGACTTCAGAATTGACAAAGGAATAGTGGTGGTTCGATCTAAAAGGTTGATTAGGGATAAAGTTAAGTAATAAGCGATTAATGGATTAAGCGTAACGATGTTTTATACAACGTTCATTGGAAATCCGTGAATGAGTTTTGGAAACGTTTTCCAAATATAGTCAGATATGTTTTCTAAACATAGAAAATGAAATGTTTTTATGATAAGAGTTTAAGAAATAGAGTTAAGCAAATTCAGAAAACTGACTGGAGAGGGTAAGTTGAACGGTTTTCTAAGTGACGATCTGATGTTGGTTTCGACCTTCCGGATTGATACTTAGAGAATTTTTCTCATACTAGTTACAGTTAGGGACTGATAGTTGCGAAATAATAGTGATGTGAAATTAAGCTATGGAAATGTTTTCCAATGATTAATAACATATATTTTCTAAATATATGAAATAAGGAAATATGAACATGTGATGATTGATCGAATTTCCATTTGGAAATAAGATCGTTGTTTGTACACCGACATGTTTTCATTTGATAGTTGAATCACAGACTATCAAAGTTTTTACCATTTTAACGTTGTTAATATGGAGAGACCGGTTGGATTACTATCCAAAGAACCACTCTGTATTGGCATAAGCGTTGCGAGCAATATATGCCAAAGATAATTGAAGACGGAGCAAAGTGCAAGGGCTGTTGTATAAGTCTTAGATAACAGTGACTAAGATGGATATACTGAATAGTGCCTTCGGTTTGTCCAGTCCCAGGACAACGTATATGGAAGAAGGTCTGACAGAGTATATTCAATGGATTGCCTATGTTGATCTGTTCAAACGTATTCACGTTTGGTGGCGGAGGAATTCGTTTCTCTTAGCTGTATCCCCGTGTTATTTTTGAATAAGTCAATTTGTGATTTGGCGGGTATGACGATGTGGCATTCAAAGTGAATGGTGGTCAGATGTTCTGAAGATAGACGTAGCTTCTAGCCTCACACCGGGAAGTAACAAAAGTTGGGCTAGGCAGCATGGCTAGTTGGGTCATCCCCAAGCAGGGTGTATTGTCACCGATCTAGAGAATATTCATATTATTACTTCTTTTTGATTCTGTATCTTCGGATGACGGTTTGATGGCCTATAACCGTGGTGGCAATATATTCGCGACACTCAAGCTAAATGAGTGAGCGGTCATGTGTGGCCGGGTTGCAAGACGTTCTTGTTGAACCCTGAGTGTATCACCTCTAGAGTACTCTATTTAGAAGGTGCTCCCATACCTTGTCTGTTGGAATCCAATCTTCAATAAGCGCCCTGCGGTTTATGATTTTATACTATGTATGTAGAACGTGAGATGCAAGCGTTTCTGCTAGATTGATATCTATTTGTACTTAGACATTATTATAATATCACAATGATATTGCTTGTCAAAGTTGTTCAGATACTCATAAGGAAAAACCCGTTCCGTATTCACGGCGTGGTCTTATGACATACCCTATACTTGTTTTAAACTGTTTTACTCACACCAGTCCCATGACTGACCCGGAGTTTACTTTGTTGTTTTCCCTAAACTCTTGGGTGCCTAAATTTGTACGGGCAGTCAAGTAGTCGGGATTTACAGATATGCTTGGAGAGCTTGGAGCAGGAGGCTGCAAGATTTTATAGCTATAGTTATTTCCGCTATGTTGTAAGTGTTGTACTCTGATAAGTGCTATTGTATATATATAACTGTTTACTTCAAAGTTATGTTATATATTATATGTTATTCGTTCCGCTGTGAGATTCGTGTTACTCTGATGATGTAAGTGCTTCTTTCCTTCTTCTATTCTATTAGTTCTATCTTTTCTTTCTCACCTTCTAATTTCTTTCACTAACGTCTCGGAATTTTCGACTCTCGAGGAGTCGGAAATTTCCAGCCGTTACAGTTGGTATCAGAGCTTAAGTTAAGTGATTACCTTGGCTCTGTGGCACAACTCGATAGAGATGGGATTAGTAATATCCTAGATTGAGTTTGAGTGTATATATACGAGTGCGTATTTGTATTTGATATAAAATGGTTTTATATTTTGGAGATTCATTGGTTGAGTTGTTTATGAGTTCTGGTCGATCAGTTTGATCCACTGTATCGGTAGGAGTAAATAAACACTTGAATACGACGGGTCGCCACGATATGTTTTGAAAAAAAAAAGGGTAAGTGAATTTAACATTACCCAAAGTATATTTTGATATAGAAATATATATATATATATATCAAAATTTTAATATATTAGATATATTGGTTGTTATTATAATCGAGTAAGATTATAACGTGTGAAATGGTTATAAATAACTAATCAGAATTCATATAAGTGAAGTATATGAAATTGAATTAAATATGAATTTAAATCAGGTTTGGAATTTAAAATAAGGAAATTTTATGTTCCTGGGAGATTTGAAAATGTTTTTCAAATTTAAAACGATATAGTATTAAACTCACTTCGATAGCTGGAAAATAGATTCTGATGATGAATCTAGACATCATCAGTGTTCTTTTTCGAGTTCTAAGTGACGGATTACTACCAAAGGTTTTGTTTTTGAATTGTTTTGAGAAAACAAGTTGTTTAGAAATTCAAAGGTTTTGAATTGGCATTATGATTTCAAATTGATTTGAAAGAAACCCAGTAACTTAAGTTCTGGAATTAAAATTTAACTAATGAAGTTAAATAAAATGAGATGGTAAAAGTAAATTGAAATTTAACTTGAACAGAGTTAAATAGAATTGAATTGGATTAGAGAATAATCTGTTATGGAATTGGGTTGATGAGTCAAGAATTTGAATTTAGATGGACTTAGAAATTGGAAATCAAGAATAAAACTTGAGATTGAAAATGGAATTCGGCCTGAATAAGCGAATGGTTGTGTTAAGAATAAATTGGTTGGAGTTGATTGGAATGACCATGATATATGCAGAAGTGATAACAGATCAAAAGGGATATAATGATACGACCGACAAAAAGGTACAAGTTTATATTATATATGAGTTTGGATTTTATGAGCCGAATTGGGAAGCCGCTTGGCTGTTTGATTTTCTTTTGGGTTGGAGAAGGCCTAGAGAGGCGAGGGGTGGTTTGTCCTATTTACCAATACAAAGAAGGTTATGGCGAAATTTTTCGAAAATTCCAGGCGTTAGAACATTCTCATGATTTATGGAAATTCAGTTAGCCAGAATGAATTAATAATTTAATTGAAAATTTAATGGTTCAGTTGAAACTGGAGTTGAGAAGTAAACTAAAAGATATTTGAATCTAGTTAGTAAAGTTGGTAGCATTTTCCTAGCTTAGCAATTTCGAGGACGAAATTATTTTAAGGGGGGAAGTCTGTAATGGCGCGTTTTGTAAGGTACAATAATTAAGTTATTTAATTATTTAAATAACGAATATATTAAATAAACGATAGTTGAAACGTATAATTTATAATATAATTATAAATCGAGCTCGAAATGACGCGGCAGTTCGCTATTTGGCGATTCGAACTTCAACTGAATGTACAGGATTCGTTTTAAGCCGGATTTCTGTGAAACAAGAAACGTGTGGAGCTAGTGGAGTATATCTTTCTAGTGGAAGAGAAAAATCGGGATTTCGTCGTATAGATTTTGATGTACGTCCAAATCAAATTTCAGAAAAGTCGCTGTGGAATTCCGTTATAATTCGTAACGCTTTATATACGTTATAAATAGGGATTTTCAATGTAAATTGAATATCGATTCAACCTGGACTTAGAATATGAAATATATAATTATCCTGGAGCTGTATGATATTCCACTGTGTATATATATACGATTATATAAATTTATTTATATTTAATTTAATTTATTTAAATATATTTATATATTTAAATGGGTCATTCAAAGCGTTAAAAATAGCCACTTTTGCAAACGAAGTCGGAAATCGACGAAACCAGTTTTGTTGGATCCGCAATGTCAAATAGTTGTTAGATTCCAAGTTTCGTGATTTTTAGAGTTAGTGTGTGACCGTACGGATTTTTAGAGTGTAAAACAGTCAGTATTTTGACAATTAAAAATACGCTGTGTAAGCATACGGAGTCGGAATTCGACGAAACCAGTTTCGTTGGGACCGTAATGTCGAACTCTAGCTACTCGTACAGTTTTGTGATTTTTGGGTATTTTGTGCAACCATAGGAATTTTATATGATAAATAAAATCAACGGTTAGTTAAGTTTGAATATTAAATTATTTAAAATTTAGTATAAATACCCCACCCTCCATTCTAACCCTAGGAAAAAGTCCATGGTCCTCATTTCTGTAGCCGCCGGGTTACTCTCCTCAAAAAGAAGAAATCGCACCTTCTCAAATCAAAATAAAATCCAAGAAATCAAAGGAAAAGCTTATAAATTCTTTTACATACATAGTTATAATCCTTGAACAATCCTCATCATTCTGGTATAACATTTGTTGAGTTCGAACGACTTTTGTGCTATCGAAAATACACAACAGCAAACTAGGGTTCCAATTGTTGGTCGATAGGAGCAACGAGGGGTCGTGGGGCTGGCGGAATTAGGTTGCGAGGTGGGAGGAGCACCCGTGGTTGGATTTATACGTAGTGCGATGGGTTATTGAGGTATGCGACTTCATACTGTCGCCGTGGAAATGTCAGGACGTGGTCGAGGAATGGGAACCGAGTTGTTCACGAGGGGTATAGGGGGATGGAGATTGGAGTAAGGAGTTCGATGGTGGTGGTTGCGCCGGAAGCTGGTGGCCGAGTCAAACGGGGAAAGATGGTTAACGGTGAGTCAACATGATGGGATTTGTGTTTCTTTTTACTGGAGATTATCGGGTGTTTGGGGAAGAAGGAAATAGTGAGGGCGTGGGCTTTAAAGTGGACGGGTGGGCTTCTAAGGGTGTATGGGCTTGTACTGGGTGAGTATGGACCAAGATATTTATTAAGGGAAAGCCCAATATGTTAATTCATGTTTTATTTTATTGTTTGTTTTAAAATATACCTAACTTGTTAACACCGTATCTAGCTCATACAACGACCGATTTGCAAACCGTCAGTTGCGTTGAGATCGTGGTGAAGAGTACTTCGTGTAGGCAGTGGATTGGTATTTTTCTGAAGAGTTCGGAATTCTATTTAATTTCAAACACCTGTTTGAAATTAAATAAACCAGCGTTGAATCAAGAGATGATTATCGTCATTGACGATGATCGTCCAAATGTGAGTAATTCTCACCAACTCTAAACAGTTTATAATTTCATGTTGTATTGTTAGAGCTGTTAAAATTGTCTGTTTGATTGTGTGTTGACCGTTTGATTGAACTGCTAGTCAGTTAGTGGAAATTATATATATATATATATATATATATATATATATATAAAATATATATATAAACCGATAAATATTTATATGTTGATTCTGCTTATCAGAATATTATACTGGTGTTATTTAACATCTGTGATGCAGGGAAACAGGTCGGAGGAATCCAACTGGATTCCTCAACATTTATTTTACTGTGAATTTTATATCGTGATATAAAATGTGATATATAATCTGCTGTGATTATGTGTGTTGGACGATATATATATCGTTGTCATATGGCGTGTTAAATACCGTCAGAAACACCAGAATGTGGGAAAGGAGATTTTCAAAAGTCTATTTTGAAAATAATTTATTATATAAAATCAATGGATTTTATATTATAAAAGAAAAGGGTTTTGAATATAAGGAAATTCATTTGTTAATGAAAATAATAGGAGTTATATTTGAAATCAAATATATAGGAGTTATATTCGAATTGAAATATAAAGGAGTTATATTTGAATTGAAATCAAAAGGAGTTATATTTGAAATGAAATATAAAGCAGTTATATTCGAAATGAAATATTAAGGAAATATATTTGAAATCAATATAAAGATTAAAAGGAATTTATTTATTAAGGAAATAAATAAAGATTAAAAAGAGATATTTATTTAGACATAAATAAATAGAATTTGTAAAGGGATTATATATTTAATGGAATAAATAGAATGTTGTAAATGAGATATTTATTTAGAAAACCAATAGAAAGGAAAAAGGGAAATATTTATTTATTTGTTAAATAAATAAGAATTGGAAAGGATATTTATTTATTAAATAAATAGGATTAAATTAAAGGAACATTTATAAAGTGAAGAACCGTTACTAAAAAGTAAATCTTTATAAATGAATAAACGTTGTAAAAAGGGAAATCTTTATAAATCAATAAAGTAATCGAATATAAGTTATTGAGAAGGGGTTAATCAAATTGTGTTAATCAATTTAAGTAAGTAAATCGATTAGAGTTAGATTATCTAGTTAGATTATCAAGTTAAGATAATCAAGTTAAGTTATCCAGTAGGATTATCAAGTTAAGATAATCGAGTTTAGATTATCGAGCTAAGATAATCAAGTCAAGTATTGAGTAAGATTATCGTGCCGAGATAATCAAGTTAAGTATTGTGTTAAGATTATCAAGTCGAGGTAATCTAGTTAAGTAATCAAGTTGAGATTATCAAGTCGAGATAATCAAGTTAAGTTAATCGATGGGAGGGAATCGAGTTAAGTGAATTAAGTTAAGTTAATTTAGTAAGTTAAATAATTTGAGTTAATCGAGTGGGTCGATCAAGTTAGTCGAGCCTAGTTAATCGAATCAAATTGGTCGAATCAAGTCGAGTTAAGTTAGTCAAGTTAATCGAGTTAAGTTAGTCAAGTTAATCGAGTTAAGTTAGTCAAGTTAATCGAGTTAAGTTCGTAAAGTTAAAGTAATCGAATTAGTTATTCGAAAGGAATTATCGATGTCAGTTTCATCGAAAGGAATTATCGATGTCAGTTTCATCGAAAGGAGTTACCGATGTTAGTTTCATCGAAAGGAGTTATCGAATTTAGTTATTCGAAATGAGTTATTCGAATTAGATATTTGAATAGAGTTAAACACATTAGAGTGATTCGAATTACTCATTCAAATAGAGTTAAACACGTAAGAGTTAATTGAATATTAGTTATTCAATTAGAGTTGAATCGAATTTAGTTATTCGAAAGGAGTTAATCAATTTGAGTTAAGTTAATCGATTTGAATTAAGTTGAATCGAAATGGAGTAAATCGATTAGAATTAAGTTAATCGAGTTAGAGTAAATCGAATATGGGTTATTCGAAGGTAAGTTATTCAAATTAGTTATTCAAAGGAGTTAATCAAATGAGTTGATCCAAAGGAGTTAGTCGAATATTAGTTATTCGAATAGAGTTAAAGGAGTTATCGATTTTAGTTATTCGAAAGGAGTTATCGATTAGTAAATCGAAAGGAGATTTTCGAATATAGCATATTCGGAAGAAAGAGATCGAATATTGTTTATTCGAAAGAGAGAGATTTCGAATATGAGTTATTCGAAGAGAGATAATCGAATATAGGTTATTCGAAGAAGAGTTAATCGAATAGAGATTACTCGAAAGAGAGTTATACGTCGAATTCGATTATAGCGAATTCGGGAAAGTACTATTTACTTTCCAGGGTTTAAATCAAGATTTAGTTATTGATTTAGAAATTAGGTGTCTGTTAAATTATTCGAGTTAGGAGATAAAGTTATAATTTAGGTTAGATATTGCAGAAGTAGGAATTATAACGTTATGGTTATAATCAAACGTTTTCATATAAGAAGTAGATTCGTAACCTGAATCCGAGAATTTGCGTAAACAGATGATTGGAAAAAGTGAGTGACGAACTTCATCTATTTCACAGTAAAGGACGTTGTTCAATTAAGGTCTGAGAGGTAACTATACCCCAACTTGATTGACTTCAGAATTGACAAAGGAATAGTGGTGGTTCGATCTAAAAGGTTGATTAGGGATAAAGTTAAGTAATAAGCGATTAATGGATTAAGCGTAACGATGTTTTATACAACGTTCATTGGAAATCCGTGAATGAGTTTTGGAAACGTTTTCCAAATATAGTCAGATATGTTTTCTAAACATAGAAAATGAAATGTTTTTATGATAAGAGTTTAAGAAATAGAGTTAAGCAAATTCAGAAAACTGACTGGAGAGGGTAAGTTGAACGGTTTTCTAAGTGACGATCTGATGTTGGTTTCGACCTTCCGGATTGATACTTAGAGAATTTTTCTCATACTAGTTACAGTTAGGGACTGATAGTTGCGAAATAATAGTGATGTGAAATTAAGCTATGGAAATGTTTTCCAATGATTAATAACATATATTTTCTAAATATATGAAATAAGGAAATATGAACATGTGATGATTGATCGAATTTCCATTTGGAAATAAGATCGTTGTTTGTACACCGACATGTTTTCATTTGATAGTTGAATCACAGACTATCAAAGTTTTTACCATTTTAACGTTGTTAATATGGAGAGACCGGTTGGATTACTATCCAAAGAACCACTCTGTATTGGCATAAGCGTTGCGAGCAATATATGCCAAAGATAATTGAAGACGGAGCAAAGTGCAAGGGCTGTTGTATAAGTCTTAGATAACAGTGACTAAGATGGATATACTGAATAGTGCCTTCGGTTTGTCCAGTCCCAGGACAACGTATATGGAAGAAGGTCTGACAGAGTATATTCAATGGATTGCCTATGTTGATCTGTTCAAACGTATTCACGTTTGGTGGCGGAGGAATTCGTTTCTCTTAGCTGTATCCCCGTGTTATTTTTGAATAAGTCAATTTGTGATTTGGCGGGTATGACGATGTGGCATTCAAAGTGAATGGTGGTCAGATGTTCTGAAGATAGACGTAGCTTCTAGCCTCACACCGGGAAGTAACAAAAGTTGGGCTAGGCAGCATGGCTAGTTGGGTCATCCCCAAGCAGGGTGTATTGTCACCGATCTAGAGAATATTCATATTATTACTTCTTTTTGATTCTGTATCTTCGGATGACGGTTTGATGGCCTATAACCGTGGTGGCAATATATTCGCGACACTCAAGCTAAATGAGTGAGCGGTCATGTGTGGCCGGGTTGCAAGACGTTCTTGTTGAACCCTGAGTGTATCACCTCTAGAGTACTCTATTTAGAAGGTGCTCCCATACCTTGTCTGTTGGAATCCAATCTTCAATAAGCGCCCTGCGGTTTATGATTTTATACTATGTATGTAGAACGTGAGATGCAAGCGTTTCTGCTAGATTGATATCTATTTGTACTTAGACATTATTATAATATCACAATGATATTGCTTGTCAAAGTTGTTCAGATACTCATAAGGAAAAACCCGTTCCGTATTCACGGCGTGGTCTTATGACATACCCTATACTTGTTTTAAACTGTTTTACTCACACCAGTCCCATGACTGACCCGGAGTTTACTTTGTTGTTTTCCCTAAACTCTTGGGTGCCTAAATTTGTACGGGCAGTCAAGTAGTCGGGATTTACAGATATGCTTGGAGAGCTTGGAGCAGGAGGCTGCAAGATTTTATAGCTATAGTTATTTCCGCTATGTTGTAAGTGTTGTACTCTGATAAGTGCTATTGTATATATATAACTGTTTACTTCAAAGTTATGTTATATATTATATGTTATTCGTTCCGCTGTGAGATTCGTGTTACTCTGATGATGTAAGTGCTTCTTTCCTTCTTCTATTCTATTAGTTCTATCTTTTCTTTCTCACCTTCTAATTTCTTTCACTAACGTCTCGGAATTTTCGACTCTCGAGGAGTCGGAAATTTCCAGCCGTTACAGGTGCCCCTTTTTCTACACGGGTAGCCTTGTATTCAGGTTTAGCTGGTTCTTTCTGGATAGCTGGTGCTGAAGATGGATTCTATCATTTATCTCTTTTTATGCTGTTCAGCTCCTATTGTACATATTTTGTTTGTTTCCGCTGTAGACATTTATTTATAGCTGAACTGTATTTGTACTAAGTAAGATCCTGTATACTGTGTAACTCTGATGATTACTTTTATCCAATATATTCTATTGTTCATTATCTGGTGTATTTATTTAATTCTGTTCTGCTATTATCTGTTTCTGTGTTATATTCCAAAGATTACCCTTGTCTCCGTCCGTACGGGGTTTGGGTTCGTCTCATCGTGGTATCAGAGCTTTGGTTAAGCTTAGTGCTGGAATATAACATAATAACAAACTCGTCAGAAATATAACCAGTAGTGTTCTAGGACGGGTAACTCTATACAGATAGGATCAGTAATATCCTAGTATGAGTAAAGCAGAATGAAATTACACCTCGAGAGACACAATTACATTTGAAGTATATGTTTCTATGTTTTAAAATACCTTTTCTGTGACCTGACACTTGATCTACCATTTGCAGAAGTACTAGAAAAATGAGTGTCCAAAACAGGAGAAATGCAGAACCCGATCTAGAGGCTCTATTAAAGAGATATCGAAATCTGAACGGAGCACAGTTCTCGAGCAACGAATCTCTAATTCAGACTCAAGCTTGGATGAGTTCTATCGAAAGAATTTTTGAACGTATCTAGCTGAGAGATGACCATAAAAGGTTAGTAGCCTCTTGGGCGCTCAATGGAGAATCTTTAATCTGGTGGGAAACAATCATCAAAGATAATCCAGAAGGTGATATCACCTGGGACAGATTCAAAGAGATTTTCCTAGAAAGATTTACTTTTCCTGAAGTGACTGAGCGATTATGTGATGAATTTTCTTATATGATACAAGGTGATATGACCATCCCAGAATATCATAAGAAATTCAACGAACTTGCTCACTTTGCTCCTCATCTGATTCAAGATCCAAAGAGGAAAAATCTGAGATTTATTCATGGCATTCAAAGAAGATATCAGGATAGTGTAATGAGGAGTGTGAAGCTTCCTTTTTCAGAAATGATATACATGGCTTATCAGTATGAAGGTCTCCATAAGAAAGGAATGTTGCGCGACGAAGAAGAAGTCTGTTCTAGTGACAAAGAAAAGTCGGAAACTGATATTCCTGAAGCCAGTACGAGACCCTGAGGTTGAAAGGAAGGATTTGTGTTCCTGACATCCCCGAGCTCAAAAGGGAAGTGTTAGACGAGTGTCACAAGTCCAAGCTGAGTATCCATCCTGGTGTAGCCAAAATGTACAACGATCTCAAACGAACATTCTGGTGGAAGGCTATGAAAAGAGACGTTTCAATATATGTTAGCCGATGCCCTACTTGCCATCTAGTCAAGAGCGACCAACAGAAACTGGTTGGGTTATTGCAACCGCTAGACGTTCCTGGTTGGAAGTGGGAACATATTTCTATGGATTTCATTGATGGTCTGCCCAGAACCAGAAAAGGGAATGATAGTATTTGGGTGATCGTAGATCGCTTCACGAAGACCGCCCATTTCATACCTATCAAATCAAACAGAACTGCTCAGAGTCTGGCGCAGATATATTTCAAGGAAATAGTTAGACTACATGGAGTGCCGCTCAGTATAGTCAGTGATAGAGATACAATATTTACTAGTAAATTCTGGGAGGCATTTCAAGTCGAGCTGGGAACGAAGTTGAACTTGAGCACCGCTTATCATCCTCAGACAGACGGTCAGACTGAGAGGGTGAATCGTATTTTAGAAGATCTATTGCGGGCTTGTGTTCTAGATTTCGGTGGATCATGGGAAGACCATCTGCATTTGGCTGAATTCTCATATAACAACAGCTACCAGGCGAGCCTGACAATGTCGCCATTCGAAGCATTATATGGTAGACCGTGCCGATCTCCTTCTTGTTGGGTCAAACCTGGAAATAGACTTGTGTTAGGGCCTGATATGATCCGAGAAGCTGCCGATAAAGTCGACTTTATTAAGAAGCGATTACTCGCCGCTCAGAGCCGACAAAAGAGCTATGCCGATAGGAGAAGAAGAGATATATCCTTTGTTGTTGGCGACTACGTATATTTGAAAGTATCGCCAATGAGAGGAGTTATCCGGCTCGGTAAGACTGGAAAGTTGGCGCCCAAATTCATTGGTCCGTTTCCTATTCTGGAACGGATCGAAACTCTCGCTTATAGGGTCAAACTGCCTGATTGGTTGCCTGGAGTTCATGATGTATTTCACATATCTCAACTTCAAAAGCACGTTCATGATCCAGACTTGATCGTGGAAGAAGCTGCTCAGCAGGATATTGAAATTACCCCTGAATTGGCTGTGAGACGAGAGCCGCTAAAGATCATCGGCAAAGAAACCAAAGAACTGAGGAACAAGAAGGTTCACTTAGTCAAAGTGCAATGGAGTGGAGATCTGCGAGATTGTACTTGGGAAACTGAGGAGAGCATTCAAAAAGCCTATCCTAGATGCCAAGTGGATATCTCTGATTGACTCCGATGCAAGGTACATTTACCATACTTTGCATTACCAATCAGTTCTCTATTCTATTGTTATTTTCTTTCCATGGATGTGCACTTTTAAATTATATAGTCTGAATGATTTTAAAAGAGTATAGAAATTGATTAGTAATAGTTTGAAAAGTTAAAATCAATTTGATTGTTGTTTGTGTTGTGTGATAGTAAATTTGATTAATTGAATTATTGAAACAATAGTTAATTTAATCAACGATAGAATAATGGTAAAATCTATTCGACTATATCACACATTGAACTGATTAGAAAATGGATAGAAATATATACAAGTGCATTATATATGTTTGAAAAGGTAAATGGATAGCTGCTGAGTAAAGAATTTATTTGCGTGCCTGACAAATAGGTAAACCTTAATGAGTTGGATGCGAAATATTTTTATATCAACTCCTATGAATGCCATTGGATGCGGAGTGCTGGTTTTTTTGTGTGAAATAATAAATATCGCCATAGGATAGTAACAATTAATTTTGAACTACATTACATGGCATACTTCTGAAGATAGGCATACTTCATCATATACAACATAAGCATTTGGAGCTTGTGTGACGAGGTGGAAGATTTACCATACGAGCGAGAGGCTTGTATGGCGATGATTATATTTTACAGGTTGAACTAATGACTGATATGGACTATTTAAATTGTAACGATTAAATTGCCAGATTAATAAAAACCCCACACGGGTCTGGAGTTGACAATAATCACGTCTCTCTAGTTATTAGATACGGCACATGGACTATTTATTTCCCACACGGGACAGGGTGACGAGAATTTATTCTCTAGAGTTATTATCAATACACGCTCCCCTGTAAACACCAGAATTTATCATTATAAATATGTGTATGCTTATTAGGATTTATTGACTACCTAATACGGCCCAATAAATTTCCAAACCCCTCCTCGTACAAAGGAGGTTATGGCGAAATTTTTCGAAAATTCCGGGTGTTAGCCAAATTTTTGGAGAATTTGAAAATTCTCAGAAACTGAAAAGTTGGAGAATGGAAGCCAGATCGAACGTAGAATTGATTAATCAAACCACTTTCGACTTTATCCCTTTTCGGGGACGAAAAGTTTTAAGTGGGGGAGATTGTAACGACCCAGAAAATCTGAACCAATTTAAAAATTTTAAATTGGCTAAAAAAGGGATTTTAAATATTTAAAATAAATATTTTAAATAATAGAGGGGAAAAGTGAGTTAAATCGACAATTGAAAATGAATATAATTAATTATAACTATAAACAAGGCCTGAAAGGGCGCTGTAGTTTCAAAAATTGGATTCAAACTTTGTCGGACTGTACCGGGTGCAAAAAAAAAATGGATTTGAGTGAAACCAAAAATATTTAAATCTGTTAGTGAATACCTTTCTAATGAATCTGAAAAATCAAATTTTCATAACGGAAAGAAAAAGTTATGGCCAAATGAATTTTCAGAAAGGTCGCTATGGAATTTATATAGCCCGTGAAATTGGCCATTTTGCAAACGACCTCGGAATTCGACGAAACCACTTTTTTTGGATCCGGGGTGTGAAGTTATTGCTAGGTTTCAAATTTCATAATTTTTGAAGCTAATATGTGAGCGTGGCAAAGGAAAACATGTTTTGATCAATTATAGTTAAATTGGATCGACCAGAAATGGGCCTTTTTGCAAACGGTCTCAGAATTCGACGAAACTAGTTTTGTTGGGACCGTATCGTCAAAACATAGCTAGATTTATTTTTTTGGAAATTTTCGAATCAGTTTGTGGCCCTGGCAAGTTGAAACGTACGTTCAAATTGAATATTGAATGTTATATATTTTAATTTGAAGAAAAACTGACTGAAACAGTCGAATAGGCCTACGAAACATATCCCATTGTGTTCGGAATGGGGGTAAAACGCTAGGGACGACAGTCGTTGGGTTTGAATTGGCGTTCGTGTGGGAAGGGTGGGTATTTTCAAAATTTAAAAAATTATAAAATAAAGAAAATCTCTCATTGGTCGAAAATTTTCTTTTCTCTCTCCCCGTCGTCGATAGCAGGCGGAACCTCTTCAAATCTTCTCTCCTTGATTGCTCTCAATCCGCTCAAAATTAGACCTCCATCCTGTTGAGGATTTTGTAGAGCTAGTCAAGATCTTCAAATCCATAGCAAGTTTGGATTTTTTTTCATTGAGTATCCTTCGAGATTTGGAGCCCCGAAGTCGGCGACTTTGTGCCGCCGCCAAACCCAACTCCGACCACCGAGTTCGACGTGGGACCCACGGTTATGCACGCGTCTCCTTCCTCTTCCAGGTGCCAGTGGCCGATTGTCCTATAGTGCAACGGTTGTCGAGACAAATCAAGACCTAGTTTCGAACGAATATAGGAAGGTACGGGTTTTATTTTCTGAAATGATTTTAACACCTTTAAACTATTGCAAACCTTGTAAAAATCATATCTTTTTCGTTTCTTGACTAAATTCAGTGAAACAAGAGACAATGGACTCGTGTGGACGTCTTCTACATTCTAGAAGAGACCGCATATTTTTCTGAGCCTTCTGCTATTTTTGGTGGAGTGGAACCCAATGTGAGATTTCTAATTTATAAACGATATGGAAAACGACGATGTATAAATTATATAGTCGATGTATGAGTTATATAAGCGTTGTACACCTCATATATAAGCGTTGTATAAGTTGTACGTTCGATGTATAAGTTGTATATGCGTTGTAAAAAATTATATATGTGTTGAAATAAAAGTGAATTGCTATATATAAATATATATATACATACGCCCCTCGTCCACAAACCATGGACGATATTTATTGGTTGTGATTGGTGTGAAAATTGATTAATTGCGAATGGTTGATTGGAATTGTTTGTGGTTGATATTGATTGATTGTGGTTGAAAAATACCTATTTGTGGTTGAGAAATATTTGGTTGAAACCACATACGATTAGTTTGTGGAAATGAAATAAATATATACATGTCGCCTGCATGCGAACTAGATGCATGATCCCCATTGTCAAAAACCGCGAGGTTTTAAGGTAGAGCGAGGAGCCATACTAGGGACGGTCCCAGTTTTAACTACCCTGCCGTTATGCTGCCGAAATTTTGAATAATATTCATGTGTTTGAATTATTTTCATTTGCTGAAACTATATTTATTCGTTGAATAGAAAACTTTCATGTGTTGAATTGAAATTTATTCGTTGATTAGAAATTCATTTGTTGAATGGTATTCGTGTTTTAAATATAAAAATCACATTTTTATCTATATATATAAACTATAGAAAACCTTCATGTGTTGAATCGAAATTCATTCGTTGGATAGAAATTCATGTGTTGAATGGTATTCATATTTTGAAATAAATTGTTCTATAATAAAAATCACCTTTTTATCATCTATATGAACTATGTAAAATAATCTCGTTTTAAAAGAAATTGTTTTATAATAAAAATCCTATTTTTTATTACCTATATAAACTATATAAAATATTAGCGTTTTGAAAAGAATTGTTTTACAATAAAAATCACATTTTTATTATATACATGAATTGTTGAAATGTGAAGTGTTAAAAATAGCCACTCATTCAAATAAATATGCATGAGTTGAAATATTCATTAATTAGCTAATGATATGATTTTTGCCTATGCATGCAACATTAGAATGAATGGTGTTTTTAAACCAAATTGAATCAAATATGAAGTTGAATGGAAAATGATAAATGATAAGAACTGTATATATGTACATGCATATTTATTGAACAGGTTATAGCAAAGGGGCTAGAGAAGAGGAATAAAATTTTGTGCCCGACAAATTGGTACACATTTACTGTTTTGTTTGGGTGATGATTTTATGAGCCTGTTGGCTAGCCGCTTGGCTTTTTATTTTTCTTTTTGACATGAGACGCCCATGTGGCTATTTGGGAATTTTCCCAGCCCCTCCCGTACAAAGGAGGTTATGGCGAAATTTTCCAAAATTTAAAGGCGTTAGTGAAATATTTGAAGTGGAAACAATATAGGAATTGTTGAATGAACTATATTTATATAAATATATAAATATAAATAAAATTAAAACGAAACATGGCCATGCAGTTCGTGTTTTGAAACCGTGATTTCAAACAACTAGTGCGGGAAATACGACCATTGGATTTTCCCGAAACCGCAATCGTTGGGTTCGCCTTGGAAATATCTTTCCAACGGCACCAACTTTGTAAAAATCCAATGGTTGGATTGTCTGCAATGTTTAATTCAAATCTGAAGAAAAATAGCGCCAGAATCGATTATATTTATATATATATATATATATATAATTATATTTAATTGAATAACGACGCTGCAGTTCGTATTTTGAAATCGAAAATTCAAACGATTATACCGGGAGATCCGACCGTCGGATTTTCCCGAAACTGGAACCATTGGATTCGTTTTGAAAAGATCTTTCTAATGATGTAAATTTTGTGAAGATCCAACGGTTAGATTTTCAGATATGTGTAAATCAAATCTGAAGAAAAACAGCGCTACGGCCGCGTTATGGCCCGAAGCGTCGTTTTGAATAAATTGGCTATTTTAAAATAAATAAAAATAGCGATAAATCGTTATAAAATATCATAAACGATATGGAATGGAAATAAACTGAATTTGCTCGATTTATGTAGTATTTGATGGTTGAATGTGTTTGGTGTGAAAATTACATTAAAGAACAAAATTGGTGTTGTCGAATGATTTAACCATTGAAATAAATTGATTTGAAATTCTAAATATACATGAATTAATTGAAAAGGCCGAGTTAATTCTCATTTCAAATAATTGACCGACGATTGAAAGTCGAAGATGAAGACGGTGGTCGAAGACCGGAGATCTTCACCTCGTTTGGGTGGTAACCGAGGTCCTGATTGGGAGGCATCCCGAAATATGGATAATGAGTGGTGATCGTCCAGACGTACGTGGTGATCGATGGGTTTGCGAGGTATTTAGTGCCTCCGGTTTCGATCAGACCCAGAACGGACTTGTAAATGGACTGTGTGTCTGACATAGGATTTTATTCTATGTTGATTGATCTTTGTTAAATATACATCTGTTTGGCAGCGGAGAATTTATTCTTTTGCTTAACGCCCTTCTCTGAAATGCACGAGCTCAGAGGTCGTATATTGATGGACATCAGTCGCATGGCATGAATTGCTAGTGTGGCATGCCTAAGTGGCAAATGATCAGGGCTTCTGTTGAAAAGCAAAGTTTTGCGGTGATGATCAAAGCACCGCCTGTGTGGCGTAGCTTTATGTATAACATGAATTCGCGAACCTCACACCCCGGTATGAACCAGAAACGGGAGAGGACATCAGGGAGGGAATGCGTTTCCTTCTAGCTAGAAGTGGCGTCAGTGGTTTTACACGCCCTGACGAGTTTGACTTATGTGGTTGTTGTTGTTGCGAGGTACCTCGATTAGATCGGACGATCCGGGTCCGATGGAGCCATTCGTTTGCTCACCTACGCCCCATAGGGTGGGGAAACGCAGTGTTCAGGAATTTTAATCCACATCGGTGGACCGGCCCTGACGATCCAAAGGCTTGACTGAGTACTTGCCTGAGACACGGGCTACAGCGTCTCGAATTCGGTAAGGACTATCTTTTGCCTTGGTTCATGACGGAAATCCAATTTCCAAATACGTGACTATGCGGTTTTGATTGTATACCTATATATGGCGACATAGTGGTATGGGGCATTAATGTCGTCTATGATTGATAGTTATGATTTGAAATTGTTTTTAAAACATATAAACACTAGCAATAATATCAAATGCTTTTGTTTTATACGTATCAAGCATATTTTGGCCATTATAAGGTAAAAACTCTATCCTCCGGTTTGCGTTGCATTGTGTGATGGGAACTGAGTCTTATAATGGCTTCATTTTTATAAGAAGCATTGCGTTGTTTAAAAGAAAGATTTGTTTTTTTTAAGCACTGGCAATCCAGTGGAGTAAACCCGTTCCACGAAAGTGGCGTGGTCCTGTGATTTGCCATATTATAAATGTGTTGAGTGGATTTCTCATACCAGTCCCATGACTGACTCGTAGTTTGTTTCACTTTCAAACTCGGGTGCCCCTTTTTCTACATGGGCAGGCTTATATTCAGGTTTAGCTGGTTCTTTCTGGGTAGCTGGAGCTGAAGATGGATTCTATCATTTATCTCTTTTTATGCTGTTCAGCTCCTATTGTACATATTTTGTTTGTTTCCACTGTAGACATTTATGTATAGCTGAACTATATTTGTACTAAGTAAGATCCTGTATACTGTGTAACTCTGATGATTACTTTTATCCAGTATATTCTATTGTTCATTATCTAGTGTATTTATTTAATTCTGTTCTGCTATTATCTGTTTCAGTGTTATATTCCAAAGATTGCCCTTGTCTCCGTCCGTACGGGGTTTGGGCTCGTCTCAACACATATCTGTATCTACTGATATCATCAGTAAATATAATGAAGTAATAAAACCTACTTCTGGCTTATGTATTCATTGCTCCAAATACATCATTATGTATGAGACTCGATACATATCACTCATTCACTGTGTCAAGTGAAGGATGACTCGGTTATTTTGCCTAATAGACAAGATTTGCATATGATTCAAAATCATACGGTCTCAAAAGTCCATCATTATGGAGTTTTGATATACTCTCTTGTTTATACGGGCTAACTGTTAATGCTAAAGGTATGCTGGATTTAAATCATTAAATTTAATCCATTTGTTATTAATGTCAAGTACATTATATTAAGGATTTACATATATCATTAACTATTTGTGAAATTCCATACTATATTTCATTTAAATAAAATGAATAACAATTACTCTTTTATTACAAATGAAATTCAAACTTGTCTGAACAAGATATATTATAACATTTATTTTAAGTGGAATTTCATAATAACAATTGTTTTATTTGTTTAATTAAGCCAGTATATTCAACAAGAATCAACTTCCTAAGGATAATCCAGCAACATTTGTTTCATTTCCAATCGTAAGTCCACTTGTCCCTATTATCAGATTTCTACTTATTCTTCAATTTCTATAAATCAACATACATTTATGTTATTTATGTCTAGTATCTAATACTAGAGATATATAAGTAGATTTTATAATATATATATCTTGATCGGTTGAAGTTATACTTTAACTCATTTTAGATCCTCCCTTTATTTCTAAAACAATTTCATTTAATTTGTTTGAGGACAATCCTCAAATTTCAATGTTAGTCAAGAAATTTGTTTTAATTCAATTTATATTCTTCTCAAGGATTAATTTAAATTATCGAGTTATTTATTATTTAATATCTACATTAGTTAATAAAATAATAACTGATTCTGTAATATTTATTTAATACAAAATTTTGACGATCAAAATTTATATTAATATAAATATATAATTGAAACTAAAATACGCTCCCACTCAAATTAACATCCCTCTGTTTATATATGTAAATCATTATATACATATAATGGTGTTCCAAGATCCATATCTAGTCATGCCTTGACCCAGCTTTGGCTAAACTCAAAACACAACCTTTTAGGTAGACATCTTATGTCAATTATATTTTCTATATAACTCTTGGATCGCATGTTGAATATTTTGTTCAGTATTATTCATTTTCTCAAAATGTAGAATAATTCATGCTTTTGTCTCTAAGGCCATAATCGTATTATGCAGCCTAGTTAAGTCAGACCCAATAATAGGTTGGAGCACCACATTTTACTCCATCGCATATAACCAAAATAAAAGGTGCACAATGCTTTGCCGTTAGTTACATCCAGTGGTTTTGGACAGTGATGAGTATATTATTGGAAGGTGTCACCACGACTAAATATAACAAAAAAATTGCTTTAGGGGAAATTTATAATTCGTAGTGGCAAACAATATTAGAGTTATTTACATATATCAAAATATACGTATTTTATATTCATACTATCAATCGGATTTAAATAATATATGTCCTTTTAAATCCAACTATATATGGAATTTATGCCTACATATCATTTTGAACATTTCAAAATATTGGTTACTATAACTTTAAAACAGAGATTATATCCAAATCGTATATGAATTTTAACTAACCAATAATTCAGCATAGGCTAACGTTATTCATAGCTTATTGATTTACCATTAACACCAATATGCTTACATCTAATACAATATTTATATGTGCGTCAAAACACTTGAACATTTCAACTATATTCATATACTAATATAGGCAAGTCACTTATCCACAATTACATTAACACCATAAAACAAATTTAAGGGCATATGAAACCTACGCCAGGTAAAACCCGTACAGCAATACAAAATACCATGAACACTATAATCCCCATATTTCCAGTATGGTAACATACATATAAATATGCAACATGAAACCAGTTAAATTAGTCCAGTTCAAAACAATGCGATCATAACACATCTATACAAATAGTTTTATATGATATGGACTTTAGTTTACATGTATCTTATCAATGGAATGGTCAGCTATAATCACATTACAACAATATATATATATATATATGTGTGTGTGTGTGTGTGTGTGTGTGTATGTGTGTGTGTGTGTGCTGAGATAAGAATACAAAAGGCAGTCAAACTGCAAAGTATTTAAATCGCACTTGCTCCTCGTTTCAGTGATAGTCCTGGGTACTGCATCATCTTTGCTATCCCATTGAGCACACTGGTTCAGTCACACTGATCCATCCGACTCTGCAAAGATTTATCCACTTATGTTCAATTTTAAATCTACATTCATTTGAAATTAACAGTACATCAACTATGCTTTATATACATATATACATCAAGTATGTATATGTAAATAATTACTGTCTAAATTCAACCACATATATATCATAATATATAAGTGGACAAAATTAACAAATATCTTGAACTAGCGGACATATGCATTCATCACAGTTTCAGGAGTCAATATCCTTCAATAAACTGTGCAAACCCATTTTGCATCTTTGTGCATAAAAGAAAACAGTCATCATATACACATAAGCAGATTGATAGTCAATTTATCAATATATGATTAACATATGTAAGATTTGGTCCATCACCATGCATATGTATATTACATAGCACATATGTATATATATATATATATATATATATATATATATATATATATATCATAAAAAAATAGATGTGCACATTGTGTTAAACAAACATAAACATATGTTTAAGCTATGAAAACAAAGGATAACATCAAAAGTAATTTGCCATGAAGTAAGTTCAAACTGCAAACTGTTTTGAGTTTAGACAAAAGGAACCAAATAATATTAACACTGAGTTAACTTATTAACCAGTTTCTTTCCCTGTCTAACAGGAATATTTATATTGTTCAGTTACAACTGTAAATATATTTAAGAAGCACAGTAATGACCAATAATAAGACACCCAATATATGACATCTAAAACAAGTCACAAGTATTCCAGTTAAATCAAGTTTGTAACTAATAAAACATAGATTTTAAGTGTTAATCACAACAGGGGTTTTTATTCTAAAATCAAAACTGTTGCACAATATTAACTATTCTGATTACAATTTTAACATTGACTTTCATATGTATGTATACACATGCAGTTGGCAAATCATATTTGCTACTGCATATATATATATACCTATCATTTTAAAATCCTAAATCAAAATGAAACAGCCAAAGAAATTGAAACAGAGTAAAAGTTAATAACTTGCGTATGGTTTTTAATCATTGGGACAATCCCAATGTATAAAACTATGGTCTGTTTTAGTATCTAATACCCATTTGAAATCATAATAATGAGTGTACATGTAAACCAGTTCACTATAGTGCATAAAACTGCAAATAAAATTCACATTTACCATATATCAATATATATGATGTATCTGCCATGATTCGATCTATGTATATTTTCATTATATAATTAAGATATACATAGCTAAACAATATACGTATATATCATATATACATGTATAATTAAATATGTCTATAAACATGTTTATAAACATAGGATTATACAGTAACTTGTGAAACAGATTTGAGTAGGTTTGATGGACTATCTCTAGTAGTATTATAAAAGGTGAACTGAAATCAAATCTGAAGCAAAATCCAAAATACATATATTAAACATGCATGACATAAGCAATTCTGCGTAAGTATTTTGTAATGAGTTATGATACAAACTGTTTTATATCAACATCATTAAAATAGAAATACAAACTGATCAACATCAATTTGATACAAGTGTTATACTTGTGGATATTTAACAAGATCTCTAAAATCTGTTACAATTAATATATTAATTTATATAGTTGCAGATTAGCATAAAAGTTGTATAGAACGTAACTGCTTTAAGATGTTATAGTTTATCAACATAAACTTATTTATTCATATATTGACTTTGTTTCCAAAACAAGAACCAAATATAATTTGGATATTTATAAAATTAACAAATTTAACCATCATGTAAATATAATTCCAAATTTCTATTTGAAAAAAAAAAAATTATCCAAAATTCAAATAGAACTAGGGATAAAGTTTTGGTTGCATATTTCAACAACAATTGTTTCAAAACAAATTCATAATATCTGCTATTCAAGCAATACTATGTTTTTATGAAAACAATTTCCATAAAAAAATCAATTTTAATCAATCCAAAGTGGTTTTGACTTATTTACAGAATTCCAAAATTAACAAACATGGTAATCACAGTTTGGAATTCAGTCAAATTCAGATTTAACCATTAAAAAAATCCACTTCAAAATTTTACATCATGTATAAAATTTTGTTTATAGTAAAACATTTTATAACTAGTATCAAATACAGTTTTAACCTAGAGTGAAACAATTTCACCGTTCGAAACAAATTTACCATAATATGATGGATCCTTGCTTTATGATTATCCATTGACTTAATAATCATCAATCAAACAAAATTTGATTATAAATTAAGCCCTGACTATTCTAATAAACGTATCATAATCAAGTAAAAGTATAATCAGAATTAATATCTAATATTAATTTTTGTTTAAAGAAAACAATATTTATTTCAAAATATTCTATGTCAAAGCTGGACGGACTAGTCATAAAATTGCCAAATTCATAACGTACAGTTAAGATCAAATCTCATAATCATTTTAGCCATTCACTTATCAATATAAGTATGAGAAATTATAACACATGGATCCACACGGTAATGTTAAATCCAAACATCATTTGAATTTATACAGTGTTCGAATAAGTAATCATTATTAAAAGTTTTAACATGAGAGAATTGGCAATTTTAAATACGTATAATAGATTCAGTATCATTCATATGTTCTGGATATACAACAGATAACAAAAACAATTTTGTTAACCATGAAACAATTTCAAACCTGAATCGGATGTATGTCAGATTTATTCATGAAATCAATTAAACATACAATTCAAAACGTGACTCAAATTATAGTAGTTTTGCACAAACTCGCTCCGATACCATTGATATTTTTAGATGATGTATTCGTTAACCAAATTTAACAAATTTCAACATCTGTAAAATAGGATCTGGGTAAAAACTGTTAATCGAAATCAAAATAGATTAGGATTTCATACCTACGAAGTGGAACCTTTAAGATTCGGGTTAATCTCAAACTCGAAACCATGAATGAAGCAATGAATCGATAGCACGACAAAGCGCCCTGCCTCCAAAGAAGTCCACACGAACGTTTGCCTCTTCGATCGAATTGAAGAGAAGCAAAGATGATGCGGTGCTAGCCGCCGCCATTGTTTTGGATTTTGTATTGAAAAGGGAATCTAGGGTTATAACCCTTTTGTCCGATCTTATCTAATTTTTCAAGGATTATATATATATATATATATATATATATATATATATATATATATATATATATATATCGGTATTAAAGAAGTGTGTAACCCCTTTTAAACCCTAACCCTTACCATCAAACATGGAACCAACTGTGATACCTTTTCAACGCTTACTAAAATATCAACAAATTGATATTTATTTATCCAAAGAATGATTTTATCTTTACAACGTTCTAACTGTGTGACCCTATAGGTTATTACGACATTGGCAATGATTTTAAATCGTATTTAAAATCATAAACAGTGATTGGAATCTAGCAATGCGTCGCTGTTACCCAAGTTATAATAAGATCAACGATTCGATGCAACCTTTCCGTGACCAGTGTATCAATGCAATATAATCCTTTTAACCAATATATCATGGATTAAACTCGAGTCATGGATCGTATCACCCTCTTTACAATTTAATCCGTTTTTCTTGATCGATGAGTAGTGTAATGACCCTGAAAATCCGAACCAATTTAAAATTTCTATTTTAAATTATTTGGTGGAAAAATGTGGCAGAAATTAAAAATTTTCAATTTTAAATAATATTAAAGCCAGTGAAAATAGTCAATTTTCAAACGATCTCTGTTTTTGACGCAACCACTTTTGTTGGAGCCGGAATGTCATATTATTGCTAGGTTTCAGTTTTTAGAATTTTTCGATTTAATATGTGAGCGTGGCGAAGGAAAATGTGTTTGGTCGATTACAGTCAAATTTAATGACTGAAAAATAGTCATTTTTCAAACAATGTCAGAATTCGACGAAATTAATTTTGTTAGGACCGTATCGTCATAACATAGACAAATATATTTTTTTCCCGGATTTTTTGAGTCCGTTTGTGGCCTCGGTGAATTTATTTATGCAGACGAATTAAATTAATAAAGGAATTAAATAATACAGGCCACAGACAGCCATTTGGGCTGACGGGACCTGTCCCATTGAATCCGGAATATGGGCTATTGGCTGGGGTCACTTTCTGCTGGAATGAAATTAAACCGGTTTGGAAGATATGGTTTTTTTGTAAAAATACGTTAAAATATTATAAATAATAGGAGATGAAAAACCCTAATGCACTATCTTCTTCGTAGCCGCCGCCACCGTGAATCCCATAGCCGAATTTGCTCTTTCCTTCTCCTCTTAATTTCCCTCAATCCTCACACCAAAACCTACTGCTCCTTTGGAGTTTATTGTAGAGGACCTTCTCCTCCACACATCCGTACGGTGAACCCCCCCTGTAATTGCCTGTAGCGTCCGCCCCGAGACCCCGAAGTTCGCCGCATCTCGCCGCCGTGGGCCCCCCAGAGCTCGACCGAGCTCGGCCAACCCCCCCCCCCCCCCCCCCCCCACGTGCGCCGCCCTCAGCCGAACCACCCTACACCCTCTGATCGTCCCGAAGCCCCATGGTTTGTTCGATAATTTCTGACCTAGGTTCGAAGAAAAGGGAGAAAGCTTCGGCCGATACTTCGTTTAGGAAGAACGGGGTATTTTCTTAATCAATTTATTAATTAATTTATTTAAATTGTTTAAAAACTTCAACTAATCATTTCTAACTCGTTTCAACCCAGAATTCGACGATTTCGGAAGCGTTGGAATCGTAATAGCGAATAGAACGCGTTGAGACTAAAACGGGACCATTCTGAACAGTTTGAATTTTGGCCAAAATCTTCAACGACTGTGAGATTTCAGAATTTGTATAATTAAATAATTTAATTATATTCGATTAGTTGAATCATTGTATGTTATTTCTGATCTATTATGTGGTGATTGTTGTATAGTTGAGTTATATTCGTTGTGATATCATGTTATAGTATGATGGTTTGGATCTGTAAAATTTTGATGTAATCATAATAAAGTTCTCACTTTTATTTTTACTTTTATTTTTATTCCTTCCTATTAAAATTGAATTCTATTGTGAAACTAAAAGCAAAGTTAGAATTTTAATTTGATTAACAAAATAAAATAAAGTTTTGATCTTTTGTTCTTGAAATAAAATAAAGTTTTGATCTTTTGTTCTTGAAATAAAATAAAGTTTTGATCTTTTGTTTTTGAAATAAAATAAAGTTTTGATCTTTTGTTTTTGAAATAAAATAAAGTTTTGATCTTTTGTTTTTGAAACAAAATAAAGTTTTGATCTTTTGTTTTTGAAACAAAATATAATAAAGTTTTGATCTTTTGTTTTAGAAGATTTGATCTTTTATTTTGAGATATAATAAATAAAGATTTGATCTTTTATTTTGATTTATAAAATAAAAGAAAGTTGGATTTATATAATAAATAAAGATTTGATCTTTACTTCTTATTTATAAAATAAATAAAGTTCATATATTTTGTTTGATTACACAAAATAAAGGTGGGACCTTTTATTTTGACTCATGGAAATTATACACCCGATCATATGGTGTCGTCGTTGTAATGACACAAAATTCACTGTTATGATAATTTAGTTGTGATGACACAAAATTCATCGTTATGTTAATTTAGTTGTGATGACACAAAACTTCATAGTTATGTTAATTTAGTTGAAATGTATCAAAATTTCATCGTTATGTCTATTTAGTTGAAATGATCATACTTTGGGGTTGGGTTAAAAAGTGAAACTTAGAAATAATAGAACATTTACATTTTCTAAGAAAAGAAAATATTTACTTTTTCAATGTAAAAGTAAAGAAGGGAAAATATTTATATTTTCCAATGTAAAAGAGAAGAAATAGGAGGATTTACATATGTAAATAAAAACAATAAAAAGAGAATTTACATTTCAATGTAAAGAATAAAAAGGCATTTACAATTTTCTATTATAATAAAGAGTAATAGGAAATTTACATTTTTCTATTGTAGTAAAGAGAAATAGAAAATTTTCATTTTTTTTTCTATGTTAAAAAAAAATAACATTTACATTTTTCTATGTAAAGATGGGAAATTTACATTTTAAATTATAAGATTTGCATTTTCCTATGTGAAGGTATAAGATTTACATTTTTCTTTGTAACCATGAAAAGTTTACATTTTCCCAATGTAAAGATAAAAGAATTTACATGTTTCATTGTAAAAGAAAAGGAAATAAAATTTTATGAAAAACATTAAAGTTCATTTTTATGTTATAAATATGAAGTAGGATTAAAGTTCATTTTTATTGTTATAAAAATGAAGTAGGATTAAAGTTCATTTTTATGTTATAAAAATGAAATAGGATAAAAAGTTCATTTGTATGTTATTAAAACAAAAAGCATAAAGAGTTCATTTTATGTCTTTAAAATAAATAGAATAAAAAGGTTCATTTTTATGTCTTTAAAAACAAATAGGATAAAAGAACATTTTTATAATTATAGAAAATATACATCGTTGAAAACAACATTTTTGTCGCATTAGAATTGGCGAACAAAAATGTCATTTTCGTTGAATATAAAATTATACATCGTTGAAAACAGGATTTTTGTCGCATTAGAATTGGCGAACAAAAATGTTATTTTTGTTGAATATAAAATTATACATCGTTGAAAACAGCATTTTTGTCGCATTAGAATTGGCAAACAAAAATGTCATTTTTGTTGAATATAAAATTATACATCGTTGAAAACAGCATTTTTGTCGCATTAGAATTGGCGAACAAAAATGTCATTTTTGTTGAATATAAAATTATACATCGTTGAAAACAGCATTTTTGTCGCATTAGAATTAGCGACCAAAAAATGCCATTTTTATTTGATATAAAATTATACATTGTTGAAACCATCATTTTTGTCGCATTAGAATTGGCGGACGAAAATATTATTTTCATAGAATAAAAGGAATGGATTTTAATAAAGGGAATCGCCCGTTGGTTTATATATAAATATAAAATTAAACGAAACGAGCGCGGCAGTTCGCGTATCGACAATCGTAACTTCAAACGAATATATACAAAGATCCAACCGTTGGATTTTCCCAAAACTGGAACCGTTAGGACCGCTTTGGGAAAAGCTTTCCAACGATATAAATTTCACCAAAATCCGACGGTTAGATTTGAAGATATGTGTAAATCAAATTTTGGTAAAAGCAGCGCCAGCGCCGCCCATTGACCCGAAACGTCGTTTATTTATTTCGAGCTATTTTTAATAAAATAGCGATAAATAGTTATAAATATATATGAAATGTTTTAAACTATAATTATGCGACAATTATTTGAAAAGGCCGAGTTTAACTCATTTCAAATAATTGAACGGCGGTTGAATCAAATATGTAAGAAGACGATGGTTGAAGACCGGCGATCTTCACATCGAATGGACGATGACTTCTGATACCTTGGACTGACTTGCTCCCAGGACTGGGTTGA
Source organism: Allium sativum (assembly GCA_030737875.1). Taxonomy (NCBI): domain Eukaryota; kingdom Viridiplantae; phylum Streptophyta; class Magnoliopsida; order Asparagales; family Amaryllidaceae; genus Allium; species Allium sativum. Next base: position 19,785,288 of record CM060912.1, read on the forward strand.
AGCAGTAATTGTCCGGACGTGTGTGTTGATCATGCGGATAAGCGAGAACCTCTTTGGTGTCTCCGGTTTCGTTCAAACACAGAACGGACTTGTAAATGGATGCGTGTCTGACGTTGAAATTCACTTCATGTAATTAAATCGATTTCTATTAATATATGTCTGTTTGGTGGTAGAGGATTTATTCTCTACTTAACACCCTGATACGTAGTGATAGTTATCGATTGCATGGCGTTGAATTGTCAATGTGGCACGCCAAGATGCAATGATCAAGGCTTAGTTGAAAAGCAGGCCTTGTGGCTGATGATCAAAGCATACCTTGTTTAGGCATAGCTTTGTGTATATCGTGACTTCGCGAGCCTCACACCCCGGTATGAGTCAAAAACAGGATATGGACCGTAGGGAGTGCACACGTTTCTTTCTAGCTAGGAGTGGTGCTTGGGTTTTGACATGGCCCGGCATTTTACTTATGTGGATTTTGGATTGAGGTACCTCGTGTTTTTTATAGGCCGGAAGTGGTCATATTATAGGTCCAAAGGGACCGGGAAACGTGTGTTCAGGCATAACTAATCCACTACCGTTAGGTAGGGACCGACCCTACCGCATCTAAGGGTTCACTGCGGGGGATCCTGAGGCATTTGCTAGAGTGTCTCGAATCGGAAGAGGACGATCCCTAGCCTCGATTTCATGACAAAAAACCAATTCCCAATACGACAAAATTTCGGTTTTGAATGTAAACTTATATACGTCGACATAGTAGGATGGGGTACTATGCCGTCTAGGATTGATATATTTATATTGAAGTATTTTAATACTGCTTAAACACTAATGATAATGTTAAAATATTACTTTTCACGTACTAAGCATTTTTTATCATCATAAGGGAAAACTCTATCCTCCTGTGTGCGTTGCATTGTGTGATAGGATCTGAGTCTTATGATGATTTCATTTTTCAAAAGTCATTTCGCTGTTTTATCCAAACTTTATAAAATTATGCACTGGCAATCCAATGGAGTAAGCCCGTTCCGCATTAGCGGCGTGGTCCTGAGATTCGCCATATTAATAGTTGATTTAGTTAAGAATTCTCACACCAGTCCCATGACTGACTCGTAGTTTGTTTCACTTTTGCAAACTCGGGTGCCCCCTTTCCACACGGGCAGCCAATTGACAGGTTCAGGTGATACATTCTGATTGGAGCTGGATTGGACGGAAGAAGGAGAAGTCTTTTTCCCTAGTTTTATCTTGCTTTGAGACATTTTTCCATCTTTTGCTTTTGATGTATGTAATGGAATTCAGAATTTATTTCCTTATCCTTTGAGACTTACTGTATTGCTAAGTGGATCATGTAAAACTGCATACTCTAATGATTTTGTTGTGATGCTGATGACATTTTATTTCCGCTGCAATGGTTTATGTGTTATGATAATTATCTGAGATCTGCTTTTGTTGTAAATATGTTGTATTCCTAAATGATTATCCTTGCTTTCGGTCTACGGAAGTTTGGGGTCATCACAAGTAGACTACATAAAACAAATCAATATTTGAGCACGGCCATGCATTTCTAGTCTGACTCAATCAAGAGGCGCATGGATATCACTACGAATATATCATAGGGTTAAATTCCATCTAGATCATTCATAATTTTCATTCGATTTGAGATGTATCCAATAATCACCGTTATCATTACTCTGTTACGAAATAACTTTAGATGATATCAAAACACAAATATCCTCGAATAAAATTATAATGATTTCTGGTCAGAGGATCATTACATCACTGTCACTATGAGAATAACTTATGATACTGTTAATTATATTCCATGTAGTTATCTCACGGTGGGTCAGCCCAATACGCTATTCTCCAATACGTATTTATATCTTGACTTTAATATCACGTATATTAATGATCAATGAGATGTGATCATCAATCAATCAATATACCAGTCTCAACGCTTTATTGTTGTCCTGTATAAACAATAAAACTCGACTAGGGACTTTTAAGAATTATAATACTTATCACATTATGTAATCTCAAGTTCAGTCTTACTTGAACTATATAATTCCGTATTATAATTCTAAGGACTTCTAATATATTAATATTTATATTACACAGTAAATATAATATAATAGAAAACTATTTTATTCCAAATAAAATAATAACAACAAAATTGTTATCATTCTCATCAAATGGATTGCCTCTAGGGCATAAACTCTAACAACAACGTCAGACACACTTCCATTTACTAGTCCGTTCTGGGTCTGAACGAAACCGGAGACACCTAGTACCTCGCATATCCGGTCGATTTCCAAGTGCGTCTGAACGATTACCACTCATTATCTGTATCTTGGGATGCCTCCCAATCAAGACATCAGTAATCATCCAAACGACGTGAAGCTCTCCGGTATTCGACCACCGTCTTCATCATCGACTTTTTAACGTCGACGAATTATTTGAAATGAGATTTAACTCAGCCTTTTCAAATAATTCACGTATATTTTGAATTTAAATCAGTTCATTTTCATTCCATATCGTTTATAATAATTTATAACAATTTTTCGCTATTTTTATTTAATTAAAAATTGCCCATTTTATTTAAACGACGCTTCAGGCCATAAGGCGGCCATGGCGCTGTTTTTCTTCGGATTTGATTTACACATATCTGAAATTCTAACCGTTGGATATTCACAAATTTTATATCGTTGGAAAGATCTTTTCAATGCGGACCCAACGGTTTCAGTTTTGGGAAAATCCAACGGTTGGATTTCCCGGTACCATCGTTTAAAATTACGATTTCATAATACGAACTACAGCGTCTTTATTTGTTTTATTTTAATTATATTTATATATATATATATAATTCATTCTGGCGCTGTTTTTATTCAAATTTCAATTACACATATCTAGATATCTAACCGTTGGATCTTTGCAAAGTTGGTATCGTTGGGAAGATATTTCCAAAGCGAACCCAACGGTTTCGGTTTCGAGAAAATCCGATGGTCGGATCTCCCGGTACGATCGTTTGAAATCACGTTTTCAAAATACGAACTGCACTTCATTATTCGATTTATTTTGATTATATTTATATGTTTATATATAAATATAATTCGTTCTTTGATTTCAAAAACCATTTCATTTCATATATGTGATAAAAATGATATTTTTATCCAACAGATAATTATTTCAACACATGACTATTTTAAACAGTTTAGATAAATAATAAAAATGTGATTTTTATTGTTAAAACGATTTATTTCAAAAACAAAGATTTTTAGCCATTCGTATATATTATAAAAATGGGATTTTTATTTTGAAAACAATTTATTTAAAGCACGAATATTTTACACACTTCATATACATAATAAAAATGTGATCTTTATTATCTAAGCAATTTATTCAACATATGAAAATAATTCAACATATGAAAATAAATCAAACACATGAATATTTCAGGAAATTTCGGCAGCATAACGGCAGGGGGTTTAAAACCGGCACCGTAGCGAAGTACGGCTCCTAGCGCTACCTTAAGCATCGCTGCTTTCCCTAAGGGGCGTATTCTAAGGACATAAATATTCCGACCATCTTTCAGGTCATAAGGAATTTTTCCACAACCAATTCCAATATTATTTTCAACCACAAACAATCCTATCAACCATTTGCTATCAACCTATTTTCACACCAATCACAACCAATAAATATCGTCCATGGTTTTTGGACGAGGGGCGTATATATATATAAGAATATTTCACTTCAATTTCAACACATATATATTAAAAAAATTACAACGCATATATAACTTATACATCGCGCATACAACTTATACAACGCTTATACATGAGGTGTACAATGCTTATATAACTCATACATCGACTGTATAATTTATACATCGTCATTCCATATCGTTTATAATTCAGAAATCTCACATTGCTTTTCGCGTTGCCAAAAATTGTTGAAGGCTCAGAAAAATATCGGTCTCTTCTAGAATGTAGAAGACGTCCTCACGGTCTCGGTGTCTCTTGTTTCACTGAATTTCGACCACAAACGGAAAAGATATCATTTTTAGAAGTTAATTGAATTTCGCGACGGTTTTAAACTGTTGGAATAGTTCAAAAATATAGAACCCGTACCTTCACTAATCAGTTCAAAACTAGGTCGGCCAAAATCTTCCAATCCGAGGCACTTCGTCCAGATCGGGTTGCGCAGCGTTGAAGGGGGTCGGAGGAGCCTCCAGCGCCGGGGGAAGTTGGCCAGTTCGACTGTGCCTAGGAGGAGGGGTGGAGGCCGAAAGTTCTGAGGTTTGGAGGCTTCAATCTCGACAAATACCAAATTATAAATTACAAATCCTATATGGATTTGAAGAGGATAGAGACAGCTTCAAAATGAATCAAGAATTACGTGATTTCATTGAGTGGTTTGAGAGAAATCGAAGAGAGAAGTTTGGAAGGGTTTTCCATCGTGCGCCTGGAGCTAACGAGGAGAGGGAAAGTACACGGGAGAATGTGATTGGCCAAGGAATTTTTTTTAATTTATAATTCAATTAAATCCGAAAACACCCCTTATCACATACGAACTTGAATTCAAACCCAACGACTGTCGCCCCTAGCTAAATACCCCCATTCCAAACACAATGGAATATGTTTCGTAAGCCCATTCGATTGTTTCAGTCAGTTATTCTTCAAATTGAAAGATAAAACATTCAAATTTTGGTTTGAACGTACATTTTAATTTGCTGGGCCACATACTACTTCTAAAAATTCCAGAAAATTTATATTTGTCTATGTTGCGACGATACGGTCCCAACAAAACTGATTTCGTGGAATTCTATGACTGTTTGAAAAATGGCCATTTTCTGGTCGACCCGATTTGACTAAAATCAACAAAACACATTTTCTTTTGCCACGCTCACATTTCTGGAAAAATTAACATAGCAATAATTTGACATCCCGGATCCAACAAAAGTGGTTTCGTCGAATTCTGAGGTCGTTTGCAAAATCACTATTTTCAAGGGTTATATTAATTTCACAGCGACCTTTCTGAAAATTGATTTGGCCATAACCTTTGATTTTTTCTTTGAAATTTTGATCTTTCAGATTCGTTAGAAAGATATTTTCAAATAGATTTAAATATTTCTTGTTTCGCTGAAATTCGATTTATTTTGCATCCTGTACATTCAGTCAAAGTTTGAATTCAAATTTTCAAATTGTCGCGCCATTTCAGGCCTTGTTTATATTTCAAAATAAATATATTCGCTAAAACTTCTATCAAAACTTATTTTTGGTCGTTATTATTTAAAATAACTTATTTAAAATATTTAAAATTCATTAAAATAGCAAAATTAAAATTTAAAATTGGCTCAGATTTTCCGGGTTGTTACACTTTATCTGATCATTTGCATGATCATTTCACTCCAATGAAGTCACCTATGGAAATATGGGATGCACCAAAAACAAAGTATAGGACCCAGAGGATTGAAATAGATAAATTTCTCACCCTTCAATATTTTGAATTTCAAATGAAAGATATTGTTTTAGTCAAGGATCATATGCATGACTTACAAGTTTTGGTTACCAAAATTGGAGACTTAAAGGTGCAGATTCTAGAATCAGTCCAAGTTGGGGCTATTATCGCGAAACTTCCACCGAGTTGGAACAACTATCACAAAAGCTTCTTGCATAGGACTAAGGAATTCACATTAGAATGGATGGTAAAACACATATGAATTGAAGAACAACATAGAATTCGTGATGGGGTTTTTTCTTCTTCTACTGTAAACAACGTGACTTCTGGAATGAAAAGAAAGGGCAATCAGAACTAGAACTTCAAACCAAACAAAAGGAGCAAGCAGGGAAGTGAATCTAACCCAAAAGAAAAAAGAATAGAGGATGCTTGACAATATGACTTCTCCAAACCAGAAAATGGAAACTCTACAAATACAAATATGGTTGAGGTCGATGAAATGCAGGAAATCATTGTTATGGTTACAGATTTACAAATCGACATGATAACTGATTTGCACATGGCTATTGTTGAAACAAAATCTTCAGACTAGTGCTTTGATTCTAGTGCAATGGTTCATATTGTAACAATATAGGTCTATTTAAAACCTACATGGAGGTTGCAGATTAACAAGAAGTGCTCATGGGCAATGGAAGCGGTGCAAATGTTTTAGGAAAAAGAACACAATGGACATTCACTTCACTTCCAACAAGAAGATGACTCTCACTAATGTACTCCATGATCATAATATTAAAAAGAATATGGTTTCTGCATCAATCTTATGCAAAAGTGGTGCCAAAATAATTCGGAGTCTAGTAGTTTGATATGTCCAAAAAAGGCATGTTTGTGGTAAATGTTATGCATGTAATGGGATGTTCAGACTCGGTATTAATGAAATAAAAGAATATTCTGTTTATACTATTAATTCTTTACCTTTATGGCATGCACGTTTAGGATATTTAAATTATAATTCTTGAAAGTAAATGGCTATTTCTGTTACAAATGATAAGCATATAAATGTGAAATATGTATACAAGCCATTATTGTTAGAGACTGAGATGTTGGTTTTGATGACAACGACTTTCTTATAACTTTTATTATTATAAAATATATATACTAACACTTTTATCCTGTTATATATACATATACACATGTATTATATGCAGGTATTGATTATTGAAGACTGTACAATTTAAAGATACAAAAATTGTAGATTACACAAGAGATGAGTTCAAGATTGAAGACTCATAAGTGTAACAACCTGAAATTTTGAAACCAATTTGAAATTTTTTATATTTAAAATTTAAAATAATTTTACAAGGCTTATAGTCGATTTAAAAATGCGATAATTTAATATTATTTCAATATCTTAAAAAGTATTTTTCAAACGATATCAAAATTCAACGAAACCTATTTTATCAAATTCAAAACATCGAAATACTTTAAGGTTTCAAATTTCATAATTTTCGGAGTTAGTATGTGAGCGTACGAAAAATAAACGCATACTGGGACAATCGTTCAAAATTAAGTAATAACGTAATTAAATAATAAGACCAGTGTCAAACGGAATCCGAATTTAACAAGATCCATTTCATTGGATCCGTAACTATGAAATATAACAAGGTTCAAAATTTCATATCAATCGAATTTACCATCTGATCATACGAGCGATAAACGCACAAAAATACGGAAATAAGCTTCACCATTAAAACAAGTCAAAAGGCAAAGTGTTTTTGTTTGAGGTGTAGAGCTTCTAGGCTTCCTTAGTGTGTTTTCTCCCTTTTCCTAATCTTCTTACACCTCATCAATCCACCACTTCCCTCTTATTATAAAACCAATGCTTCCTTCCTCTTTTTTTCACTTCAACTTCCATGTTCTCTTTTACTTTACCCTTCCCTCTCTCTTCTTCCTTGCAGCAAGCCTCTACCACCCAACTCCTCCACTGTAACAACCTGAAATTTCGGGCAGTAAATATATAAATATCGAGGTTATCTAAATATTAAAAACTTGGATTTAATGGTTTTATAACCCTTATTAAATCCCTTTATAAATAAAAATTAATGAGGAGAAAACACGTTGTTGAGTTTTTGTTTACAAATATAAGTAGCTCAAAGAAAAATCGATAATGTGGCCGAAAACAATTTTATCGATAAACGAGGTTTTGCCTATTAAAAGTTGTTGGAATATCGTGCATGTAATAACGTTAGAATAACACATATATGTGTATGTACATATCATAGAAGTAACATACAAATGGTATATGTGTACATGTTCTAGAAAATGAGAAATGGCTTAAAATGATAGGGACATGTGTCTTAAAATGAAAGGTGCACATGTCATGAGAATTAAGGAGGTAAAGACACATATACACATTTGGTGTCCATGTGTAGAATCCTCTTAAGACACATAAGAGGACATGTGTCTACATCCTACAGCATGCATGAAGATAAGGTGGACAAGTGTCCAAAACCAAATTACCAAACTAGCCTTGAAAATTTCTATATAAAGGGTGGAAAGGTTCATTTCATTTCATGCATTCACAAACATAAAACCAAGATGAGAAAAAGAAGAGAGGTTTGGGTGAAGCCTAGAGAATAAAACCAAGATCAAGGCACAAGTATAAGGTAAGAAAAACTATGTAAGTTCATGTATTCATTTCATATTTTGAAGAAAAGTTGTGAAAGTTACGAAGAAACGATAGAACCCGAAACACTGAAAATGATGTTCGGTATTTTGGGCATAACTTTTGTAATTATTAATGAAATTTCGACTTCTCTATCAGTTTGGAAAGCTAATTCAAAGGGCCACAAATTTATCTTCGGCCACCTTTTCTAATTCATCCGTTTTCATACTCGAAAACTGGATGCAAAGTGAGGTAAAAATCAGCCCGAAAATGACATGTTAAAAATGCCTCATGATGTTTGATTTTACTTATTAAACAAGTAAACGATTTTGAGATTTTCTTTTGATGATAATTAAGTAGACAAAGAGAGCTTCTTACTGTAGAAAATTTGGAGTCAAAATCAATTTTTTTCATAGAGAAACAGCGTGAAACATTTTGCCCAAAAACAGGCTAAAATCTGATTTTCGGAACTTTTTAATAGCACTCCGAAACGCTATCTTTTCTATTAAGGAAGCACGAAACCATACCAGAACCTTTCTATAGCACCCAGAAACGCTCTAGTAGCTGCTTTTAGACCAGAATCAATATAAACCATCCAGAACTTGTCATAGCACTTCTGAAAGCGTTGTCTTTTCTCTGAGTTGACGACGAAGTATTTTAAATGAGTAGAACTTTTCATAGCATGACTAAAATGCTGTTATAGATGTTTTGAGTATAAAATCATGGTATACGAGTGTGAACGAAGTATGAAGAGTATTAAAAAGAGATATAAAGAATATTTAAATGAAATATGATTAGTGTTTCAACGAGGTATGAATAGTGTGTAAACGAGGTATGAATATTGTTCAATCGAGGAATGAATAGTATGTGATTAAACGAGGCATGATTAGTGTTTTCGAGGTAATGAATGGTATTTAACTTAACTATTTCAGCTCAATCTTTATCTTTCCAAACATATATTAGAGAGATATAAAGGTGGTTTGAGATTGTTTATAAAGGAGTTTGTTTTGCATAAAGAAATGGATTAGTATTTAAAATAAAAGATGTTATCATTTGAAAGGAAGTTGTATAAGAGATATGTAGATATTTTTCAAAATAACGTTCTAGGGTGACAGAGAGGATAGTATCTAGACTTGGGTTTGGAAAATATAGTTTCCTGCTCTCCCTGGTTATCCCTAACTGATCCAACGAACGGGATGGTTAATTCAGAATTTAATTTGAAACTTAATTTGAAATTAATTGAAAAGTAATTTAAGATTACTTTTGAGAATCTCTACCTGATATGAAGAGTAATTTGGAAGTAAACATTGAATTTAAATATTTGAGTATAGAAGAACTACGTTGGCTTGATCCTATATCTAGTTGCTTACCCAATTAGATAAAGGTACGTAGGCAGTCACAAGGGGTAGTGATGCAGCTGCTTTATTAATAAAATATTTTAAAATGAAGTTACTGTAATTTGGTGAATAAAAGTGGATAAGGTAAGGCACCATTCCTCTGACCAGGTATATGAGTAATATTTATTTGTTTAACTTTTGTTTATGAATAATGTGTGGATTCATTTTTAAGCATCACATAAAGAGGTTTAACGAAGTTGTAAGTGCATATGACAAGCTAAATAGTAACGAAGAAATGAATGAAGTGGCTTGCAAAGGTAGGAATGTTGCAGCTTGAAATGGATGCAACAGAGTGGCTTAAGAGGAATGAGGTATTGCAACTTATCGAGGAATGATTTAAATGTGTTTGGGAAAATAAACTTGAGGAAGACGAGGAGGAGTAAAATTGAGCACTACATTCATGCCAAATCAAGGTGAGAAATTTTGATATAATAAGATATTAGAATTGTTTTGCATTAATGGTGTTAGCTTAAAAAGCTGCTGAAACATCTCTCAGCAATTCAGTCATAACTATTTGATTCCTTGATTTGGGTTTAGACGAAGTTATTTTATTGGGAAGCTAGATTAATTATCTAGAATACTCACAGCATATTTTGAAATTTTGAAAGTTTGCTATCTCAAAATAATTTTGCAAACTGAATTATGTGTTTGATAAAAAAAGGGGGGAGAGGGTTATACTTAAGATGATTTTCGAAGTTGAAAGTATGGATTTTCCAAAATAAAATGGTTATCCATATGAAAGTAATGATTACAAAGTAAAAAAGTACTTTGAGAATACTTTGTTTAAACTTATAAAAGATTTTTGGGGATTATTTCATCAATGATGGAACGATGACGATGTGCGGTATAAGACAATAGATCTTGGGTAGTGCACTATTACTTTATGTTGGTATCGAGCCGAGTAGAGTACATCCTATTTGATGACGAGATGCAGACATAAGACAATAGATCTTGGATAGTGCAACTATTACTCTATGTTGGTATCGAGCCGAGTAGAGTACGTCCTATTTGATGACGAGATGACGGCCGCAATAGGATAAAATATCCTAAATTGAGTGTGGATCCACTTTGATGAATATAATCATATTATAAAATAAAAAATATTGATTAGAGTCTATTTTGAAAATATTGCTCTCTGGTACATTTTGATGGGTACTGCAACAAGGAGAGTACAACATAATTGATGTATTGACTTTGATGAATATAATCAAAAATAAAATAAAATGATTAGAGTCTATTTTGAAAATATTACTCTTTGGTACATTTTGATGGGTACTGCAATAAGGGGAATACGCCATTATTTGATTTATTGACTTTGATGAATATAATCATGTTTTGAAGATATTATATGAGATGTCTAGATTACTCTCTGGTACATTTCGATGGATACCACAACATGAAGAATACATCCTAACTTGATGATGATGAGTCGGATGAGTCGGATGAGCCGAAGTACGATGAATCTTTAGTATATTTCGATGGGTACCACACAAGAAGAGAAGAAGACCGGGTATCGATGTGGATTGCAAAGAACATGATCCTAAATTTGGGTATAAAAGAAACTATGGCGTGCCTAATCTAGTAATAGCTCGCGTTTTTTTTTAGAGGAAGACGGGTGTGTAGCGTGAGACTACACAGCCGGTTATAAATTGAAAGGTTCAGGTATGTCTTAGAATTTTGATTCATGAAATTGTTTTGAGAGTATCCTTTCAAGAAAATTTCTAGAATACTTAAAGTTTTATGTATGGAACTTTAGTCATTCTTTTGATTAAGTATAGCGTAGAATTTCGGGGACGAAATTCCTTTTAAGGGGGAAAGAATGTAACAACCTGAAATTTCGGGCAGTAAATATTTAAATATCGAGGTTAAATATTTAAAACTTGGATTTAATGGTTTTATAACCCTTATTAAATCCCTTTATAAATAAAAATTAATGAGGAGAAAACATGTTGTTGAGTTTTTGTTTACAAATATAAGTAGTTCAAAGAAAAATCGATAATGTGGTCGAAAACAATTTTATCGATAAACGAGGTTTTGCTTATTAAAAGTTGTTGGAATAGCGTGCATGTAGTAACGTTAGAATAACACATATATGTGTATGTACATATCATAGAAGTAACATACAAATGGTATATGTGTACGTGTTCTAGAAAATGAGAAATGGCTTAAAATGATAGGGACATGTGTCATAAAATGAAAGGTGCACATGTCATGAGAATTAAGGAGGTAAAGACACATATACACATTAGGTGTCCATGTGTAGAATCCTCTTAAGACACATAAGAGGACATGTGTCTACATCCTAAAGCATGCATGAAGATAAGGTGGACAAGTGTCCAAAACCAAATTACCAAACTAGCCTTGAAAATTTCTATATAAAGGGTGGAAAGGTTCATTTCATTTCATGCATTCACAAACATAAAACCAAGATGAGAAAAAGAAGAGAGGTTTGGGAGAAGCCTAGATAATAAATACAAGATCAAGGAACAAGTATAAGGTAAGAAAAACTATGTAAGTTCATGTATTCATTTCATATTTTGAAGAAAAGTTGTGAAAGTTACGAAGAAACGATAGAACCCGAAACACGGAAAATGACGTTCGGTATTTTGGGGATAAATTTTGCAATTCTTAATGAAATTTCGACTTATCTGTCAATTTGGAAAGATAATTCAAGGGGCTACAACTTTGTCTTCGGCCACCTTTTCTAGTTCATCCGTTTTCATACTCAAAAACTGGATGCAAAGTGAGGTAAAAATCAGCCCAAAAATGACATGTTAAAAATGCCTCATGATGTTTGATTTTACTTATTAAACTGGTAAACGATTTTGAGATTTTCTTTTTATGATAATTAAGTAGACAAAGAGAGCTTCTTACTGTAGAAAATTTGAAGTCAAAATCAATTTTTTTCATAGAGAAACAGCGTGAAACATTTTTCCCAAAAACAGGCTAAAAACTGATTTTCGGAACTTTTTAATAGCACTCCGAAACGCTATCTTTTCTATTAATGAAGCACGAAACCAAGCCAGAACCTTTCCATAGCACCCAGAAACGCTGTAGTAGCTGATTTTAGTCCAGAATCATTATAAACCATCCAGAACTTATCATAGCACTTCTGAAAGCGTTGTCTTTTCTCTGAGTTGACTACGAAGTATTTTAAACGAGTAGAACTTTTCATAGCATGACTAAAATGTTGTTATAGATGTTTTGAGTATAAAATCATGGTATACGAGTGTGAACGAAGTATGAAGAGTATTCAAAAGAGATATGAAGAATATTTAAATGAAATATGATTAGTGTTTCAACGAGGTATGAATAGTGTGTAAACGAGGTATGAATATTGTTCAATCGAGGAATGAATAGTATGTGATTAAACGAGGCATGATTAGTGTTTTCGAGGTAATGAATGGTATTGAACTTAACTATTTCAGTTCAATCTTTATCTTTCCAAACATTTATTAGAGAGATATAAAGGTGGTTTGAGATTGTTTATAAAGGAGTTTGTTTTGCATAAAGAAATGGATTAGTATTTAAAATAAAAGATGTTATCATTTGAAAGGAAGTTGTATAAGAGATATGTAGATATTTTCCAAAATAAAAGACTGGAATGTTCTAGGGTGACAGAGAGGATAGTTTCTAGGCTTGGGTTTGGAAAATATAGTTTCCTGCTCTCCCTGGCTATCCCTAACTGATCCAACGAACGGGATGGTTAATTCAGAATTTAATTTGAAACTTAATTTGAAATTAATTGAAAAGTAATTTAAGATTACTTTTGAGAATCTCTACCTGATATGAAGACTAATTAGGAAGTAAACATTGAATTTAAATATTTGAGTATAGAAGAACTACGTTGGCTTGATCCTATATCTAGTTGCTTACCCAATTAGATAAAGGTACGTAGGCAGTCACAAGGGGTAGTGATGCAGCTGCTTTATTAATAAAATATTTTTTGTTTATTATTTGATGTTCCATTTTATGTTGGTGCATTTTTCATATTTATTATTTAAGTCAGGCTAATGTGTTTATCAAGTGTGCAAAAATGAATATCAATGTCCATCCCATTAGAGTTGCACAATGGTAGATATACGGTAATTGTGTTTAATTCATATTTAAGCACGAATGATTAATTAGATAAGTGAAATTTATTAAAAATTTATCTAGAGCATTGAGTGATATCGTATACTTCCAAAATAAAATGCTAACTGTCATTGTTGGTTTTTGGAACGCACGGGGTTTTCGGCAATTTTGACTGGTTGGAAATTCCAAGGCGTTACATCCACCACCAACATACTTATGCTATTCTACCCCTCCTCCCCACACTGCCAAGTAGCTCCAACGCCCTCCCTCTTGAGTCGTGGCCTTTCACCTCGCCAAAACCCAAAATCCCTCTTTAAAACCCCCTAATCTCCACTCTCTTCCCAAATTAGCCCCAAAATCCACCTCCCATCCCCACTACAACCCACGCATGTGCCCCACAGCCACGCCACATACCCCACCAGCGAACCGCGGGCCCACACCCCAAGGGAGAACTCCCTAAGCACCGAAACCCTACCCTGTTTGCTCCAAAAACCCAAATCCGCGACCATTTGTTCATCTGTAAGTTTAGAAACCCCACCACGTCGAAACACTGCCGGATTTATTTCCAGAACTCTCCAGTGTCGTTGGGAGGCTACCAAAAAATTTCAAGAACGTTTGGATACCTTCCGATTAAAGTTTGATAGAGTGGAACCCTAGATGGGAAACTGCAAACCAAAAAGGGCAAGTTAAACATTAACTATAGTTATGATCTTGTATAAATTATGCAGTGATTGATAATATAAGTTCATTATAGTGTTTAATGGTGCTTAGGGTGATAAAAATATGAATTTTAAGTGATATACTTGTAGTTACTTGGGTGTATGACACTTAAAATCAATGATGTGGACATTGGGAATTGATTGAACCTTTAATGGTCATTAGAAAGTAATTAACTAATTACCGATTAATGGATATTGATGTGAACCCTAGTTGGGTAATTGAATGATGATTGGTTGACTTTGATTGATACTGCGGTTAATCTGTTGATTGACAAACTCATACAAGTGTTAATGGTTTAAGACTTTTTTGAAAACAAAAATGTGTGATCTTCTAAAAAGAAGTAAGCACACATATATAATATAAAAACAAAGAGTCTACCAAATCTGATCACAGAACAAAAGGAAAAAACAATACAAAACATGACTGTATGAATGTAAAGGAAAGTAGATAGATGAGCTCCGGATAAACCATCGCCCATCAAACTTCAATATCGAATTCCGGCAAAGCAACCACCCGATAGTGAAGTATATCTACTCCAATACAAAAACTAGTCACTCCAATCTAAATACAACAAAAAAGGCAACATAACAATCCTTAAAACTCTCAGACACCGCACACAAAAATAGCTCCAAAGCATATATCAACCACCAATCCAGACAGCTTGCCACTAAGCTCCTCAGCTATATCAACACCCTGTAATCTGAAAGAAAACTAGGCAAACTATTAGTAACCATCACATATATATATGAATATATGAGTATATATATATATATAAGAATATATATAAGTATATATCCATATATATATATGTGTGTGTGTGTGTGTGTGTGTGTGTGTGTGTGAAGAAGAAGAAAGAAAAAGAGACAAACAAGCAACACCAAAAAACAAAAATTAACAACAAATGCAAGATCTGTTACAACTAAAAAAACTATTGATTCTAATAAATAAACTCAAATTAAATCTTACCTTAATAAAAAAACTCTCAAACCGCGATTCACCAAAAAACTTATAGTGCGAGTTAGACATCCAATCCAGACAGTAATTAACAATCCTAATGATAAAATTATCAGCGGAAACTGAAATCGAATGTAAAAATCTCTGATTCCTCTCTAACCATATGAACCAACTAATGATAGTAACTAAACAATCCAACACATATCTCTGCCTTGAATTATAAACAAATCTGCAACAATCCCAGTAATCAACACAGCTATTAAAAGAATTCAAAAAACCAAAAACAAAAATCCTTAAAACCATATTAAAAATATAATTGGTAATATTGCAAGAGAAAAATAAATGATCAACATCTTCATCCAGAAGACTACAAAAACAACACTTAACATCAAAAATAATATTCTGCTTCTTTAAAAGCTCAACTGTATTAGGCTTCTTATGAATAATCAACCACATAAGAAATTTAGCTTTAGGAAGGTAATTAGATTTCCAAATATACTTAAAAGGGTGCAAAGAAACACCAGAAAAATTAATAAAATTATACATAGAATTAACAGAGTAAACTAAACTCTTATCAAAACCCCAACTAATAGAATCACCCTTCTCATCCAAATGATACAAAGCTAACTTAGCTTTTAGTAAGGCTAATTGCCTTAACATTCCCCCTTCTAAAATATCATCAAAGGAAAACTCCCACGGGGGATATAAATCCCCTCTATAAACATCAATAATCAAAGCATTCTTAAAGAAGTTAGTATTAAAAAGCTCACTAAATTCAATTTTAAGAGGCAAATGAGAAATTCAAGCTTCATGCCAAAAGAAAGTAAGATTTCCGGAATGAACAGTCAACTTACAACCTAAATTAAAAATATCAAAACAATTCAATACAGAACTCCAAAAAATAGATAATCTATTAATCCAACTAAAACTAGAACCAACAATAAACTCATCCCCAGAATAATAAAATTTGGAAACAATAATCTTCCAAGTAGCCGACACATCTGGGCTCCTAAATCTCCATAACCATTTGGCTAGCAAGGAAGAATTAAAATTATATAAATTAATGATCCCCAGTCCCCATCCTTCTTGGGCATACAACACACCTCCCAGTTAACTAAACATTTATAACCTCTACAAACTGGACCACCACTCCAAAGATAATTACGCCTGATTCTGTCAATTTTCTCAATACCCATTGAGGGAATCGATGAACAACCATCCAATAAGTAGGAATAGCAGACAACACCGAATTAACAAGGACTAATCTACCAGCTCTAAACAGAAATCTGTTATTCCAACTCAATAACCTATTGTTTATCTTATCAATAATAACTAACCAATCATCCTTCTTAAGCTTCGAAGGCCTAATCTTAAAACCCAAATAATCAAAAGGAAATTTCATGACAGAACAATTCAAGGTGTCAGCAACCTGAGACTCTACATTATCAAGGTTGTTGAGAACCATTAAAGCACTCTTATCAAAATTGATTCTGAGACCAGATAACATCTCAAAACAATAAAGAATAAACTTCAGAGCAATAATATGCTTTGGTAAGTGAGAGGAAAATAATAATGTATCATCTGCAAATTGAAGAATAGATAACTCTTTATTAAATTCCTCATTACCAATACTACCTAAGACACCTAATCTAGCAGCTCTCTTAATAATTCTAGAGAAAACATCAGCCGCTAAATTAAAAAGAAGAGGTGATAGGGGATCACCTTGTCTAAGGCCTCTCTTAGATTGAATCTTCTTGCCCACAACCCCATTAACAACAATATTAGAGTAACCAGACCTAAGCAAGGGCATGATCCAGTTGATCCATCTGACACTAAAGCCCCTAGCAAGACATAACTCGCAAATAAAGTCCCAGTCAACTGAATCAAATTCCTACTCAAAATCTAACTTCAAAATGGCACAGGAAAAGTTATTTTTATAACAGACATTAATATACTCCTACACAGCGGTCACTCCATCCACTATATTTCTGCCTTTAATAAAGGCTGTTTGGGAACAATCAATAAGATCGTTCATCTTAATACAAAGCCTATTAGCTAGAACTTTGGAAATAATCTTGACGGAACAATTGATTAAGGAAATAGGCCTAAAATCCTTTAGGGAATAAGCACCCTCTCTCTTATGAATAAGGATAACATTAGCAAAGTTAAAACTACCTAAGCATAAATTACCACTATAAAAATCATTAAATAAGCTAATAATATCAAATTTCAGGATCTCCCAAAACTGCTTATAAAAAAGAACAGAAAAACCATCAGGCCCAGGAGCTTTGTCACTAGGCATATAACAGATAGCCTTCCAAATCTCTTGTTCAGAGAAAGGCTTGTCTAAATCTCTTAACTCAACCTTAGAATCAGGCGGATTGTCAATCCAGCTAACATTAATCCTTCTCTTAATCCTAGCCCCGAAAATATGCTTATAATACCTAGTAAAAGCCTCATTTAGTTCCTTCTGAACGGTCACTTCCACATCATTAATAAAAATAGAATGAATCAAATTATCGCGCCTCCTCTTATTAGCCACACTATGGAAGAACTTCGTGTTGTTATCCCCCCCCCCCTAATCCATTGAACCCGGGCTCTTTGCTTCCACATGATCTCTTCTTTTTCTAATATCAGCTTGAGATCATTCCTAAGGTTGCAAAGTCTATCCCTCTCATTAAAATTAAGAATCCGAGACTCACTAATCTTGTCTAAATCCAACATCTCACACATAATCTTATCTTTCCTATTTCTGACACTACCAAAAATATACTTATTCCAACGTTTGAGAAAAAATCTAAGCCTACCAAGCTTCGCCACAAAAATCTTTGCAGAATTACCCATATATAAATTATTAAAATAAAACAAGGAATTGCACTTAACAGAAACTAGATTAATAAAGCTAGAATCCAATAACCACATCTTCTCAAATTTGAAACTGTTACTAATAGAAATATTCGAATCACATGAACGGATGACAGGACAATGATCAGAAAATAAAAAGGTAAACCCTTAACTCTACAAATAGAGAATCTATCATCCACCTCTGTACTAATAAAAAATCTATCTAATAAAGAAAAAGAAGGACTATCTCTGACATTAGACCAAGTGAACGATCTATTATAGAGAGGAATCTCAATCAAATTACTATCTAAAATGAAATCATTGAATTCCTCCATATCAGAGAAATCCCCTTCACGAGGTGATCTCTCCCCTAAAAACCTAGTGACATTGAAATCTCCCCCCCCCCCCCCCACAATCCGTTGATTGGGGACAAGATTCCTAAAATCAGTACATTTAATCCACAAAAGTCTCCTCTCAATTTTTGTATGAGGACCATACACATTTGAAATGCCCAGTAAGGAATTATCTATAAGAGAGGCTAAAATGATTTGTAAAAAATAAATCTTAGGAATCTCCTGAACGAGTCTAAATTGATTATATTTTCAACCAATCATAAGTCCCCCGGCACTACTTATGGCCGGAAGACAAGCCCAATTACGAAAGAGGGACCCACCTAACCTCGTAAAAAAACTAAAATCGGGGTTCTCAATTTTGGTCTCCTAAAGCAAAACAATATCAATATGAAAATATCTAAAAAAAAGGTTCTAACCTTAGCACATTTTTTAGGATCATTTAGACCCCTAATATTCCACCTAACAATCCTTAACATCTTAATGAATTAACTCTCTCTAATTCCCTACTTCTAATGTAATCCGCATCCAACTCAATATCAGAAAAGATAAAGGCAGTATCGTTAGCAAGCTGAAATAACTGACTAGTAGAAAGGCTACCCAAAGCAAACGGAGTATAATCACTACCATAAACAGGAATCATACCTGAGCCATAACTAGAATTGCTACTACTAGCATTCGAGTTCGGGGACCAACCATGATATAATGAGGAGTTGTGTCGAATCCTCGCACTGCGACAGACCAAACTGGAACTGGGAGTAACACTCTTACATCTCCTCCTCCTAGATAAAGAAGTAGAAACATATCTAGATGGAGAATGTCCTACACAAACCTCACGCAAACCATCCCATTCTGAAACTCCAGACTGACCAACTGATTTAAACCCCACACAAGACACGACACTCTCCATTTGAATCACACAACAACATGGTCTCAAAAACAAAGCAAATAATCTCACCCCCAATTCTCCCAATACCACGGTGCAACCAACCATGTCCAATACAAACACAAAGCCGTCCCTGTCAAAGCAGAAACGCCCATCCATCCACACACTATGTACTGTCACCTCTTTATTCACAGTCCCACACCTATTGCCAACATTATTACAATCAATAGCTCCAAACTTGCAACCAAAAAACCCCACCAGACCCCCACTTACCAAACCATACTCATCGCAACCACCAGACAAAAGCATGTCCCCCTACCCAACTCCTCCATATCAGCAATGTTGAGGTGGCTTTCGTCCCCTATATTCGAGTTCAGATCAAAAGACTTACCAAGCCTCAAAGCATCACGTCCAGGCAATGACCTGAGATTGCACCTCCTGGCAACCTTTATTTTACCCACCATAAAACCTTTCCTCGACACAGAGGAAGGCTTCGATACTTCCACCTTCTTATCAGTAGTAACACTATAGTATCCCTCCTTCCTTGAAGCCTCCTCTTCATCGAGTTCCTCCAGCATCCCAAAACTATTGAAGAGACCTACATCATCAGCCACATGCCATTTTCCCTCCTCTACACAAGAACCTCTATAAGGAGAGCACTCAAAAGAACTGGCATAACCCCGCATGTCAATCCAATCGAAACCAGTCATCGCTTCATAAACCCACCCACTATTCATGTTCATGGAAATTGAATCGACATCATACCACAATCCTTCATTAAACCCCATACACTTCATAACTGAAGGGTCAAGAATCATTGGGTCTAATTGCTGCCTTGACAAAAACTTATCAGAAAAATCCACCGTCACTTCATCAAGAAAACTCAAACCGTCATCAACCAAACCCGAATTTATACTGCAATCCTCCCCCTTCTGAAAACCAGCACCCAAAATAATAGGATGCCCCTCAGACCCGAGTACATCACCTTTATTAAGAAACTGATAATCAACACAACATCTTTCACAATTAACAGCGGTATTAATGGCGTCGGAGTGCAACATAATCACTTCCAACAGCAAAAAGACTTTCTTCTTGTTCCCTGAAGACGATTCAACATATATCCTCCGAAACTTCAGTATATTTAAACAGAACGAGAGGGCATGTTCCTTTCTATCCATCGGACGAGGAAATGGAGGGTACACAACATCAATAGGATTCCTCTTATGCCACAATAATCCGTCAACAAGACCCTCTAAATGCCAATCCAACAAGAGCAACCTATACGCCCCATCATTCGCCTGAATAGGAAAATCCATTTCGAAAATATTCAGTAGCATAATCAGATTTTGGAAAATCCTCGAATAGTTGAAGTGTAATAAATCGAAGACATTTTTCCTCTAAAAATATCTGGACAACTGTTCTTTCGATGTCCCAAACCTCTACATTTGAAGCACCTAATCCCGTTCCTGCAGTCCTTCGCCATATGATCTGAATCGCCACATCTGAAGCAAGACCGCCCTTTGGCAAGGTTATTTTTAAAAGGACTTTTGAAAGTAGCAGAATTCCAATTGGAAGAAGTAGGAGAAAAATGTCTAATTACATCAGCGTATGAACGCTGAGATATTCCCCTTGAATCAACAAAAAAAGATGATGAATTCGGATGTAGAGAACCGGAATTATCTAATCTCGAAATTGGAAAAGAGAATGGAGCTGTCGCCATGAATCTTGGAGCACGAGAAATTTTTTGCATCTTTTATCGTGCGTGAATATTAAATGGGTAAAGTCAAGTTCGTTAACGGTTTAAGACTTATATGGTATACACCATGATGTGTGTATTGATGGATGTTATTATGACGGTTGATATAGTGTTATGTGATACACTGGTTAAGGATGACCAATAGATGTGATTATTGGTTCATTTGTTAAGTCTCCATCAAATAAAATGATTTAATGAATATTTTATTAATATAATAATAGGTGAAAAATAAAAGTTTGTATTTGTCGTTCGATTTTGGATGGACACAAATTTTATGTTATTACAATGAATATTTGTAAAATAAAGAAATTGATTTGAAGTAATTTTCAAATTGTTAAGGCATATTCAAGCTTTATTTTAAAATAAGTAGTAACAAGTAAAAGTGAAGTTCGGTTAGGGTGTCTAGGCAAAGCTTTAATAGAATTTCCTTTACAAAACTTTCTTATTTATTTTTATAACGAATGTCAGGAAAATATAGATTCCAAATAATGAAGTTTGAAAAATGATATTATTTTGATGATTTAAATAATATTTTAATAATTAAATATTAAAGCAATTGAATTTTAAGTTGAAAATTAAAAATATAGCCTCCAAAAATTATTATATATATTACATTATTTTATAAAATAAACAAACTAATTTTGAAGCTATTCGACGTAGTTTATAATATACATCGAATATGGTCAAAATAGAACTTGTCGCGCGGCAATAGTTCACGAACTTCAACCTGTAACTTCAAACAATGTACCGGGAGATCCGACCATCGGATTTTCCCGAAATAAGAACCGTTGGGTCTGTAATGTAAAGAACTTTCAAATGATAAGTAGAGTTTTGAAAATCAACGGTTAGATCTTGAGAAAATTTCAAATCAAATTTGAATAAAAACAGCGTTAGGACCAATGATGCCCTGGAATTGAGATTTAAGGAAATGGGCTAGTTTTATATAATAAAAATAGAGAACAATCATTTTAAATTATTATAAATTATTTTAAATAGGTTTGAACCAATTATATATGGTTTTAAATGATAAAACTGGTTAAGTGGAATTTGGCTATCTTTGAAATGGCTTTTATAACAGGTTTTGAGAAAAGTTTTGAAATAAGGATTTTAAATTCACAAATTGAATCTTATCCTTAGTAGACCTTTTATAAGGTTAAGAAGAACTATAAAGATGATTTTTGGAAGCCAAATAGCTTAAAGATGTCTAAGTATAAGATTTAAATCTTATGAAATGAATTCCAATTAAAGAAGACTTAATTGGTGGATTGATAATCCAATAAGGATTTTGTTTTGACGCTAATTATTCAAAAAGACCGGGTTCAACCCATTTCGGATAATTAATACCACGAATTAAAAGTTCAAGACATTGAAGACGGCGGTGTTGGATCTCGCTTTATAGCGTTTTGATTATGACAATTATACATGTAGATATGTTATTATCGACTAACTCTGTTTTGCAGGAAGTAACTCAATAACAGATTCAAGAACTCAAAATGAAGATTATATGTGTTTAGAGTCTGTTAGTATTAGTGATTAATTGTTAAAATCTTCCTTGGTGATACACACGCATATGCATGTTTTAAATATATATGACATGCACAAGGCATAGGTCTGTATTTGTAAACAGTCATCTATTTATTTCAAGTCAGACGTCTGTTTGCTGAAACAAATATTATTTCCAGCATAATATTCAGACGTTTGAATTAAAATAAACAGACGTCTGAATTAACCCCGAAATGACCTATTTCCTTGCTGTTTGAAATTTATTCAAAAACAAGCATCTGAATTTTTAATTCAGACATCTAAATTTTTAATTCATACATTTGAATTAATAATTCAAAAATCTGAACTAATAATTTAGACATCTGTTTTGTGCCAGAAATGAACTAAATCCTTGCTGTTCAAATTTTTAATCAAGAACAGACATCTGAATTTTTTATTCAGACATACGAATACGAAAGGATGCAACCATTCAATGAAGAGTTACAACTTTTAATTTAATCTTTTAGACAAATCTCTTCATAGATAGTTGCAACCTTTTTTACACTATAAATAGAGGTTCTATCAAATGTTTTCCTAACTGAATCTTACTCTAATTCTTTCTATCTTATCTATAACATTCAAATTTACTCAATCATTCTCTTTCTATATTTCTAAGATTACAAATCATTTCAAATCTTCCATATTCTTTCACGAACTACATGATATCATCAAGGAAAGATTATAGGAAGGTTGTACATCAAATTGATATATCTGTGTTATCAAGAACACAAGTAGTCAACAAATTCTTTGTATTGTGGAAGTCCTCTTCAGCAGTTGAGGCAAGAAATCTCGTTTAGCTGTTCGGGTAGTTGTAAACCTGTTCCTCTTTGTGAAGTGAGGGTTGTTGTGTTAGTGTAATACCAGAAGGGAGTCTGGGACTGGAAGTAGGACAGTGGTCTGAACCAGTATAAAATCGACTGTGTCGTTTTATTTACAACTGCTACCTTACTATCTACAAATTACCTTGCTTATACTCTATACTATACGATCCTACTGCTGCATAGACTCTTTCAATTGGTAACAGAACAAGGGATTCTAGATATCGTAACAACATCCTAGAATATATGGCAATAAAGAAATCTACTCAAGGAATTAGAAAGAGTAAGAGCAACAAAGCAGAATCAAAAGAACAATGTTTCAAGGCTAAAGTCAAATCACAATTGGTATATGTAGATTCATTATATAAAGATCTTTTGTTAGACCATGAAAAATTATTGAAAGATTTTAAATCTTTAGGTAAACATAATACAGTTTTTTTGGTCAAGCCAAAAGATTGTGAGTAAGAAAATTCCAAACTAAAAGAGGAAAATAAATTTTTAATAAAGCAAACTAAATATTTTGAAAATACTTTAGAAGAGCTTGTCTCTCAAAAGGATTTCTATAAAAAAGAAAATGACCGATTAATAGACAAAAACAATGATCTTTTAAAGGAATTCGATGGTTTACAAAATAAAAATACATCATTAGAAGATTCTTTATATAATCCTAGCTCTTTAATTTTATCTCTTGACAAAGAGAATGAGGCTTTAACTGAAAAGAATTTAGAATTATCTAAAGAATGTGATATTTTAGAGTTAATAATAATATTTTGCAAAAAGTAATTTCTAAATTAGAAGAAAATGTTGAAAAATCACAATCATCTTTAGATAATTTAGAATCTCAAATTTATCGTCTCGGAAACAAGAATAGTACTTTTAAAAGGAAGAATTCTGAATTAAATAAGGATATTGATAACAAAATTTATTTTGAAAATATCAATCGCAACTATGGGATCAAATACGAAAAATGTACAGGCAAATTCGCGAAATTTAATAAAGGACAAAATGATTTAAATATGATTTTATCTAGTTCTAGACCTTTGCATGAAAAAAGTAGTTTAGGATATAATAAAACTAAACATAGGAATAGTACTAGATATGCTTTTATGTACAATAAAAATATCACTACTAGTACTAAAGCACGAGTAAATCCAAGATTCAATTTTTATCGAAACTCGAATACTTCTAGGACTAGAGATATTTATAATAAATCTAGAAGTACAAAAGAAAAAACCAATATAAATTATTTAAGTACTTGGCTTCCTGTAAATTGGAAAAACAAAGAAAGATACATCGGTGGTTATTTTGATTCAGTAGTTAATAATGAAAATGTTACCTTTAAAGGTTCCATTAAACCCTCTCCGGTATGGTTACCTTCCATCTAACCCTAGACCCTAACGAATGAAGTGGGTACCAAAGTATTTATCATATTTTTTGCAGGTACCCCACAACATTGAGGAGGTTATTCCAATGTCTCTGAAATCTTTGGAAACAGAGCTCAAAACGAAAGAATAAATCAGAAAATCTGGTAATCTTATATATTTATATTGTCATTGATATGTTAAAATTCTTATACACATCATATTTCATATTAAAGGTCAATTGATATATTATATCTTTACTACATATTCTTATACAGTTCCTTATGGAAATACTTCATGCTAATATATATAACAAGTTCATAAGTAAATATAGCTTACACGATTTCTTTTTTGACTCATATACGAATACATCTCTAAATGA
This sequence comes from Allium sativum, assembly GCA_030737875.1. NCBI lineage: Eukaryota > Viridiplantae > Streptophyta > Magnoliopsida > Asparagales > Amaryllidaceae > Allium > Allium sativum. Next base: position 19,810,485 of record CM060912.1, read on the forward strand.
TAATAAAGATTGTGTAAATATGCTTTCATATGATCAACTTGTAGCTTCTGCCATATATATTGAACTTGAATATAAACTTACAAGTTATATCTGAACATGAATATCATATGCACAACTCAGAAAAACTACATATTCTGTCGATTGAATCCCAGATTTAGCTGTCTGAATGTTCATGGCATCAAAATTTTATCCCATAATTCAGTTATCTAACTGTGCATAAAATATTTATCATCTGTCTGTTTGTTTGTGAATACTTGTGCTTATGATGTATGTTTTTGTGTTATGCATATTCATGTGTATTATTTACATACGTTTCTCCTTTTTGTCAATGACAAAGAGGGAGAAATACATGATAATATATGCATATTAACAGGACGAGCAACATATATGGTTGTCATATCAAAAAGGGGGAGAATGTTGGATTTCGCTTTATAGCGTTTTGATTATGACAACTATGCATATACATATGTTATTATCGACTAACTCTGTTTTGTAAGAAGAAACTCAATAACATATTCAAGAACTCAAAATGAAGATTATATGTGTTTAGAGTCTGTTAGTATTAGTAATTATTGTTAAAATCGTCCTCGGTGATACACACATGCACGTTTTAAATATATATGATTTTATATATGACATGCACAAGGCATAGGTGTGTATCAGTAAATAGACGTTTGTTTATTTCAAGTCAGACATCTGTTTGCTGAAACAAATATTATCTCCAGCATAATATTCAGACGTCTGAATTAAAATAAACAGATGTCTGAATTAACCCCGAAATGACCTATTTCCTTGCAGTTTGATTTTTTTCAAAAACAAACATCTAAATTTTTAATTCAGACATTTGAATTAATAATTCAAACATCTGTTTTATGCCAAAAATGAACTAAATGCTTGCTGTTCGAATTTTAAATCAAAAACAAACATCTGAATTTTTTATTCAGGCATCTGAATACGAAAGGATGCAACCTTTCAATGAGGAGTTACAACTTTTAATTCATATGATCTTTTAGACAAATCTCTTCATAGATAGTTGCAACCTTTTATACATTATAAATAGAGGTTCTATCAAATGTTTTCCTAATTGAGTCTTACTCTAATTCTTTCTATCTTATCTATAGCATTCATATTTACTCGAGCACTCTATTTCTATATTTCTAAGATTACAAGTCATTTCAAATTGTCTATATTCTTTCATGAACTACACGATTATTGTAACGACTCGCCTTTTTACCCGGTTTTCACCGGTATTTAAACCAACTTAAACCGCTCATAAAGACGGATTGTTATGGGTACTTACACATTTGCACAAAAACAACAACCACAAAAGTAGATGTTTTAACCATATGGGTTAATACCTGGGCTCCATACCATAATACACCTTTTATCTAGAAGGAGATAACACATCCATAACCCTGCTGCATTTCTTCATGTTTTTGCCATTTATAGGAATGTAAGGCTTGTCGAGGTCACAATATACATAAAGCTACGCTTTAATTAAGCCATGCTTTGATCATCCATAGCTCACATAACTTAAGTATGCCACATTGTACATTCACGACACATCACTGATTTCTATCAGTATATAACCTCTAAGCTCATACGTCTTAGAGAAGGGTGTCAAGAAAGAGAATAAATTCTCCGCTACCAAGCATATATATATATATATTTAACAGAGACCAGTGCTACGTAGTCAATTGCAATGTCAGACACACAATCCATACAAGTCCGTTCTAGGTTTGAACGAAACAACAATCCGGAATTCATTCACATACGTTCGAGCTTCTTGCCACTTAGCTGATATAAAATCCATCTTCAAATGGGAGCTACCCATTTGAGACATTCAACAAGTCGTCCTTACGATATGAAGGGTCCCGGTCTTCAATACTGTCTTCCATGTCTTCAGTTGCTCCACATCGTCGTATTATTACTTGGAATGGTTTTCGGACATACATCTGATCCTGGTCTTTCCAAATAATAAGCGCAATTAAAAAACATAATTATGGAACATACAGGCTTTCAACCAAATCTCCTTCCATCTTGGTTATGTTAAATTAAAACTTCTTTAAACTCATTCTCAAATTATCTTTAACAAAATCCATATTTTAACCTTATTCTTTAAAACACATCCTTTAAATCTAGCCTTAAAACCTCAACTAACTTTTCGTTTCATAACTCGTTATACAAATCCAGTTTTCTTTGAAACCCCTTAATCCATATTTCAACCATAATTTCCAACTGAAACGATTTCCTAACATTCAATTCTTTAAATCTTAATTAAAAGATTAAACTTCCTTCCTAATTTCTTACTTTCAATTTACTCAAATCAAAGATTTGATTTAAATCCAAAATTACGATATGAATTTCCACAACTCAATCTCATTGGGTTTCAGGAATGATATTATTGAAGATACGATTCACGACAAAACCTAAATCAATCGATATTGAACATAAGTTACACAGAAACTGTATCTACTTATATCCGATATCAATTCTCATAATCAACGAATACTATAAGTGGAATAACGATATAATAATAATATCTTCCAAATTCCTCAAACAGTATACGTTTACACCACAGAATTACATATCAAATATCTAAAGATTATTTCTATCCAACTTATCTCAATTAAATTGAGAAACACGTATCCTAATTAGAAGATTTATCCAACTATTTGGCGTTAGATCTGGATAGAAATACTATCAACTTATCCTCAATGTTAATCTCCATATCCAACTCACACTATAAGCGTAATAACGGTGAACTACTTTTTAAATTCCTCAAATAGTAAGACTCACCATTTACCGAATTAATATCAAACATCCAAAGACTTATCTCCAATCATATCCAATTATTTAAAATTGAAAAACCTCATTTTAATATTAAATAAATCAATTTAAATTCCATATAAAATATTTCAAATACTTTTAAACCTCTGAAAACATTCCACAAATCATTTAAAAATGATTATTTATAGTTCGGAAAATAGTTTGCAGGTTAAAAACTTCAAAATAGATTGTTTTCGAAGAAAGCATTACAATAGTGTTTCAAAAGCATTACAAAAGTGTTACAAAACAGTTATCTTAACTACTTTGATCAAAATATCGTTTATCTTAGCCAAAACTTAAAATTTACAATTCAAAACACTTTTACATAATTTATAATGATTTTACCATTTTTTCCATATTTTTAAAATAATAAAAATGGTTATTTCATAGTTACGGTCGAAAAAGCACTTACAACAATCTTTTCCCAAACGGGTTTAAACATAACTTGAAAATTATAAGTCAAAATTAAAATCTGCTTTCACTCATTAGAAAGCTCTTGTTAATAGAAATCAAACATTTTCTATTTCATGGAAATCCGATTTAAATTGCAAAAGTTATAAGCATTTAAAGTTTGTAACTAAAATACGCGAATTGCCATTGTGCGACAATATCTATTTTGCCTGTAATAAACATTACTCTGCGGTACTTCAAAATACCTTAAAAAACCATTATATACTTATATATACTATTTAAAATCATTTAAAGTAATTTACATTGACTTTCCAAATTATTTCGGGTTTAAAATCCAACTTTTATTTTTCACTTTTTATTAAAAAAATATTAAATTTAAAAAATCCAATTTATTTCAAATAACTTCAAATAAACCTTTCCATCCGTCGGATCAGTTAGGGATAGCTAGAGAGAGCAAGAGACTATATTTTCCAAACTCAAGCCTAGACACTATCCTCTCTGTCATCCTAAAATATTCCGGTATTTATTTATTCATTTAAAGAAACTTTATCAATCTATATGAATTCATACATATGTGTCTTTTCCAATTATTAACCTTCAATCTCAATAATAATTTTTCTTCTAATTACGAAGGAGATTTGCCGATCACCAATGTGGTACCATAATTGATGTGTCATGGTGTGTGCTAAACAACATTAATAGCCATTATAAACATCCATAGCAACCATCATCAATGTAATTAAATAAATAATAACTGTGCATAAGCGTTATAACATTAACGCTTAATAGTGTGTGTGTTCTAAACTACGCATCCATCATGCATCACAACAAACATCAACCATCATTAACCACTAATAATTCATCACTATATTTATATTAGTCTAACTACTAATTAAATATAAAAATTGTGGTTAAAATGTTCTCACCAAACAACTTTCCAATCTTCAAGGTAGGCGAGCCTAGCTGAGTGAACCGTCGGACAGTATTTCGGCGCACCGTCTTCTTCACCAAAAATATATATAATATAATATATACTAATCTCTCTCTATTATAAGAGGAGGAGGAGGAGGAGGAGGATGACGAACTTTGGCAAGGTGGTGGTGAAGGAAAAATAGCGGAAAAGAGGAAGATTTATGTCATGGAAACCATGGCTTTAAGCCTTAAGAAGAAGAGAGAAAAGAGAGAAGTGAGAATGAATGAAAAAGTGAAAGGAAATGGTGGTATTTATAGGAAAAATGGAGTAAGGAGAGAGTGACACCTAAGAAGGCAAGTGGAAGGCATGCATGAAAGTTTACATACAAAAATACAAGTGTCCTTACACTTGTCATAAGGAGGAAAGTGAACTTTTGGTAGCATTTTCCCTTAAATGCTATGAAAACTAAGGGCAACACTTAATTCTAACACTACTAATTCATGTTATGGTTTGAAAATCCGATCGAATGACAATCCAAACTTATTAATAATCATTCTCATTTATAATTCAAATAAAATCTATCATATAACTTATCAGAATTATTAAATATTCTTAACCATAAATATTTATGTCAAATTCAAATTAAGTAATAAAAATTACAATTTTAAATTGGTTAAAAATTCTGGATCTTTACAATTATCATCATGGAAAGATTATAGGAAGGTTGTATATTATTCACATATCCGTGTTATCAAGAACACAAGTAGTCAACAAATTCTTTGTACTGTGGAAGTCCTCTTTAGCAGTTGAGGAAAGAAGTCCCGTTTCGTTGTTCGGGTAGTTGTAAACCTATTCCTCCGGATGAAGTGAGGGTTGTTGTGTTAGTGCAATACCAGAAGGGAGTCTAGGACTGGAAGTAGGACAGTGGTCCGAACCAGTATAAAATCGACTATGTCATTTTATTTACAGCTGCTACCTTACTATCTACACATTACCTTGCTTATACTCCATACTGTATGATCCTGCCGCTGCATAGACTCTTTTAGTCGGAAGACCGGGAATCTTTACATCGAATGGGCTGCTTGCAGATGCCTTGGGTAGCTCCCATTTTAAGGTTAAAGTGGCAGTAGTCCAGACGTAGTTTTTGATTGTATGGATATGAAAGGGCCTCTCTCCTTAATTGGACGAGGAATAAGATGCCTTCGGTTTCGTTCAAATCCAGAATGAACTTGTAAATGGATGTGTGTCTGACGTTGTATTTCACAACATAGCCGATTAGTTTTTTTGATGTTATATCAGTTGGTGGCGGAGAATTTATTCTCTTAGCTTAACACCCTCCTCTGAGACTTATAAACTCAAAGGGTTATATATTAATAGACATTGATTATATGTTGTGAATTGACAATGTGGCATGCCGAGTGTTGGTGGTAGATATATCAAAGCTTTTGTTGAAAATCAGATCTTTGTGGGACGTTGACTCTAGGGCCTCACACCTTGAAATGAGCCGTAAACAGGATGATGGACAACAGAGTAAGGATATATGTTTTTTTCTAGCTAAAAGTGATGTCATGGTTATGGAGCCCATGCAATTTACTTATGTGAATAATGGAATCGAGGCCGCAGATGATGGTAAAACAACAACCAGGATGACCGTCAGATACGACCGGGGAACGTTATGTTCAGGAGTAACCCGAACTCACCGGGAATTGGTGGGCCGGCTCTGTCGCTCCTAGGATCACATGCATGTGAGTCCTGGACATCTTGCTAGAGATGACCAAAACTGAGAAGAAAGATCCTTTGCTTTGGTTCATTGATGGAATCCAATCTCCAATACGAGCTTTGCGTTTTCAGTTGTATACCTATATGGTGACATAATGGGATGAGGCATTATGTCGTCTAAGATTGAAACATTTATTTTCGAAAATGTTTTCCACACTTAGACATTAGTGATAATATCAACTGATTTTCTCGTATCAAGCATGTTTGGCTATTATAAGGTAAAACTTTGTCTTCCGGTTTGCATTGCATTGAGTAATGGGGTTGAGTCTTATAATAGTTTTTTTTTAAAGGCATTGTGTGGTTTTGTGCACTAGCATTCGTGTGGAGGAAACCCATTCCGTGTTATACGACGTGGTCCCGTGATATGCCTCACTTTTAAAAAGTTAAGAATAACTGTTGGGTTTTCTCATACCAGTCCCATGATTGACCCGTAGTTTGTTTTTCCCTTGCAAACTCGGGTGCCCTTATTTCCACATGGGTATCCGAGTATCTAGGTTGGTAGTTAAGATATATTTGGAGTTGTGTACGGAAGTTACTATGGAAGATGATTTTAGATATGGAGCTGGAGCATGATGTGGATGTTCTTTTGGACTCTCCAAGACTCTATCATGTTGATTATCCTACTTCCGCTGTGTATCTATTTGCTCGTTGAAACTATTGTGTATAACTATTAGGATCCTATAATGATGTATAAAGCTCTGTAGATAACCTATGATGTAATTTGATGTACACTATGGCATTGTAATGCAATGTTTTATCTTATGTTGTTTATATTCCAAAGAATATATATTCTTCCAGGGATCGAGAGAATGGGTCGTTACAATTGTTATCAGAGTCGAGGGTTCACCTTAGTTCTGGAGTATAACATATTAAAGGGCTCATCAGAGATAGAATCAGTAGTATTCTAGGATGAGTGACACATTAGAGATAAGGTTAGTAATATCCTAGAGTAAGTACAACAGAATAACACACACCTAGTAGACACATTTCTGACTAATCCCTTATCTCATTTGTTTGCACCTTTGGTGTCCCAGGAACAAGACTATCTTTGACGAGTCTCCTATGGTGGTTTCGATTACCATTCGCAAGATTTCAGATAATGTTTTTTTTGCTTTATGAGGTAGGACTTTTAGGAGTAACTTGGATTATCTTTCTGCTTCCTTAGCGTGTGTTTTCTCTATCACACGAGGAGCTTGCCGCCGTAAGGGGGTGGGCTGACTCCTTTTTTTAGGTTCGTTGCGGTGCTCGTACCTTGGGATGTTTGGATATTTGCTTGTTGGTAGTAACTCTAGATGGCAACTTATGGCTATGGATTTTGGATTTGCTAGTTGGTGTCTGGTGGATGGCAAGTCCTTGTTGCTATTCTTTGAGGCGATTTCTTTAGTGTGTTAGTTGGAGAGCCTCGCTTCCTCCTTTCGCTGTGCGGTATGCAACTCTCCCGTTTTTTCTTAGTATGTTGCTTTCCTTTTTGTTATTTGTCTTGATTCTCAAGTTGTTGTTGCTAGAGAGGTGTTGGCATTTAGTTTGTTTTTTGTGGTGTTTTCTGTGTTGGGTTGTATTTTGGTAGCTAAATCTAAAAGCGTTCAGTTTTGGTGTTCTGTTTGTGTAAACCATGGGAGAACGACTGTTTTTCTCCGTTTTGATATATACCTATATACTCTTTTCGAAAAAAAAAGAACTGTACCGGTAGTGTAGTTGAATCTATTTCTAACTCGGGCTGTCGATTTTCTATACGATCCGAAACCCGCACGGAAATTAGCGGTAACCCGGCCCGTTTAGTTAGCAAGTCAGTTTCAGATCAACCTAAATTTGACTCGTTTATAAGCGCGTGGGTTTAGGGTTGACCCGCTAACCCGATTACATATTGTATCTCTTCTATGTTGTTGGTCTTTTATGTATGTTGTAGTGTTAGTCTTTTATGTATGCAGTAATTGGTATGCTCGTATATTCTTTTGTAAGCTGTTATATTTTACTAAATTATTCGTGTATGTTGTTAGTTATATTTTACGTATAAAAAATGTATCTTTTCCATACTGTTGGTCTTTTATGTATGCAGTATGCTCATAATATGTATGGAGAATGATTTTTGGATATGGTGATTTCATGCTTTATATATGTGTTGCCTACTAGTGATTTTGTAACTTGTTGGTGATTTTGTAACTTGTTGCCTACTGGTGATTATAAAATAGCGCTACCTGTTGGTGATTTAGTTCTTTTGTTGTTTATATTAACGAGCAATGTTTATCGATAGGTCAAACGGGTAAACCTGAACCGACATGACTCGACATGACCCGTTTAGTTAAAAGGGTTATACGGATCGAGTCGGATCAAGCCGTTTATAAACGGGTCGGGTTCAATTTGGGGAAAAATGACCCGTTTAATAAACATGTTGACCGAACCCGTTTTGAAATCAACCTGAACCCGACTTCATCCGACTCAAACCCCCCGACCCGACATGATCTATCGACAACCCTAATTCTATCTTATGAAAGGTAACCAAATTGAAGCTCTATTGTGAATTCAAGATTTTGCAAATTTTCATGTGCTTGCTCAAATGTATTGCTTTTATTTGTTGTGTTCGTGTCAGCAAGTAAAAATTAGTGGCTACGCCATCCAGTCATTTCAAGCTATCAACGCTACATGTAGCAAGTTATAAGCATGGTGCGTTATGACCTACATACAACTATGTTAAAAGGAGCTGCGAGTTACATGCAATTGAAACCAATAATATTTAACAATAGTGTGTATTCTTCAAACCAAAGGAAGGTATATCCAGTGCGGGCCCAAGCAGCATTGTTGCCCTAGCCAAAATGGTAATAGATGAGCAAAAAATTTGAAGTATTGGCCAAAATGAGCAACAGATGTGCAAATTTTTTGAAGTGTTGTGCTAGGAATCAAACAGAGGTGGCTTAAACAAGGGGCAAATGCTACTATCATTGCGTCATTACACTAACCAACAATTCAATTACTACATAATGTTTTATTAATAAAAATACAAACTCATCATCACCTCCGCATACTGCCTACCGTCGGATCTGTTGCCGTAGGCGATCATCTTGCTCGTCTTGTCCTAGGGCCAGGCCGGATATATCAAGGACACAAAGGATGTATCTCTAGGATTCTTCGGTATGCATGACTCCTAAAAGAATAGTGGAATTTACGATAAACCATGGCATGAATGATATTTTTTTCTTGGCTCCATCTATTAGCATCCGACAATTTTCTCTTTCCACCCTGGTAATTTTAAAAAACAACCGTGATTCCGGTTTTTTCTTTTCTCTCATTTATTCCTAAATTGCCCTTATTCTTTTATTATTTGTGTTTCTTTTCTTTCATTTTACTGTTTTTCGTTTTTTCATCAAAACCATAACAACTTTACAATCTACAATCTACAATGAAAAAAAGCAAACAGCAGGGAAACAAATATACGAAAAAAAGATCAAAATAACGGCACCATAATGACTTTTAATTTGTTTTCTCATTTTGATCGAACTTAGAAAACGATTTTACTGAGTTGCATTCGAGAACTTGGTTAATTAAATCAACCCGCCTTTGAAATGTTGGTTGATTTCGATCAATGTCATAGTGAACAACAATTAAAATTATTAATTACATTTAACGAAATACATAATTAATTGTTTGAGGGCAAAATTGAAATTATAAATTTAATAATTTGGACGGGGTGAAGAGAAATTAGTGGGATGCTAATAGACATAGTTTTTTTTCTTTTGTCTATATTTTATCAGGTAGGATTTTCAAGCTAGATTCTGAGGAGACAACTGGTGACTGCACCCTTTTTGGTTAGATTTTATTAAATGAATTTCCGCTTTAATGAAGCAGTAGCTGTCTATCATTCTTATGGCCAGTTACGGTGAGCGGCCGTTACAGATCTTATTAGGTACCGTTTGATTTTCCAACTGGGCAGTTAATGTTCGCATCTGCGTCGGACGCGTCTGACGCGTCAACAGTGGGACCCACGTATTTGCCCCTTCAAGTTGAACGGCTCAAAAGTTAGCTTTCGCGTCTGACGCTTCGGACGCGTCCGACGCACGTCCGACGTGACAGATATTTTTTTGCCCTCCTTTTTTCCTCCCCCTTTATATATTCCACCCATTTCAACACTATATCACCGTATCCACTCTTCATTTCCTCCTATTCTTTAACAGATTATGGCAGCTAGTGATGAATCCGATTGTGAAGATTTGGAAGATTTGTTAGATGTTCAAGAATTTATGGCTAATCAAACACGAGAAAGGAGCAGAATACATAGTTCTGTAAGTTCCGGCCTTACTTGGGTTCATGAAATACTATCAGGACACGCAAATCGTTGTCATAGCAATTTTCGAATGAAGCGATTATGTTTCAGATCCTTGTGTGAATGGTTAGCAAATTACGGATTGAAAGGCTCAATGCACATAACAGTCAAAGAAATGATGGTTGTATTCCTATATACTATTGCATTGGCCCTCCATACAAGGCAGGTTGCTGAGCGGTTTCAACGATCAAACGGTACGATTAATGTCATTTTTCATAAAGTTTTGGATTCAGTTATCTTAATGGCAGTCGATATTATTAGATCGGCTAATACCCAATTTAACCGAATCCCAGAACAAATTCTTTCTTCAAACCGATATTATCCTTTCTTTAAAAATTGTATTGGGGCTATTGATGGGACACATGTGATGGCTCACGTGGGTCAAGAAGAGATGCAACGTTTTGTAGGGCGGAACAGATCTGCTACACAAAATATTATGGTTGTTTGTGCGTTTGATTTAACTTTTACGTTTGTAAGAGCGGGATGGGAAGGAACTGCGCACGACTCTAAAGTATTTCAGAAAACTATAAATAATCCTGATCTTAATTTCCCTCATCCTCCTGTCGGGCAGTATTATTTAATGGATTCGGGTTATCCACTATTGGAAGGATATATAACTCCTTACCGATCCGTGAGATATCATATACCAGACTTTAATGACACACAGAATAAACCGAAGTCAGGAAACGAAATTTTCAACTACCGTCACTCTAATTTGTGTATGGCAATTGAAAGAACATTTGGTATTTGGAAGAAAAAATTTATCATCTTACGTAACATGCAGACGTATCCATATCATGTTCAAGTACAAATTGTTATTGCTACAATGGCTATTCACAATTACATCAGAAAATATAACGCTGGCGATCCAGATTTTATGCCGTATGATGACAACCTTGATTTAGTGCCAGACGAATATCTCGAAGAATATTACAGCATATCAAATCCCGAAAAAAAAGATCAAGAATCCGTTCAAAGAACCCGAACAACATCCACCATGGCGGTTGTACGAGACAATATTCGAAACGAACTAGTTGCAGCAGGAATGCATTAAAAAAGTTCTATTGTATTATGTATTTTATATTAGTATTTTAAATTCTGCAATTTGTATTCCGCAATTATGTAATTTTAATTCTGCAATTTATATTCTGCAATCTACTATTCTGTTCAACAATAAACACACACAAACACAAACAATTAAAAATAATATATACACAAACAATAAAATAATAGCTCTGCCCCTTCTAAAATGCCCCTAACGTAAAAAAAAAACACATTCTCGTTCGCAACAGTTCCCCTTCAAATACCCCTTCCAAATAACTATTTCCGTTCAAAATCAAACGGACCCTAAGTATGTTCACAGGGTATATGACAGTATAAAATATATCCATTTTATACTTGAACATATTTGCATATTGAACCATTCTAAAACAGTGTCCATTTGATGTCTTTGTTAGTCTTTTCCACGAATTTTATTATACAGATGTTAGACCTTTTCTAGTTTTAGCATATGCAGTACCTTTTGATATTTACTGCTTTTGGCATCAAAATAATCTTTTGTTAGTTGCTCAAGAAATGTAATTATTCTTGACAGGTAAGTTGTTAACCTACCAAACGCTGGTGAAGTTGGATTACAAAATAAAATACTTCCCAGCATTGACAATGTAATGGTTTAGCCGGCATTTCATGTCTTGACCTGCATCAAACCAGAACCCGTCCACTAGGTAACATAAACTAAAATGCATTTCATAAGTGTACGCAAATGACACAGAACGAATTATATAACAAAAATCAAAGCAGTGAATTTCACTAAACATGTCAAGTTACATGCAACCTTTCCCCAAGGACCCAGGCATTCAGATCCTCCCTGTTTTATAAACGACTTACACAACATGATCTGTAACAGAAATACACGAGTGAGTAACTAAGCCATCATTCATGTTAGACCCTAGTATCGTATAACAATATAGAAGCTGTCACGAGTATAACAATATAACAATATAGAAACTGTCACGAGTATAACAGAAATACACTTTTTCCTTTCCATTTTAATGGTTTTATATGGGTCCCAAGGTAACTATAAAAGAACGAGGCCCGTAACATCATACACAAATATTGTTTTTTGTCTTCAGCTTATAGAAAGAGCAAATCAGAGAGTTAACTACTAGTTTAGGAGACAAATTTAATCTAGACACATCTTTCAAGTACCAACAGCGAAATCTTCCAAAATCAAAAAATTTATGACGATTACCGAAGCGGAAAAGATCAAGCAATTAGAACTGAAATTTATGATCATGGATCATAGATGGACACAGCTCGTCCGATATCACAGCCACAAATTGAACAATCTTCAAACATAGAATCATATAAACCCACAAATTCGCCACAACGCTTGCACTGTACACAATAGCCAGCAGGAATCCAAGTTCCAAAAACCACAGACTCCATCAAGGTGCAATCTTCACCATATATGCCTGTGTGTTCTGCTTTTCCAAAACAAAAATCACAGCCTTTTGCAGCTTCTTTTTGTCGTCGCCTGGTTTCCTCCTCGTCTATTTCTTCATCAAAGTCAAACACTCCCTTCTCACGCAGTATATGAGTAAACAAGCTGAACGGTAAAACACCACATAGCTCCGAGATAATATCGTAGTAATCCACATGTGGTAAGGGGTCATTGGGCCTACTCCGATAGGAAAGTGAATCCAGTGCAGATAATAGCACAGTAGCAAAAGCTTCGGGGGGCCATTTCTCATAGACTAGCCTGATGTCTCTCGGCTCCACTACCTCTATAACGCCTAGCATTGCTCTCACCGTGTCAAGCGCCTTCACATGCCATTCTTCACCCTCCTTCCATTTTTCTACCCTAACCAAACAATCAACTAGCCAGTGTTGTTTTTGTTATAAGTTTCGGACCAAAAAAACAGAAAGAGGAAAAATAAAATACAGATCGATTGCAAAAAAAAATAACTCCATCATCATCACCATCACCATCACCGCTTCCCTTTTGGCGTGATTCGAGAGCCAGACTGATGATCTCGTCCACATTGAAACAGTTAATCACCTCCTCCACATCCTTGTTGCTCAGCTTCTTTGGATCATACGACAACAACCCACGTAGCCTTACTACCTTATCATCGGCCTCCTCTTCTCCTTCTTCCTCTTTTGTCCCATCGCTTGCTGATTCTCCTTCCTCCTTCGCCCTTTTCGCCAGACAGGAGTCCTTGTCCTCGTTCGGTCTTTTCCCCCCTCTTGATTCAAAAACAGCCCCTTCTTCGACCTTTGTCATCGTAGTACCTTCAAATCTGGTCTCCATCCCTGTGTTTGAAACGAAGATTTGATTTTAAGGTTGACAATTGAAAGTGCTTGTGAACCCCAAACGATATTTATTTGATTCGGAGCAATACGTATTTGATTTAGGGTTACTTTCATTTAAGGCAGCGTTATCACAATACGAATGCGGCGTCCACTGCGTTTGTAATCTCTCTTCTTCTTTTTTTAAACGTACATGATACAAGTGAAAGAAAGAAAAAAGTAAACAGTTAACCTATTACACCAAAGTACGCCCCTATTGCATCACATTATGTTACCGGGGTGTTGTTAATTATGATAACACATAGGTGCCAGCAGGGTGTTGTTAATTATGATAACACATAGGTGCCACCAGGGTGTTGCATGTAGCTACGGATATTCAGTGAGGAATATAGGTGCCAATGATCAGACATGAGATGAAACGAATAAGGCAAGAACAATCCAAGACATAAGAGCATATATGAAGGTGTAAATAAATTATGTTGAACAGGTAAATACCTGGCAGCAATGAATAAAATGATGCCACATTCTTGCAGAATGAGTCAGGGTGGTCTAATGTAAGAGTATGAAATCGTAAGGATGTAAACAATAAATAGTGCAAGAGGACACATCATCGTATGTGAATAAAATGATGCCACATTCTTGCAGAATGAGTCAGGGTGGTCTAATGTAAGAGTATGAAATCGTAAGGATGTAAACAATAAATAGTGCAAGAGGACACATCATCGTATGTGAATAAAATGATGCCACATTCTTGCAGAATGAGTCAGGGTGGTCTAATGTAAGAGTATGAAATCGTAAGGATGTAAACAATAAATAGTGCAAGAGGACACATCATCGTATGTGACTAGCATGCAGCTTTAGTTAATTAGGTTCACCCATTTTAAAACTTATTTTTTTCATTATTACCATCCTTATGAAATGGCGGTCTAACTATGTTGTGGTCAGTCCACCTATATATATATATATATATATATATATATATATATATATATATATATATATATATATTAGCAATGCATATAAACAAATAAATACTGTGTCCCTAAAATCTGTTCAAACATTTAAGTTCTTAAGTGACCAACAACTAATGCATGAGACACATCATTGTTGTGTAAAAGGAAGGATTACCCATTTTCAAACTTCTTTACCAGGTTACAGCTATATTCTCTTTTAAATTGGTGCTCAATCTACACTGTGATTGTCCCCACCGGTCCCTCTACATATAAGTAGATTATGGCAAAGGATATGGAATTATGAGCTGGTCAATACTGCAAGCCAATAAGCATGCCCAAACAATTAGTCCAAACAAAGATTCAAACTCATCATAATTTAAGCAATGTAAATTTAGTTTACAATTTTATTATTGAAAAGGAAGGGTGACAGGTTTAATTACATTCATGATGCTTCTCAAATTACTAAGCTACTTTCACTTCAATTATTTTTTCATCTACATCCATAATAAACAAACTTCAGGAGATGCTAAGATATGACTTAAGATCTACTTATCGGAAATTCAAACTTGACAAAAGAAACGAATTTATATGCCATGATAATTATAGATCATAAAACTTGAAAGACCTAATCTTCAAATGTGGTAATCCCATGGTATTTGAGTTGAACAGAAAATGACTGCTTACCCTATGTTCAGGCTAAAAAATAACAATTCGTTTGCACTTATCAACACGAACCTTACTGATCACATGAATTAGAATGACTACAAGGGAAGCATATAGCATACGCAATTTAGACAAACAGTGCATCAAAAACGTGTCTTATAATTTGGTGTAATAATGAAGTTTTTACCACTCAAGGCTTATATGTAAATGTGTGAGGAGGAAAACATATTTAGTTTTTTCTTTACCTTCTCAGTTACTGCAGAAATTATTGCTATAGCGATTAAATTTATATCTTAGGTGAATATACACAACGTACAAAATTAGAGATATGGTTGAATCATCAAAACAAAACAAGTAGATGCACTCTCGATATTTTATGTTTTGAATAAGGAGTTTCTATTTATTCTCCACGGATATTTTGAAATGCCATTATTACATTAGATACGTAACATAATTTATTTGATTGCCGCAGATTGTTTCATATTTGATGTTTTAAACACATGTAAATGCATGGATATGAGCCTTCATATATCGGTTATAACATGTTTTTAAGCTTATCTAAGTTCATGTTGTGTTTTTTGTTAAACCTAAAGTACTGTAACACCCCATAAAAGACATAAATATTAAATAAAAATAAAAATAAAAATTTAATAATAATAGTAATAAGGTGGTGCCTGGCGCAAATGGTAAAGTTACCCAGCTGGTAATCTGAAGCGCACAGGTTCGAGCCCCCGCCTCTTCACATAATGTGAGGGAAAGGCTGCGCGCGCTAATCGACCACCCCCGGAGCCCGGAAAGCCGTGAGAAAAGTACCGGATGAGAGACTGTCTAGGAAGTCCTCACGCTTGAGTACGGGAGCCTTCGGCACTGGGTATCCACCTTTAATAGTAATAAGGTTGGAAAATGAGATTTTACAGCATTAAGAATTTGGCTATGAATTTATTTTTTTGGATTCGTGGCGAAATTCTAAATCGTTTTCATATATAATATGCTAAAAACGGTCAATGTATGAAGAAGTTACAAGCAAATGAATGTATTCTTGATCCATTATATCAAATTGAATTGGAATGATTTTAATAATGGATTAAGAATAGATATAAAGAAATGTAAAACCTGTTTTTAGCAAAAGAAGTTACAAGCAAATGAAGAAGTTACAATTCATAGATTGTAGGCGCGGTAGGAAAATTTAAAGATCATCAAACATGTTTTCCTAATTGACAAAGAAATGTAAAACCTGCAAATATGATTTATAACGAACTGTCAATTTATTTTGAAAAATAGAAATTTCAACAAATATACTTCATAGAATGGTCTGTTAGAAATTTAAAGAAAGATCAAGAATGTTTAGAAACCCATCAAGATGAATTTTTGACATACTACAAAATTTATTTTAAAAAGGAAAATTTTGAAGAACTGTTAACCTCTAAATGTACTAGAATTACATAATAATTCCAATTGAAAAAAAAGCTGGAGTTATAAATGTTTATTAGTTCTCATGTTAGACAAGCAATAAATAAGAGTTTTTAGCAAAAACAAATATGAAAGGATAATTGTAAATAAGAGCTTTAATGCAAGGAAATTAAAGCAACAAGCACTAAACAATTCAAATGATTAATTTGAATGGTCTTGATGTAACGAGACTTTAAAGTTAAGATTCTTTTCCTATAATCTAGTACAAATTGTGATAGTGAGTTGGCGTTTAATCAAAAAAGAAAAATAAGGTAAGGCTAAGGCATATAAGCTTGGAAAAATAAATGTCATTAACATACTGAATTAAAAGAGAAGATAGCAAATTTATTCACTAAAATTGGGTAAGACTGAGGTAATAAAATCCTGGTTAAATAAGAAGAATTTGAATACTAGGAATATATAAAAGATAAAAGACTACTCTAAGGAATTTGAATACTAGGAATATATAAAAGATAAAAGACTACTCTAAGGAATTTATATAGCAATTTGGAATTTATTTAACGACCATTTAATTAAGTTTCGAAAGGCCTCTCATTGTGCTAATAAAAGAGTAATGAATGATTACGTTCATTAAGGACTTTCAAAATTTATATATAAATGAGAATTTTAAGCCAAAATAAGCATTTATTTCAAAACAATTTTTGTTTTGGAAATCATTAAAGACTAACGTTCAGTATACAAATAAAAGACGACTGTGGTGTAAGGAAAGGTACTTTATTCTTAGATAAAGGAATTTTAGGCATGTAGTAAATGTTTGTGAAATAATGAAAATTCAAATATTCATTTGGAACATTTACTAAATATAAAGAGACCATTTAACTTTATTGGGTAATGTTTCAAAGGAGTTTCGAAATATGATAATGAATGTCTATTAGACATTTTTGTTATTGACATCTAATTAAATTTTGACATCCAATCAAGATTTTATTAATAGAATTTGCTTTTGTTTTCATGCAAGACCCCAAATGTTTATCATTCCTGTAAAGTATTTATGATAGGCATGTAACGTAGCAATATATAAAAATTGAAAAAGACATCAAGTTTCTTATTGCAACATTTATCTTTGAAAAAAAATGCTTTATTTAAAATTATGCATGCATTCATATTTTATTCGGTAAGCAGGAGACATTTATTAGACATTGATTCATAAGAAATAATAGAATTATAATTTTAAAGTGGAAATTCAAAAATTTATTGCCTCAGCGTTTTAAAAGGCATTTAATGCAAATTTTTGAAAACCTCAACAAATTATTGTCACACATACATGCATATCAATGACAGTAGTATAAAATTGAATTTACTTAATATCACTGAAACTGACGTTGTTTAAAGATATATACGAATATAAAGATATATGTATAATGTAAACAATGTAATTCATGATTTCGAAAAATAGAATTCATGACTATAAATTTGCAAATTTAATGAGCAATGAATTTACAGTGATCGTTAGTTGTTCCCTCGTACTGATTAGATAAAGGTATAAATGAGATATAAATAAGAAATCCTTGTTATGCATGAGGTGTTGGGATTTGAAACCCTTGTTAAATTCTTGAGACAAACGTATAAGTAGAGGAAGAACCTCATGGGGACATTCAACCTAGCGACTTACTATATATAGAATTTGGAAGTTAATAACATAATTGGATTAATAGCCTACATAGAGGTAGTGTATTAGTCTGATGGATTTTTGGAAAATTAGCCTAATAGAATGACACCCTCAAGAATAAGAACATAAAATATAAGATATTGGAGTTGCATTAACCTTATAGTTTGAATACAATCGTGCTTTGGTTTGTTTAAAGGTACTTGTTTAATTTTTATAAACTAGTCCTTTTGTCGTTATTTTTAAAAAAAAAAAAAAACAAGACTTTCAAATTACGATGAATATGCTCAAATTAAAAAGGATGTGATGTGTAATTTTTAATGTTCGCACGCAAGTTACACTATCCAGCCAAAATAAAACAATACTCATTCTTTGTAATTTTAAATATGTCAATGTTATTATTTGGGCAAATTTGTGGAATTTAAAACAAAAGACCGTACTCGGATTTAAAATACAGTAAATTGAAGCATAGAAAAAAACTATAGTCATTAGTATAGATTAGACATTAATAGTTAGATCTAGAGCTTTAATTTAGGAAATTCTTTTTGGATCAAACTTCACTTGAAGACCGGAAAACAAAATGAAGATAGCGAAAGCTTTGGAGATAAGTAAAAAAAATATGCAGAATTAGTCCCTAAGATAATAAGAATAATAGTGATATTTATAGGAGTGACATAATTATCTTTTTGGTAATTGGTGGGCGTTGTTGAGGAACTTCAAGAAGGCTACTTAAAATACCAAAATGTTAATGGGATGGCCATTGACAAAAAAAAAAATTTACTCGAACCAAATATGTGGTTAGACTTTAGGAAAAGTCTAATTTGATTAGGCAGATTGTGAAGGATAATGAGTCAATAGTATATTTTGGGCTTTCCTAAATCAGAAGGATATGTGATATTGTGAATAAGAATCCATAAAAGTTTTATGTTTGATAAGATACCTTCACGGTACAAATGAATTTTTAGTATGACCTAACCAACAAATGTGGACACAGACAGAACCTTGAGAGTTTCGTGCCACCATAGAAATTGTGGAGAACGGAACTTCAAGATTTCGCAATATTAGGATGGTTCAAGTACATAAAAAAAATTCGAGGAAAGGCATGAAAATATTAAATTTTGTAGCATTCCTCAAAAAATTAGGATTTTTAGTTTCGTTGTGGTTGCTAGATTGGATGTTAGGAAATGGAAGCAACACCATTTCACAGTGCACTCATATAGAAATATATGCATATTAAGTTGTTTGCATACATATTGCATCACCTATTATACGAACACGCTAGGATAGAGCTCACTTTAGTGGGTCTGCAGTTCATAATCACTGCGAGTTATGAATGCTTATGGATGAATTAAAAATAACATGGATGTACAACATGGATGTTTCGAGCGAGTTGTGTTTATTGCTAAGCGAGTTGTGTTTTTTGCCCCTTCGAACAGATTTCGGATGAAATCTATTTTTGGGGGGATGTAACACCCCGTAAAAGACATACTACGATTTTTTTTTTTTGGATTCTTGACGAAATTTTAAATCGTTTTCATATATAATATGCTGAAAATGGTCAATGTATGAAGAAGTTACAAGCAAATGAATTTGGATAGTAAAACACAGAAAATATAAATATAATTAGATGAGTAATATATATGTCCAAAATATATTTGAATAAATGAGGGAAAATTTGAAATTCAAACAAAGGATAAGATTATGGGGACAGAGAATACTTTAAGTAAAAAAGAGAGAAAATAAAGCAACATATTATTTAATTAGACACCTCAGCACCACATAAATTCATTGGGGGTTTCAACCAATATATAGTTGCTAAATTGGCGGCTCAGGAGCCCAATGAATTTATGTTTGGTTACGGTTTTCTAAAGGGATATATATAAATACAAATATATGGCTAGGATTACATTTGAAAAATCTTACGGCATACGCTCACACGAGCAACTATATGTAGGCCTCCATATCACACAATAAAACCCTACCTACTCTCTTATCTCTATCTCCATGCCATCCTTCTGGCATTGCTAAATTCCAGAAAAGGCCAGAAATTTCTCTTATATTCCTCTAACCTTTATTCTTATCTTCTCTCTAATCTAAATTCATATAGGTTTTAGTATGAATTATGAAATTTAGTTATATATATAAGATTCTAAAAGATGTTTCTTACATATATATTAGGAGGATTGGAGCACGTTTATCGCGAAGATTTAACAGCAGATCTGAATCTACAACAAAAATGCTATTGTTCTTCCTTTTAGATCTGTGAGTGGAATACTGTGTTATTAGGCATATTCTATTTTTTTGATAGATTAACATGTTAATAATTATGCCTAATAGGATTTGGAAATCGATAACATCAATACAAAAACCACCCAAATCCTCTATTTTATATTTGCGTAAGAATTGTCATGTTATTTGGATTTGTGAATTTTTTATTTTAATATTGGATTGAGAATGAAATGGTGTTGTTATTGTTTCTACTTTGTGTAATCCGCACTTATGTAAACATTTGGTTGTAACTTGAGGGTTTAAATTTGGTTATTCCATGATTTGATTAGCTTTGGATTCTATTTTGAACCCAAACGTATTCACACTTAAAATATATCAAATGTAAACGTTTTTATGTGCATAACACCAAAAAATGGTGAATTAGATAAAGTGGAACATATAAACATACATGTATATATTATGCGTATGTTATACTCTATTTTTGATCCATTATTAAAATCATTCCAATAAACCTAGGATGCAAGTTGAAATTTGTATGTATGTGTATTTTCCATTCACTGCTATCTGTTATCGTGTTGTTATGCCATCCTGTCTAAATTGTAGTGGTTAAAATATGAAAAATTAACTTGTATACCTTAATTTAGACAAGTTGACAATTTTTGTCTCGTTAGAACGTTCTCTCGTTCATACGAACATTAAGCGTTATTTACGCGTTATAATTATTATATTTATATATATAGCGTAGTCAACGTAACTAACGTAATACCTGCGATTAGAATAGAATTCGAATTTGAAATGTCTCCACATATATATTGATTGTTTGTGTGTGTATAAAATGGTTTTACATATATTAATAGTGACATACAGACACGAGGTTAGTTGTCATTTGTGGTATAAGCCTGCCAGGAACCGATCGACAAATCCAGCAACCACAAGTAGACCGAACTAATGTGAAAGGTCTGGATGCCATGGACCATACAAACTTAGTACACTATGACACAAGGTTAACCCACTTGTAGTAGAAGCCTGCCCGGAACCGTCCGACATATCCAGCATCTACAAAAATACGGTTTAATACGATAGATCTAGTGTGTGTAGGATCCCTCCGAAGGTTTATTCCTTGGAGAGAAATAAGAGTCATGGGACCCACCTTTATTGGATACGAAGTAAGTCTTTGGGTCCTCCACTAAAAGTGGTTAGGCATAAGCGGTAACGAAGTAGGGTAGTTCACGGAAATGCCCACTTCCTTTAGAAGCTTTTAAGGACTCAACTAGGGACATGATTGGTATATAAAAGATATGTGGTCATTGCATGCTCACCAACTGTCTAAGAGAAGTATTAAGTGACATAGGTGTTCTACCATAATATCAGTTAAGTAGTAACGTTCGCAATACTACTTCTCATATTACAATTGAGAGTTTAGACTTAAGAATGTTGACGTATTAGGACATGGTCTTAAGAGACTAGGGTCTGCCTCAGGTTATAAGAGATCATAAAAATCCATCTTTAATAGGGCCATAGGTGACCGAAAATGCCCACCTCGTTCGGTCTTTACCCTAAAAACACTAATGAGCGATTGACTTGGAAATACACCTTATTGGTTAGACACTTGGTGTTTGTGTGAATGTTGTGTGCTGCGTAGACATACCTTGACATATGTACCATATTTCAGTCACACAGAACTTTATGTTCTGACCCCCTCTCCTTAACATATCAAACAGGTCAGTAGATGGGGTAGAATCCAAGGATGAAATAAGGATGCAGGCTAAAAACAAAGACGAAGATGTCATGCTTTTATTAATTATTATTATTGTACTTCTTATGGAAGCTTTAGAGACTTAATCTATTGATGTACCTGTGGAACAAATGTAATCTTGACTGTTATGTTGGAATTCTGTGATTTTTAAATAAAGTGGTACATCTTATTTCAGTATTATTTTCTCTTTCCGCTGTGTGAGGTTTCCATTCGAAGTGTATACATACATTATCTGTGCAAATGTAATTCCTTACAGGAACCAATAACCCGTTTAGAATGACTCTAAGTTCCGATGGGCCTTTTCTGGATTGAAATTTAGGCTCATTCCGGACAGGTTGTTACAAGTACGCGTTGCGAGACGATGAATAATGTTTGCTTACCCAAATATCTACACAGACAAAGAAACACTGGTCATGAAATTAGAAAAAAAAAACATTAATACTACAACTGTACAAATCTATACTAATACTATTAAAACCAAGTATCATTTCCTTTGCTCTGAAGCCTCCAGCAATTTCTCTTTGAAACTTAATATTATCTTGCCACGTGTTTTTTAATACCCCAAGAGTCACTTTTTATATCTACAGGAACAACTTTATTGTGTACTTCTTTATTCTTGCCTAACCAAGGTTTAGTTCGATTCGTTCCCATCCATTTTTCGTCATTTCCCTTTTTTATTTTCAGTCACTCGCTTTAGAAATCATTTCATTGCATCTTTTCACCTCTCCTCTTAGGCCTTTAAATCCCCAGGCCTTGCCCATCGTTCTCCATTCCATCACCTCGGCGACTGACGTCCACTTGCTTTTCTTCATGTACCAGCTAACTTAATTTCTACATCTAAGCTACTCGACTATGGAAAATTGGCAATTTTGACACTATTCCTTCAAACTTATCTTCCTTTGTTGGTCGACTAGGGAAATCATGTAGATTGGTCATCCTTTTCCTTTCAAGAATCCAATTTTCATATGATAAAAAGTGGCGTTGTAGGTAAAATTTGTTGTACTTAATTTTATTTTAAACAGAAGTCTCCCATAATTTAATCTAATTGTCATTGCCTGAACGAATATGCCAGAATAAGGTACCATTGCATTATGTTTATGTTCTGTGCCTTGGAAGTTAAAATAAACTGTTGCCTGAGATTTATAATAAACCACCAATATGTTTACTCCAACATTGAGCATTTCTAATCAATCTTAAGCCATAAGCAATCATGAGAAACAAAATACTTCTCTATTTAACTCAATGATGAAGATGGGCATGCTTTGTTTGAAATTATTCGCTAGAATATTCAGAATATTATGAGGATGATATATTTTTATGGTACCAAATTTACCTACTGATCGAGTATATCCAATTTGGTTCGTTTAGCACTTTTTTTTTTGAGAATATTACTGATACGTATTATTATTAATTTATTTTCTCTTCAATAATTTGTTGTTTATTTCGGAATACCTTACTGTATGTACTTAATAGGGGTTTTGACTTTTTAGAAAATGGTTCATTTTGAACATCAGTGGCGTGTGTGATCGTTTACTTAATCGTGTATAACTTTGTTGGAGTGAAACTAAGTAAAAATATATTTATAAATGCTTTTGAATGAAAACATTAGATTTCAACCTTTTGGATATTTATTATATCATAATATAAAGGGCACTTATTGTTCATCAACTTATCTAAATGCAACATTTTTGTGTGTGTTCATGTTAGCTAAATTAACCTTATGTTGTCTAAGCTGTAAAGGTCAACCTTTACACTATACAAGTATTAAACTGATAATGGATAATATTACAAAATAAATAGTATATATAGAAGTAAATATTTGTAGTTTAGTTTCCTCTCTTTCTGCCTATTGTTTGATAAAGAGTACAAATACTGATTCAGCTTATCTATAATGACAACAATCTTAACCTTTAGTGTAAAATGCCTTCATTATCAATTATAACATATTGTTTTCAGATACAAAGCTTAACTAGTGCTATTGCTCAAAAATTAGCTTATTGTAGTGCATTAATGTGCATGGTACTTTAGTTAAATAACAAAATTTGTATGGCTACGTCCAAATACATGAGTATTGACATTTTTTTATTATCAAACAGAAACATGCTAGATTTTTAACATTTATATTGAGATAATCATATGGCACACCATAGTTATTCTTCATGTATATTCTGAAGTAACAATATTTACTTTAGAAAAATGACTTTGTTGAGCAATACGAAACCGTTTTAGTATCAAACCTTTATTTTACATCAGATTCATAAACCCCGTCGTGATTAGCTGTAGCTTTTCCCAAATTTGCATCATCCGTTATTATGCTACCTGGAAACTCATTGTTATTCCTAGACTTAAATTAATAGAAAAAACGTATGACAAAATGAATCATATCGATTTATTCTTCCGTTTTTCAATAATTTAAAATTTCAATATATAATGTCTACTCTAGTAGCAATATAATTTTCGTGGAATATGATATTATTTGAAAAGAAAAAATGAAAATGTTTTATGAGCAAAAAATTTCCAATGCTAAGCATTGAATAAGCACCACAACATCTCATATATCGATCACTTCCATTGATCAAAATATAGCTGTAGCATATGTATGATCAAAAATATATACTTGCAACATAAAATTATTTTACACCCAACTTTCAACATATTTGCAATTCATTGACAAAAATTAATCAAATACTTTGTTTCTTTTGCAGCCTCTTAACTAAGATCTTGAAGGAAGAAATGCACTCATTTATAACATTTTTTAACTTACTAAACATAAATATTCATTCTAATGTTAACATTGGGCCTCATATTGCATTAATGGTGTTCCATTATGATAACTGTGATGATCTATATTCCAATCGAAATGTGAGTACGTGAACTTCGTGCTTTTGTCATCCTATCTACAACAACAAAGAGTAATCATAGTTTATTTGGATACGGCTGTATTTTGATTTCTTCGCGGTATCATGTCAATATAAATGTAAATGCTAATACACAAAAAGTAAATTGTATGCATATCTTGCGTGTACATAATGCCATTATTTCATCAAAGTTTCACTATTATTCTTGGAAGTTTGCATGCACGTGTCTTCTTATCTAAAAATATTCCCTTATTATGTACCAATTGCTTTTGGTTGATTCATAAATCGGTGTTGGGCTATTTGTTGGACAAAAGTTCCATTTAATATGAATGGTTAGTTATGTATGTTTGCTTCATTTGGACTATGGATCCACCAAGCTCGATAGTTGATGGTCCAATATAACAAATATTCAAATATCATGCATGTGTTTGTCGAGTTGTTTTTCTTCCTTAACAATATCGTAAGAAAGTCACTAACTAATAAATGTAATTTATCCTATGTGTCATTTGGAAGAGTTACAAATTACTGAATGTGCATATTTCTTTCTTTGCTAAACAAGGATGGTTTTATGTTGATACCGAGAGCTTGCTATATGCAATCAGTTCCTTATATTTAAGGTTTCTTTATAATCCTACGTGGGTTCATTTCGAAAATTGTTTACTCTATCATGTGTGTATTATCTCTAAGGTGGAAAATGTTCCTTTCAATTTTTATATAGGGTCCTGAATTTAGATTGACCATACATTATCCATTAGAAATTCAACTTCAAACAGTTCAATTTTTCTATCTGAACTTCGTTTCCTTTGCTTAATAAGAATTTTTCGAAAACCCAATAATTGGAAATTTTCGAAAATTGGAAATAGAGGTGGCGGTTAATGAGCTTATCCCAATAAAAAATAAAATATGCCTAATTCTTTCCTGGATAAATAAGGTCAGCTTTCCTTTAATACCAATATTTTTGTATTCCATTGGCATTTTTTCAGGTACCATTTGTCCGTGCTTTTACGTACATTTGTTTTCAAAATTGTGTACTGTTTGTTATGTGCATGTGTATCATGTCTAAGAGGTGAAAAATCTCATTAGTCAAAATAGACTTCATTTTAGATCCAATAATTATCAATATTCAACAAAGATCAAAGATGGTGGTTAACAAGCATATCTTAATGGAGAGCAATATCAAAATATTCAGATAAAAATGTCATGTGTTAATTTTTTGTGCAGCAATGCTAATCAAGATTGGTTGTTTATGGAAATCCATGGTATTTACTTGCTCCCTTAGGGTGGTAAATATTAATTCTCCACATGTAAATTTTTGACCTTTTTTTGTGATGTTTCTTGTCATCAGTATTATCTATAATTTATTAAGTTACCAAACCTCATCTCATTTCTTTCCCTGCTTTTTTCATGAAACTAACAATAATATTTGATACAAGTTTACAGTTTTGTCTTCATGACCACTTTTTAGTTTCGTTTAAAGATAGATAATCTATAATTAACTATTCAACTCTCTTTACGTGAATTAACTAGCATTAATGGTCACTTCTCGATTATTTATATGTTCATCAATTATTTTTGGCTTTTTTATTTACCGGTTGTTTTAGCAAGTAATCTGAAATTTTAAAAATACAAATTTACTACATAGTGATCTCAAATGATAATTCTTTTTTATTTTATTGAATTTGAGTTTTTGTAACTTCAGCTTTGTCCTTATATTAAACATAATTTCCATCCTACTTTCATGTTTAACTTGGTACAAATGTCTCTCAGACACACGCGTACACATGCGTACATATATATTATATATGATACATACATATAAACATACATATGTATGTATATATATATATATATGTAAATATTGTTTCCATTATTTTGCCCATGAGTTTTGGCTCAAATCCTATGCAACTTTTTATTAAATCTAAAAATATTTTACTTTTTATCTGCAAGTGGAGATAATAAAGAACTTTTTATAACAAAGTGTCAAAACACTCTGTGTTTTTCACTTATAAAATTCAAAGGTTATTGATGTAATATAATTATTTTATTTCTGAATTCCAAGTTGACTATTTTTATCTGATAGTTGAAGAAAATGTACTCCATTTACTCATGTTGTTTTATGTCTTGATTTAATAACATTTGACTTTTTATTGTCGACATTTGTTTATATATCAAACTAGAAAAAAAAAATCATCTACATAACTGCTGGAATCTATAGGGATCAGGCAAAGCTTGAACTATATATTGCTATATATGATGCATGGATACAAGTCGATACCAGGTAGATAACCTGCATGTTCGAAATTTATCAGTAAACTGAAGAAAGAAAAACGGATGTGAAATACAGAACTCATTTAACCAACTAATCAAAAGAACGTATAATAATAATATATCTCCATTAGTGCAGATCTTTTATGCACAATTTTTATTACTAGCTTGAGAATTCATTGCCAAATTTTCACGTCAAACATAAGTTTTCATATCTT
The DNA here is from genome assembly GCA_030737875.1 of Allium sativum. Classification (NCBI taxonomy): domain Eukaryota; kingdom Viridiplantae; phylum Streptophyta; class Magnoliopsida; order Asparagales; family Amaryllidaceae; genus Allium; species Allium sativum. The sequence goes on from CM060912.1 coordinate 19,838,062, forward strand.
CCAATGTTTACTAAGAAGTTACAACAAAACGATGCATATTTTATTAGCAAACTCTATAGACGTATATGCTACTCAAAGATTAAAAACGCGAAAGGCGTAAATGAGGTCTTTTCAGGTCTACGAGGCGAGGCGTAAACCTCAAAACGTTGAAGCGTAAGCTTTTCGTGTAAAAATAAAACGCAAAACAAATAAAGAAATTCTGACATTTTAAATTAATCAATGCAAAAAATGAAAAAATAAATAATTTAAGATCCGACTTTTACCAAGTACATACTTTTATTACAGATTAAAAATAAATAATCGAAACTCATATGATTCAAATTTTAAATTCTTAAAACTATTTGAAGACTCCATCAAACTTCAATTTTGATACGTTTTATCAATTCAAATCGATCTGCAAAATTTATTCCGAGATTTAACATAGTTTATTAAAAAAAACATCCTTAAAATAACAATGAGAAAATTCATTACATTGCTTATGATCATTATTATATTATTTCATAAAAAAATTTACTTGATCATGTCGATATTGAAATTGAAAATAAAAAAAGGCTACTTTTTATTTTCTTAATTTTTGCCTTTTTTTATTTTTGTTAAACAATTAAAGTTTAATGGCTTTTACCAGTGTCAATTTCTGCAACTACAGATAAAAGGATTTTTAAGTCATACGCTTAGTTGTTTGAGGTGTGCGAGGCGTACGCTTTGTACGCCTCAAATGGTTGAGGCGTAAGCTTTAGAGGTAAAAAAACATTTTGCAATAAGCCTGAAGGCGTTTTATCTCTTATTTCATCAATGCGCTCCTTGAGGTGCGCGTATCAAGACGGTTTTTTTTAACAATGATGATAATATAATGGAAAATACAACTTCCTTGTACAATTAAGATGAGAATGGTACATATACATGTAAGGTTTGATAACATAAAGATGTGTAACATATAAAGATGTTATTGTATACGGTTTCTTCGCAAATATTTAATTAAAATTTTCGAAATAAAAATCCCTTTAAGCTTTGAATCCGTTAACACCTTTGGTACCATATTCCAATCATTTCCTTAGTTTGGCACCTATTCTAAAATGATTTTATCTTTTTTCATAACTAGGTTATTAGTCTCAACTGCTAAAAATATTGTTCCCATACCTTTTATGTTTATGCATGTTGTTTCTTCATAACATTGACTCATGCTTCAAATTATAAAAGAAATTAAAGACATCAGTAAGAACCCATTAGAGTTAGGAGTTTGTGTAAAACAAAAAAACTGAATTATAATAAAATTCTTATGTGATTATAAATATCAAGAGAAAATATTACATATTAAAGTCAAATTTTCCTCCATGATGGACACACATTATATCTCTTAGTTGATTGTAGTACGCATGATCTAAGGTATCACGCTAGAGGACTTAAGAAACTGAAAAGGTAGTTTGGAGAATCATGGTGAGTTTCTACATCTTTTGTATCTTAGGATCTATCGAGAGTCTCATTACTTATACGTAACATAATGGAACGCCACCATGTTTATTTGAAGCATTTGTTTTCTGGCATAGATAGACATTTGGTTTTCAAAAAACATAATTGCAATGTATATAGTATTTTAAAGAATATATCAGTTATATATATATTTCTTCTATTAATTAATCTCTAGATCATTGGTGCAAAAAGTACTTTTTGGTTCTCTCACAAACAATTTAGACAGAAAGGCATAAGTATCATGCATATAATACATTTAGTATAATATAGTTGAACAAGTGACATACAGGTAATTGACTACGTAACATTTGAAGTTATCATAATTCACCCTTACTTGCCAAAGTTGATGTAAGGATTAAATACGTAAGGTTTCATGTTGTTTCTTACAAATACCGTTGGTCTCTAATTTTGACTTCTTTATTACTTTTGCTCAATTACGGTTGAAGTAGCAATGGGTTTTAGAGGTTGAATTCCCCACTTGGGATGTTCCATTATTCAATTTAGTTATATTAGAAAAAGAAGCTAATTCAAAGGAGTGATTTTCCGTGTTTAAGTGGTTTACAGGTTAAATGCAACAAATGTAGCCAAGCCCAGCAAAGGAAACTTCAAATTTGTATGCACATTCAAAGTATGTCGTTTTAACAACTCCATTAGTATTAAGTTGATCAAGAATTTACCAGTAAAGATAAAATATTAAATTAAGTGTAGTAGAATAATTGACATTTTTACAAGATTTCTTTCTACATCATATATCCTTTTGATATTTTTTATTGTTAGGTGATTGACCTTATATTAGATCGTAGTCTTTAAATGTAACTTGAGTGGGAGAAAAATATATATTAATGTGTTCATTAAATGTCACATGCTCGATCTTCATTGCTTACTAGATATTATTTTCAGAACAATTTTAGCAAAGGAAGCAATAAAAAATACATCTTCTTCTAATCCATTTCTTTTGCCTATCTGATTTAATAGTTATAGAAGGAATTGAATTGAGTAATATATTTCTACTTCAATCTTCCTAGGGTTAACGTCACTTCTAAGACACCTTTTCATTGTTTGATTTCTATGAAATTTCAAGTTTGAAAATTGAAGCCTCGAGCAAAGAAAATAGGAAAGCACTGCGTTAGCCAACTAGATGCTTTACAAGCATAAAAAAAAATGAAACTCTAGACTATATTGGCCATGCATATATTATTTTAGTCAGTTTCTGGCCATGAATATTAGTTTGCATGAAGAAATAATTATGCATGATCAATCATATATCCATCATTCATCTATGCCACAATTGCTAACCGGGTTTGAATGGTCAAATGGTGTAGCCCTTGCATTCTTAGATGAATTTTGATAGTCGAAACATGAGATCATCAATACAAGTTAACTGAAACATTACCCTCTATCAAGGTTAAAGCGACCTTATCAAAGTTGCATTCATTTTTTTTATGTTTCACAAATTATTAATAACCTAAATAATACGAGCCTTCCTTCTTAACTAGGTCCACCAAGGTTTCCTATTAATTGCATCTACTAGAAACAAATATTGCTTTATTCATAACTGCAAACACAGTCTCCTGATAAGTGTTGTTTCTTCAGCAAGATGATTTGGGTTTTTCCTTTATTTCGATTGGGCTGAGAAGATAGATGAAGATCATCTATCTTAAGAAATAAATAAAATGTAACAAGTAATGCACTTATATGAAAGATTGTTTTCAACTTTAACATATAATTTAGTACCGAAAAATTTAAAATTTTAACAAAATGAATTGTTACTAATGCAAAAGCAAAACAAACAATTGCTTGATTATGGATCGAAACAAAATGGATATAAAAATTGCAAATAGCAACAATGGAGCACACATTTATTATTCTTTTGGTATCAATGTTTCTAGAATCGCATAACCATTGTTTAGTATAAGAGTGTAGATAATTTTTTGTGTCTTAATTCCCCGGTTATAACTTAACAATTCAGACTTTTGGCATTTCTAAAGAACAAGTATGCTTTAATAGCTTGATAACTGTATTTTAGTGGATGCTTTTATTTTATTTACAAATGTGTGTAAATTTGTTTTAGACTAAAAAGGTTAATTTTTTTGGCAATAGAAGTACACCAATATTTTTGTGGTTATTCTCACATGCATAGCCGTATTTATTTTAAGAACATAATGTTATGCAAAATAGTAAATCCGTTGATTCCACATTCAAATAAGTAATGTTATCTTTTCAAAGAATATTTGATACGCTAAACGTAAAGGTAATACTAGTATTGAATTTCAATCACTTATTCCTGTTGTTATTATGATAAGTAATTCAACGAATAAAAGTTACAACCTTTATAAATATAGAATAAATTTGTGTTAATTACCAAAATATATATTGTATTATGGATGTATATGTTTTGTATTTATATTTTGTGTCGGTTATACATTTGCAATATTAGCATAATATTAGTGTGTGCAACACACAAGTTAATATCTAGTATTCATTAAACCTTAATTTGGAATAATCAGTTAAGACACAATATGTCAAACACGTACAACACCCATATACTCGCCCAGCACATACAAAACTTAGACACACCCGTACAAGCCTAGGTGAAAATGCACAGATACACCAGCGGCCCTCCACAAACAAACTCAACACAACCAAACTTATGCAACAGCACCCTAGACAATACACATAAACTCATGCATAAACTCACAGCCACTTAGCATATATTTGGGACACATGGAGGATAACACGCATAAACGCATATCCACATACGCATTTAACACCCACACATACGCTTACAGCATGTACAGTTAGAGCCACACGCATTTCAAAAAAAATACAGGCAGAACACACAATACAGCAGCTCACAGAAAGAGACATAAAAAAATATAAATATACGCAATAGATTGCCCACTAACACATAAACAAACTGTGCCAAGAATATGGCTGCCAGAGAAGAAATATGATCCAGGCTGTCAACATAACCCTTACCAGTTCTAACTTAATACTCGCCAACAAATTATCAGTGTTTTTGTCTTTTTTTTTTTTTTTTTTAAGATATATGGTCACAAGGACGTATAGAAATAGAAATAAGAAATAATTATAGTAATTTAACATGTTTTGCCCTTTTAATTACGGAATAAGTTATAGTAATAAACTATTATATAATGGAAATGAAAAGAAAAAAAAAAAATCAAATCTAGACGGAATTAACACACAGCGTTAGACCAACCAATTATTGAAACCACGGTGAGCAATAAGAACATCGATTGAGAGGATGCGCCGTACCTGATGCCGCAAGAGTCTCTGACGCCGATGCCGATGTCGATGTCGCTGATACACGGAGATGCCGATGTCGATGTCGCCGATGTTGATGTCGTTTTCTGGTGATTTAAAGGATCTGACGGAGCAGGGGGTAAAGATACAAGGAGAGACGCTGATGTCGCTGCGGCTCCATTGCAGAACCCTAATCTGGAAATTGAAAGATATATAGGCGGTCTGGAGAATGGATAAATTATTACAAACGAGGAAACTATTAATGAACTATTTGCTGAGATATTAAAATGGCCAATGAATCTTCAAGGTTAATTGTCTTTCTAATTTTCATTCCCATATATGGTACATATATATGATAAAAGTAATAAATTGCTGAGATATTCATGTAGCCATACCTAAATTTATACAAAAATATATCTATTTATACTTACGCTTTTGCAGTGTAATCGGTTTATAACGTTCATAAGTTCTAGAAAATACAAATGTTTCCAAATCACTTATTTGATGTAACGTGATCTCCACTATTTTCTCAAATCACTTCTTAGAGTTCTTGTTCTTCTCCTTAAATCTCTTAGTATATTTTATTTTTAAATTACATTATCTTTTTACATTTATTTATAATTTCTCTCACATTATTTGTACTTCTTCTGTCATTTTACATTTTGACATGGACATATTACTTCTTCTGTCATTTTACATTTTGACACGAACATATCAAAATTTACACAATTATTTATTAACAGTTAGCTCCGAACATTTTACATTTAAATCTAGATATTTAAATTGATTACAAAACCCAAAATTTAAGTAATTAAAATAATTCTAATTAACTAATATTTATTTTAAATACTAAAAATGACAAAATTACGTTTTTTGGCTCTAAAAACTTACATTAAATTCTCCATAATCATTTAAGTCTCTTTCAATTCTTTTTTAACATTTTACATCTAGTACTATATTTTATAATTAATTACATAATAATAAACTATATAAATAATTTTAGCAAACTATTATTCATTAATTTGTCTAATAAATCACATAAAGATTAACCATATTCATATCAACAAAAATGAAAAAAAATCAAATATATAAACGCATCAATTACAAAACATAAATTATACACAATTAATTATCACAAAATTTAAAGTTGAACTCATTTACGTCAATATATTTACCGTATATTGCATTGTAATATTAATGTCAAGCGTCTACATTTTTAATTTATTTAGTCATTTACAAAACGCTGCACAATATCAATTAACATTGTACATTTAAATTAATATGCTTAAATTAATTATGTGATTTTGAATTCAATTAATAAATTGTTGTTAGTTCAATTAATTAATGCTAAGTGTGATGTTTAAAATGTAAATCATGTACATATCAACAAAAATGAAAAAAAAAAAAAGAATCTTTCAAATTTAAAGTTAAATAAGTCACACAGTTCAAATAATATATGTAAATAATAATAAAAATTAATACGTTATACAATTTATCCCAATAATTTTATCATAAATTGAAGAAAATATTTTTTGTTTTAAATACCTGCAATTTAACATCTTTATAATTATTTTTTGAACCTCCTCAATTATTTCGTGATATTTTATGTTTCATATATGTTTAAACTGCTCATGAAATCTTAAATTCTAATTATTTATATAATTTTAGAGAGTATTTAACTCATTTTCTAATAGCTCTTAAAATATTCGTCAATTTTATTATGTATATTCATATTAAAAAAAGTAGTTTTCTATGCAACTATAAAGATGTACATCCCGTATTTCCCGATCATTTGAATTTTAAAATGTAATTAGATTTATTTATGATTGTTGTTGGATTTAATAATTTAATGATTTGACGGGAATTTAAAATTGTAATATTTAAAACATTATTAATTTATTTTAAATAAATGAAATAAATGAATTTACTTTGTAGATGAACAATAATTTGTAACGCCGAACAATTAAACTGAACAATTGTCAAATATAAATGTAACTATTTAACTGATTCAAAATTGTGTAAATTAAAGTTATGTAAGTTTATAAAATTAAATTTAAATATTATATTTGAATTAATGAATATATTGACGTTCCAAATCTATTGAAACATTAAATTTTCCAAAAATGTAAATTTTATGTCATATTTGGTTAAATTTGAATTTTGTAAAAATCTAAAAGTTGTCAAATTTTGAATTCATCTTTTCTATATGAATTTATACTTAATTTTGAGCATTCACCAATTTTCGGTTTGTTGGAATTTAATTTCGTATGTCCAGAATTCGCGTTTGTTAGTGTAAAAAAAAAAGACGATGTTTGTTATATGCATACTTGCAATGATCCGAGAATTTGGAATCAATTTTGAACTTCCAAATTTCATAAGAATCAAAATAAAATTTAAAATGGATAATGAATCAAAATAAAATTTAAAATGGATAATGATATAATTGGAACAGGGTTATAATAATGAGTTTTAATATAAAAATAGCACATTTACAAAGAAAGTATAAGAAATATTTACTTCCGACCCTGAAACTGGATCCATTAAATTCGGAATAATGAAATTAAGTAACCAACCAAGTTTGGCCAAAACAGGAACCATTTAATGTTGATTAAAGAATGAAAGGTTAAATTTTGAACTAAAAACGGACGATTTTGAGGATATCTTGAGAATGGGATATCGTTTGTAACGACCCGCATTCTACGCATCATAGGATCGTAGAATATTTATTTCTGTCACATACGAAGTCGTATGGTCGTGTAACTTTGGGAGACGACTATTGGGGTCATTTCCCATGTTCATGATTTTTCTCGATTTTTAAATGACCATTTTACCCCTAGTTATCACTGTTTTAGCCATAACTTTTGACTGGAAAGGAATTTTGACCTGAAACCACTTCCATTGGCTTCGGATGATGGTTTCTCTTTCCGTAGAGTGGTCACATTAGCCAAACGGACTTACCGTTTGGGAGATATGGCTGAAACAAGTTGCAGATGGTGAAAAACAGCTTAATTGGGCTTAACCGGGTGATTAGCAGCTAGGCCCAAGGGGAATTTCGGGTTTAGAGGTATAGGAGGACTGATTAGGGTTAGGTTATCACTTTCATTTCAGTTTTGAACCGCCATAAACCTTCTTGAGAACTTGGTAATGGCCTCCATCCTCTAAAACCACTCCAAAACACATTTTTAGTGAAGATTAAGCCTAAACTACATCAAAACAAGGCCAAATAGCAACAAAGCAAGGTTGGAGCTGCTGCTATACATAGGAATTCGATCCAAACAGAGGATATTTCAGATTTGGTGTTTTGTTTTGTGGCCAAGGTGAGTGATTTGCATAGTTTTCGCACTAATTACGGTGATTAAGGGTAATTAGTGGAGATTAGCGAATTTATACGTAAATAAATTCTAGAAAAACTCTTAAAATTCTAAAATAATGTTTTAAGGCTCTGTTAGAAATTTGGGTTAACTTCGATGTGTTTTGCTAATCGTATGCTTAAACATGATTAAGAGGGATTATAGGAAAATGTGAGGTTTTGGCCACTTTTGATCCATTTTGATTCATTTAAATTGTTGTTTGTTGCTTGTGGTTGCTATTACATGTTGCTATGACTCTATGGCATGTTTTATGATTCATTAGAATAGCTAGATTGGTCAAAGACGTCGTCTTATGGCGCGAAACACTCGCTAGACAAGCTGCAGGAAATGCTACAGAGATCCGGATCGGATCGGGTAGGGGATCAGATCGGGTAGGGATCGGATCGGACATATCCGAACCGGACCGGGGCGTGGTACTTTCTGGAGCATGACGTGAAGAGGCAACAAGGAAGGCATGGTCGGATAGGAGGAGACACCCGAACCGAACCGGATAGGAGGAGATCCGATCCGAATCGAATAGAAGGAGGAGATCCGAACCGAACCGGATAGGAGGAGACACCCGAACCGAACCGGATAGGAGGAGGAGACCCGACCCGAACCGGATAGAGGAGGAGACCCGAACCGAACCGGATAGGAGGAGGATGCCCGAACCGAACCGAATAGGAGGAAGAGACCCGAACCGAACCGAAGAGGACCATAACCCGAGATGCAAAGGTAGTCCAAATGGGAAGTTTGTACCAAAGATTCAGATGGGAATCAACGAGTTAACTTCATGATTGGGCTTTGCTGCGGGACGTGTGCTAAGGGGCTGTCGATGTCTGTAACTTTGGATCACTATGTATAGGGGGTACGTGAACGGATTCAGAGCCACAGTGGTCTAGGTACGACTAAAAGAGCTATAGACCAATGAAGTGGGGTCATTTGTAAAGGTTTAGTCATGACTCCATGGGGTAAGCTTGGTGGTAGCAGTAGTTGTACAAGCCGAACTCCGTCACTACTTCGATGGGTCTAGTGGTTGAAAGCGGTATACATCGTATGCTTTATGCACTGAGTGAGAGATGTGAGGATGGTTGCCATGATTGAATTGTTTGCTATCCCTATGACATGCACACCCCCACCCCCGTATTTCTTTACACCATATGTTGATGGCACCTTAGAGTATTGTACAGTATGTAGTGCTAACTCTTTGGTTGCAGGTCCAGGTTCAGGTATGGTTTAGTATACCTGTTATTGTTCTGTTTAGCTGCTTATCGCTCATACCAGACTTTTTGTCTGACCCAGAGTTTTATGTCTCTTCTTATTACTCTGGGTGCTCACACGAGCAGACTAGAGACAGGTTAGCTGGTGATGCACGGGTAGATGATCCGGAGACGAGCAGGAGGCTTCCACGTACTATATACATAATATTCTCCCTGTGTTGTTGAAGATCACTGCTTGGGCATTGTTGGTGTATCTTCTACTTTAGCTTTCTTTTGCTTAGAGACAGTAAATTTGGAAAAGTTGTAATAAGCTGTATTTGGATTTCCGCTGCTCTGTTGTTGACATTGATTATTAGTTATCAGCTTATGCACTGTCTCGCCTGTTTTATGTTAAGTATGTTATTATTATATTTTATTCCATGCGCCGTGAGACATTATACAGGTTCTTTGGTTAGTTCATTCCCTTCTTTCCTTTTCTTATGACGACCGTCTTGTGCTAGTCGGGCATGTGTACAACGCACTTTTGGAGGAAATGCAGGCTGGTGCGGGGCGGGCCGTCACACTTGGTATCAGAGCTCTAGGTTGCGTAGTTAACCTTGGGAAGTTATCAGGGGGAGATAATATACGTATACGAGAGAGCATATTTGTGGTTATTTTGGTTTTCAAAAGCTATATATATACTATTAGTAGTATAAGAATGAAGTCGTACTGCACTAGCACCACTATGGAATCGTTAATCGTTTCCTTTTTCAGATTGACGATGAGCCGAGATACTAGAGGTGCTGGTAGGGGAGCCAATAATGGGAATGTTGCTGACATGAGGACGATGTTTACTGACCTCATGAGAGAGATGCTTAGAGATGTACGGAGGGCAGCTCCCAATGGTGGAAATGGTGGTGGTCCAATAGTGCAGGCGCCAAGAGTCGACTTCGCCAAGCTGAATAAGGATTATACTAGCCTTGGTGGGAAGCCGTTCCACGGAACGGAGTCGGCCACAGATGTTCAGGATTGGTTGGATAGTTGCGAACGTATCTTCGAGGATTTGGGTATCGAGGATGCGATGAAGAGAAAGCTAGCGTCCCGTCAGCTGCAAGGGCGGGCAATGAATTGGTGGAATGCTATAAAGGCAGCTACTCCCGAAGATCAGATTACTTGGGAGCAGTTTAAAGCTCGCTTTAGCGAGAAGTTCATTCCAGCTGCTCAGAAGTCAGTGCTGTTTAAGAAATTCTTGGAGCTCAAGCAGAATGGCAGAGCTGTCTCGGAGTACATTGCTGAATTCGACACTTTGTCAAAGTATGGGTTATCTCTTATTGATACTGCCGAGAAGAAGAATGAGAAATTCATAACTGGGTTAGATCAGTACTTAGGGGAAAGGCTTATTAACCACATCGATGAGACGTTTGAGTCGATTGTGGGGAAAGCGTTAAGATCAGAGAGTCTCTACCCTAAGCCGAAGACTGAGGTTGCATCCGCAGATGAGCCAAAGCCACAAGCAAGTGGTGGAGGCAAGGGTGGTTCCCAGAATAAAAGAAAGCAGAGTCAGACTAAGGATGGCCAGAAGAAAAAGAATAAACAAGATGTTGAGTGCTTCAGCTGTGGTAAGAAGGGCCATTATGCTAGTAATTGCCGGGCCAAGCCAGCGGATAGGAAGTGCTTCAACTGTGGCCAAATGGGACATCACAAGGACAAGTGTCCGCAACCCCCTAAAGAAAAGCAAATGGTGAAAGCATACGCCCTTAATGCTATTCCTTCTTCGTCGAATGCCCCAACTGCGGCGGAGAAGGGAAAGAATGTCGTCATTCAAGGTATGCTTTTTGTTTATGATGTTCCTGTTAGAGTTTTGTTTGATACCGGAGCTTCCAGTTCTTTCATATCTAGTGACCTGGTAGATAGGTTGGGATTGGAGCCCGAGATTGTCGATAGACCTTTAGTAGTGACGAACCCGATTGGTGGTTCTACTAGCCTTAGCATGATTTGTCGTAATGTGGTCTTATCGAGTCATGGATGCATGTTTGTTTGTGATTGCTTTGTTTTGGGCTTTACTGGGTTTGGCATTATTTTGGGAGTAGATTGGCTCCGAAGATACGGGGTGGTGGTAGACTGTGAGGGCTTTTTGGTGACAGCTAGAGCGGATGATGGGCGGAGGATAGTGTTTGGTGGTCTACCCAGTGAGGGGGTATTGGCTAGTTTTCTAAACTCCCTCGACATTCCGCATAGTGAGTTGTCAGGTTTGCCCGTGGTTGGCCAGTATCCGGATGTTTTCGAAGAAGTGACCGGACTTCCACCACACCGAGAGATTGAGTTCCGTATTGATTTGGTAAAAGATGCCAGACCTATAGTGATGCCACTTCGTCGTATGGCACCAAGGGAGCAGCGAGAGCTCGAGGTGCAAGTCAGCGATCTTTTGAAGAAGGGATTTATCAGAAGGAGTGTCTCTGAATGGGGAGCACCAGTTGTGTTTGCTACCAAGGCGGATGGTTCCCTTCGTTTGTGTGTAGACTACCGCGAGTTGAACAAGGTGACGAGGAAGAATAAGTATCCTCTCCCGCGGATAGATGATTTGTTCGATCAGTTGAGTGGCGCGAGAGTGTTCTCCCAGTTGGATCTCGCGACAGGTTTTCATCAGCTTAGAGTGGAAGCTGAGAGTATAGCTAAAACGGCATTTCGAACGCCGTCTGGATTTTATGAATGGTTGGTTATGCCATTTGGGCTGACTAATGCCCCGGCATATTTTGTGGATCTTATGAATAGGGTATTCAGAGATCAGTTGAATAAGTCTGTTCTTGTGTTCGTGGATGATATTTTGGTCTATTCGAGGACAGAGGAAGAACACAAGGAACATTTAAGAGTAGTGATGGAGGTGTTGAGAAAACACCAATTGAAAGCCAAGTTTTCTAAGTGTCACTTCTGGAAGAGGGAAGTGAGGTTCTTGGGCCATGTTGTATCAGAGAATGGTATTGCCGTGGACCCAGCGAAGGTGGCTACGGTACAAGATTGGCCTACGCCCAAGAATGCAACAGATGTAAGAAGTTTCTTGGGATTAGCTGGATATTATCGTAAGTTTATCCAAGGTTTCTCCAAGACAGCAGCACCATTGACCCAGTTGACCAAGAAGAATCAAGCTTTTGTCTGGGATGAAAGGTGCGAGGATGCATTCAAAAGTCTAAAGGACAAGTTGACAAGCACCAGTGTTAGTCATTCCTAAGGGGGATGAAGAGATGACGGTATACACGGATGCCTGTGGTACGGGACTGGGTGCTGTATTGATGCAAGGCGGTAGGGTTGTAGCTTACGCAAGTCGGCAATTGAAACCGCACGAGAGGAGATACCCTACCCATGATTTAGAATTGGCAGCAATCATGTTCGCGTTAAAGATGTGGAGACACTATCTCTTGGGAGAAAGATTTGAGCTGTTTACAGACCATAAGTCGTTAAAATATCTCTTCTCCCAGAAGGATTTAAATCTCCGTCAGCAGAGGTGGTTAGAGTTCTTAGCTTCCTATGATTTTGACATCGCATACACACCAGGAAAGGGAAATGCGGTGGCTGATGCATTGAGTAGAAGACATGCCAGCTTAGGGGCTATGTTCCTTGAATGGAAGCAACTGGAGTTTATCGCGGGGTTTGATTTCAGACCAAAGTGCGAATTGGATCCAGAAATGTTAGCAAGTTTGACGATCAGACCCACTTTGATTGAGCGGATCGGCTCTAGTCAGAGGGACGATCCTAACCTATTGGAAATCATCTCCAAGTTAGAGATGGGTATCGATGAGGAGGTGAGCAAGTATGGGCTTGATCAAGATAGATGGCTTAGAAAGAATAGAAAGCTTGTTGTACCCAATGTCAATGGATTGAGAGATGAAGTGCTTAGAGAATGTCATCACTCAAAACTAACTATACACCCCGGTGGTAATAAGATGTATCGAGACATGAGACAGACTTACTACTGGGAAGGGATGAAAAGAGACGTTGGGGAGTTTATATCCAAATGCATGAATTGCCAGCTAGTTAAAGCCGAGCAAAAGAAGCCTAGTGGGTTGTTACAGCCATTAGAAATTCCCGAATGGAAATGGGAGCAAGTCTCGATGGATTTCATTGATGGTTTACCAAGGACTAGATCGGGACATGATAGCATTTGGGTGATTGTGGACCGATTAACCAAAAGTGCAAGATTTATACCAGTCAGATCGACCAGAACGGCAGCTAAGTTAGCAGAATTGTATATGAAGTGGGTAGTGAGATTCCATGGAGTACCTAAAAGCATTGTGAGTGACCGAGACCCGTTGTTCACTAGTAGGTTTTGGAAGAGCTTACAAGAAGCTCTAGGGTCAGAGTTACATCTCAGTACCGCATATCATCCTCAGACCGACGGTCAGACGGAGAGGGTGAATCGTATTTTGGAAGATCTCTTGAGAGCATGTATATTGGATTTTGGTGGATCATGGGATGACCATTTGCATCTAGTAGAGTTTGCATATAATAATAGCTACCAATCCAGTATCGGTATGGCTCCGTTTGAAGCTTTGTACGGAAGACCATGCAACTCACCATCATGTTGGATAGAGACTGGCGAGAAGTTTATGCTTGGACCAGATGTGGTGAGGGAAACTTCAGATAAAATCAAGACCATTCAACAACGAATGAAGGCTGCCCAAGATAGGCAGAAGAGTTATGCCGATAAGAGGAGAAGAGACTTAAAATTCTCCGTTGGCGACTTGGTGTTTGTCAAGATTTCTCCGTTGAAGAGCGTAATACGATTTGGCAGGAGAGGAAAGTTGGCACCAAGATTCGTTGGCCCATTCCCTGTTCTTGAACTAGTCGGGAATTTGGCATATAGAATTGACTTACCAGACAAGATGGCGGGAGTTCACAACGTATTTCATGTTTCCCAGTTAAGGAAGTTTGTGCACGACCCTAATGTGGCTATTTCACCTGATCAGTTGGACGATATCGAGGTTGAACCTGAGGCGGTTGGGAACCGTAGGCCTATGCGTATCGTTGGGAACGATACGAAGCAACTTCGAAGGAAGGCGGTGAAATTAGTCAAAGTCCAGTGGGGTGAGGATGAGAAAGACTGTACTTGGGAAACAGAGGAGGACATAAGGAAGAAGTATCCAGAACTCTTTGCCTGGTAAGATTTAATTGGCGATTTAGTTTTCCGCATGCTAGGTTATGTTTGTTTTGCTTGTTTTGCATGTTTGGTTGCTGTGAATGATTGTTAGGCATGCGGGATTCATTGTTTGTTTCTTTGTTAAGGAATTTCGGGGGCGAAATTTCTTGGGGGGGGGGGGGGGGGGAGAATGTAACGACCCGCATTCTACGCATCATAGGATCGTAGAATATTTATTTCTGTCACATACGAAGTCGTATGGTCGTGTAACTTTGGGAGACGACTATTGGGGTCATTTCCCATGTTCATGATTTTTCTCGATTTTTAAATGACCATTTTACCCCTAGTTATCACTATTTTGGCCATAACTTTTGACTGGAAAGGAATTTTGACCTGAAACCACTTCCATTGGCTTCGGATGATGGTTTCTCTTTCCGTAGAGTGGTCACATTAGCCAAACGGACTTACCGTTTGGGAGATATGGCTGAAACAAGTTGCAGATGGTGAAAAACAGCTTAATTGGGCTTAACCGGGTGATTAGCAGCTAGGCCCAAGGGGAATTTCGGGTTTAGAGGTATAGGAGGACTGATTAGGGTTAGGTTATCACTTTCATTTCAGTTTTGAGCCGCCACAAACCTTCTTGAGAACTTGGTAATGGCCTCCATCCTCTAAAACCACTCCAAAACACATTTTTAGTGAAGATTAAGCCTAAACTACATCAAAACAAGGCCAAATAGCAACAAAGCAAGGTTGGAGCTGCTGCTATACATAGGAATTCGATCCAAACAGAGGATATTTCAGATTTGGTGTTTTGTTTTGTGGCCAAGGTGAGTGATTTGCATAGTTTTCGCACTAATTACGGTGATTAAGGGTAATTAGTGAAGATTAGCGAATTTATACGTAAATAAATTCTAGAAAAATTCTTAAAATTCTAAAATAATGTTTTAAGGCTCTGTTAGAAATTTGGGTTAACTTCGATGTGTTTTGCTAATCGTATGCTTAAACATGATTAAGAGGGATTATAGGAAAATGTGAGGTTTTGGCCACTTTTGATCCATTTTGATTCATTTAAATTGTTGTTTGTTGCTTGTGGTTGCTATTACATGTTGCTATGACTCTATGGCATGTTTTATGATTCATTAGAATAGCTAGATTGGTCAAAGACGCCGTCTTATGGCGCGAAACACTCGCTAGACAAGCTGCAGGAAATGCTACAGAGATCCGGATCAGATCGGGTAGGGGATCAGATCGGGTAGGGATCGGATCAGACATATCCGAACCGGACCGGGGCGTGGTACTTTCTGGAGCATGACGTGAAGAGGCAACAAGGAAGGCCTGGTCGGATAGGAGGAGACACCCGAACCGAACCGGATAGGAGGAGATCCGATCCGAATCGAATAGAAGGAGGAGATCCGAACCGAACCGGATAGGAGGAGACACCCGAACCGAACCGGATAGGAGGAGGAGACCCGACCCGAACCGGATAGAGGAGGAGACCCGAACCGAACCGGATAGGAGGAGGATGCCCGAACCGAACCGAATAGGAGGAAGAGACCCGAACCGAACCGAAGAGGACCATAACCCGAGATGCAAAGGTAGTCCAAATGGGAAGTTTGTACCAAAGATTCAGATGGGAATCAACGAGTTAACTTCATGATTGGGCTTTGCTGCGGGACGTGTGCTAAGGGGCTGTCGATGTCTGTAACTTTGGATCACTATGTATAGGGGGTACGTGAACGGATTCAGGGCCACAGTGGTCTAGGTACGACTAAAAGAGCTATAGACCAATGAAGTGGGGTCATTTGTAAAGGTTTAGTCATGACTCCATGGGGTAAGCTTGGTGGTAGCAGTAGTTGTACAAGCCGAACTCCGTCACTACTTCGATGGGTCTAGTGGTTGAAAGCGGTATACATCGTATGCTTTATGCACTGAGTGAGAGATGTGAGGATGGTTGCCATGATTGAATTGTTTGCTATCCCTATGACATGCACACCCCCACCCCCGTATTTCTTTACACCATATGTTGATGGCACCTTAGAGTATTGTACAGTATGTAGTGCTAACTCTTTGGTTGCAGGTCCAGGTTCAGGTATGGTTTAGTATACCTGTTATTGTTCTGTTTAGCTGCTTATCGCTCATACCAGACTTTTTGTCTGACCCAGAGTTTTATGTCTCTTCTTATTACTCTGGGTGCTCACACGAGCAGACTAGAGACAGGTTAGCTGGTGATGCACGGGTAGATGATCCGGAGACGAGCAGGAGGCTTCCACGTACTATATACATAATATTCTCCCTGTGTTGTTGAAGATCACTGCTTGGGCATTGTTGGTGTATCTTCTACTTTAGCTTTCTTTTGCTTAGAGACAGTAAATTTGGAAAAGTTGTAATAAGCTGTATTTGGATTTCCGCCGCTCTGTTGTTGACATTGATTATTAGTTATCAGCTTATGCACTGTCTCGCCTGTTTTATGTCAAGTATGTTATTATTATATTTTATTCCATGCGCCGTGAGACATTATACAGGTTCTTTGGTTAGTTCATTCCCTTCTTTCCTTTTCTTATGACGACCGTCTTGTGCTAGTCGGGCATGTGTACAGCGCACTTTTGGAGGAAATGCAGGCTGGTGCGGGGCGGGCCGTCACATCGTTAGATCTTGAGACCACCTCCGTTATATCCAGAATAGTGAATTTTAGTGCTTAGGCAAGTTTCGCGTAAAATAGTATTCGTATGTGGAAAAGAAAATATAAAAGGCCAAAATTTGAACTAAATTTCGACAGTAATTGGAATTTGATAGTGCTAACGGCAAAACTGGAACCTGAGATCTATCCAGGAAAATTCTAAATGCAGGATATTAGCTATGTATAAAGTCTGAGAAAATTTCTTATTGAATATAAAAAGTTATTAACAAAACAAAACTAAAATAAATTATTTGAAAATGAAAACGAACTCAGATTTTATATCTGAACACATAGGATCGAAGTACGTTAGAAACTGGACCTTATGATTGAAGAATTTCTGAAAACAGTTATCGTTTGATACTCTAACGTGAGGACGGAAGATGCTTGACAAATCAAAAGTTACTATTCCTAAAGATAAGGATGAATAATAGCCATAAGATCTTCCATGCTTATCCATAAGACATGTGTCAAGCATCCGTGCATTACCCCTTTATTATATATACCTTATTCCTTCCTTATCACTCCATTCTTCTTCTTCGAAAATTATTTCTCTCTTCTCCATGGATTGCTCACGTTTTCCCCTTATTAAATAAAAAAATATTTCTTCAAGAAAATAAATAAGAAAGGAAGGAGAAAAGCTAGGAGAAGAATTTATACAACCCTTAGCTAAATTCGGGTGGAGTTTGGTAGCTTTTGAGTGAGGAAATCTCAACTTATAAAGGGGTTTTATTTGCTAGTTTATATGATGCCTATAAGGAGTTTGATGATATGTCTCTTAGGAAATTAATGGTTTATATGTGGTTATATTGATGGTATATGTTTGCTAATGATTCCTAAATAGATTCATGGAGTAAAAATGACATCTTTTTGTAATTTGGAAGTGAAACACCTTATGTTAGTTCACAAAATTTAACCTTTATGGAATATTAGTTATATACATGCCTTAGTTGATTTGTGGTGGTATGTTTGAATTATTTGCAAGTGATTCGATGTGGTAAAGAAAATTAAACCGTTAAACATTCGATTTTTAAGTAGAATTTGGGTAGTCACTTAAGTATGTGAGAAGCTATTAACTGATTAAGGGCTAGTCTAATATCAATAATTGTTAGTGAACTTATATGATTATATGATAATACAAGTTCATTATTGTGACTGATTGTTTGGATTGTGCTCGACCAGTTTATGAGAAAAATTGCTTTTATATTTAGCATTGGGTTGGGTAGATAATACTTGTATGCTAACGCCTTGTGATTTATTTCACGATTTGACTATGAGGTGTTTAGCAATGTTTTTGGGTTCATTTCAATTTTATGAATGTTTTTGAAATGGGATTTTCATAAGAGAAAGGAAATGTTTTCCCGATTTTGGACAGGGAATGTTTTATAAAAATGTTTTATAAGACATAGAGGATTTCGAGGACTTAACCCGATAATTTTGAAATGATTTTGAAATGGAAATCAATATAGATTTTATTATACCTATGATTATTATTGGTGTAAATGGTTTCCCACTTCGGGATATAGAAATGATTTCTATGTGTTACCAATGATCGAGTAACGACCCTGGTGATGAAAAGTCGGGCATGTGCGGACTACGGTCCACGGAAGGTATGGTTCACTCTTGGGAATAGAGAGAGGACGTACCTCGATTATTATCGTGATGGCAGGGTGTACCAGGAGCCTGGTCATCAGGGGAACCTCTCGATCAGGTGGCATATATTTTGATATGCTTGTATAATAGATATTTGAGGTTTTCAAATATGTTTTGACGTGTGACCCGATCACGATTATCTATGAGGGACGCTTCAGTAGCTTCATTTCCAGCGAGTTGAGCGTTGCTCGGCCTTTTGTCCATCCGAGAAAGGAATTTGTTCATCATCTCTTGCTGCCTCCTGAGGAGATCATCTTGCCTTGCCATCTAGCTCTTTAATTCAGCTATAACTCCATACATTTCATCTCTAGTTAAGAATGCTGATGGGACTCTATGAGAGGAAGCCTCGTGGCTATTCTCGTTTCTAGCGCCTTCAGCGTCAGTGCCCTCAGTACAGGAGAAGGTTCTGTCTTTCTTTCGCTTGACCATTGATCCAATAGCCAAATAATTTGCTACCTTTCAAGCTAGAAGGAGAAGTTGTCATGTGCCCCCTTCCTGGCATGTCAAAATGTTAGACCAAAATTTGGCACTAACACCCAATGCAATGTGAAATCCTCACAATCACAGATCACATATCGTAGAATGAAAAAAACAATAAATAAATAGGAGACACACGAGGTTTTTATAATGGTTCGGCTGTAAATGTAGCCTATGTCCACTTTGTAATCTTATCGTTATACTGACAGATTACAAGAATCAGTTACATGCAGACACACAATCTGTGTGTTAAGTGAGATTACAATCAGTTACATCACCAATAAACACAGAGGATGTACATGATTTGTTGGCCACTCTCTGGGCATGTGCGTCTGGTGTGCTTGGCAAGCTTATCCACAAGCAGGGCCCAAGGACTTACCTGACCTCCCTCTAGGAGGCGCCTTACCATGGCCATTGTAGGCAATGATAAGGTCTTAGATGCTTAAATCGGTCCATCGTAGACGCGGAATTAAGGCTTACTCTTTTGATGCTCTACCCTGGCCATCGTAGGCGGGGATAAAGGCTTACACTCCATCCTCCTCCGAGGGGTGCCCTATCCTTTACCATCGTAGACGATGATAGGGGTTTGCATTCCCTTCTACAGGTAACGCGGAACATAAGAAGAGGTAGGACATGCTCTTCTGCGAGCAGAGGTAGGACGTGCTTAGTTCATTGCAGAGGCAGGTCGTACTCTTCTACGAGCAGAGGCAGGGTGTGCTAATTAGATGCTTCGTCACGACCATTTCTGGTGTAGATCAGAGGCTTACTCTTTCAATGCTTTAACCTGACCCTTTCTGTTTTGGGTGCGGAGAAAGGCTTACACACCACCCCTCTCCGGGGGGTGTCTTGCCCTGACTGTTGACCAACTTTTTGGCAAAAGCCGTCGCAGTTCAACAGGTCGAAGCCCAATGTCTAGAAACTTTCTTCAACATCGATCGATCGGTCGATAGAGCAATCCATACTCCAAAAAAGCCAAGGCAAGTTCGGCCCAAACCAGCTTCCTACAAAGCCAGCTCGAGCCAAGGCTGACTCGAGCTAGTCTACTTCAAGCGACAGTTCATCAAGCCCGGAAAAATCGCTATTTTCAATCGACCGAGTTAGCCGCTTCCATCAATGTCGGATCGACCGAATACCTCAGATTCACCTGGAAATATCCATCCAAGCCATTTATTATTCGGACCTATTCTCAAGGCAACAGAGGCGGTCAAACGCTACCAGCCAAGGCTCTCCTTTTAATACACCTCATATCAAGCGCCACGTAAGTCACACTTTCTGTGGATACTATTGTCCAACAGTGAAACTGGTCCTCCAACAGCAACTATGCCCAAGGATCAAGCTCCACGTGTCCAAGCTTTTCTGAAAGGACGGGCCAGGTTGCATCTACCCTAGCTGACTTCTCCATCTATAAATACCTTCTTCCACAAAGAAGAAATGCATGCTATTTTGGGCAATCCAAGCTCTAAAGAAAAGAAGACTTATGGCTTATTCCTCAAATAGACAACTCTTATTCCTCTTAAAAGCTTCTCATCTCCCATCTTTCTTCAAATAGAAAATATATTGTACTTGTAATCGAAAGCAAATCAATACATACAAAGTGGACGTAGGCACCATCTTTGCAGAACCACTATAAAATTCTTGTGTGTTCCCTGTTCTTTTTTACTTTATCATGTTCTATAACTGTTTTTCGTGTGCTCTCCACACGATTGGGGGTTGACTATCACTAGTGACCAACTTTTGACGTCAACACTGACCAACCCTAGCGATGACAATGGTTTCTATCCATTTGTAGTTTGACCTATCTTAGGTTAATTCGAGCTTTGAGAGGGTTTCCATACCCTTAGTCGTGTGAATTTTCTCGGAGAAGACCTTCCTTTACTCATTTACCATTAAGAAGTATGGCCTTAAATGTTCTGAGTTCCATGTTCTTAGAACAAGATCACCATTTGGTTTGCATACTCGATATGTCCTCGGTATGACTTCTTGATGGATGACTAAGGGTCCTTCCCAATTTGGTCCAAGCGGACCATCCAATGGGTTCTTTGTGTTGGCCATTACCCTTCGTAAGACCAAATCTCCTTTTGTGAAGGTTTTAGTTTTGACCTTTGAGTTGTAGTACTTTGTGACTCTCCTTTGGTATTCAGCCGTTCTGATCATAACTCGTCTCTTAATCCTTGTATTAGGTCTAAATATTCCTTCTTTAACTCTTGATTTGGATAAAATGCATAGGCTATCCTTCCATGTGAAGGGATTTCAACCTCAACCGGAAGCATGGCTTCGCATCAATATGTCAAAGAAAATGGAGTATGTCCTGTCATCGTTTTAGCAGAAGTTCTATATACCCAAAGCACTAAGGGTAATTATTCATCCTAATTTCCATTGGCTTAATTTGGTCGTTTCTTGAGGATTGTCTTTATAGTTTTGTTTGTAGCTTCGACAACTATGTTTGCCTTTGGATGGGCTATTGAGGAAAAGCTTTTGATAATTCTATTCTTATCACAAAACCAAGTGAATTCCTCGCTCTCGGATTGTGTTCTATTGTCTGATATGATCTTGTAAGGAATCCCAAAGCGAGTAACAATATTCTTTATCACAAATATCAACACCTTCTTATATGTGATTGTCGAAAGGGGTTCTGTTTCTACCCATTTGGTAAAGTAATCAATGGATACTACGGCATACTTGGCTCCACCTTTAGAGATTGGTAGGGGTCCGATCAAATATAAACCCCATACATCGAATGGCCAAGGGCTTGAGATAGTGGTTAACTCACTAGGTGGAAGCCGGGGTATTTTAGAATACCTTTTACATTTCTCGCACTTCTTGACATACTCAGTTGCTTTATTAACCATTGTGGCCAATAATAACCTTGTCGCATGACCTTTTTAGCTAGCTTAATCCCATTGAAGTGGTCTCTGCATAACCCTTCATGTGCTTCTTTCAAAAATTAAGCCCATTCTCGAGGTTTACACATCTTAAGTAGGGAATTGAATGCCCTTTCTTATAGAGTATTCCATTTGTAATCACAAACGTAGGGGCTTGGTGTTTTATCTTCCTCGCATCCTTCCTACTAAGGGGTAGAGTCCTGTTCAAACGGTAATCTATGATATGAGTCATCCAAGTATTTTCATGATGGTAATTCATGTCTGTTGAAGGAGGTTCCTCACCAGAAGCTACCTCCCTATCCATTTTGTCCCCTCTTTCAAAGCTTGGGATCTAATTAGGATTAACAATTCTTTTCCTATTTCGGGCTCTTCGTGCTCGATACTGGGTCTTTCTTAGTATTCTATAGGGATTTGTAACGACCCAGAAAAATGCGATCTTGGTTATCCGATATACAACACAAATCGAACATCCAAGGATCAAAAATAACTGAATAGTTAATGAAAGAAATTAGAGGGTGAGGAAAGATAAGATAGAAACTTAGAATAGAAGAAGAAAAGAAGAACTTACATCATCAGAGTAACACGAATCTCACAGCGGAACGAATAACATATAATATATAACATA
Organism: Allium sativum; assembly: GCA_030737875.1. Lineage (NCBI taxonomy): Eukaryota > Viridiplantae > Streptophyta > Magnoliopsida > Asparagales > Amaryllidaceae > Allium > Allium sativum. The sequence goes on from CM060912.1 coordinate 19,860,784, forward strand.
ACTTTGAAGTAAACAGTTATGTATACAATAGCACTTCAGAGTACAACACTTACAACACAGCGGAAATAACTATAGCTATGTGGACTTGAAGCCTCCTGCTCCAAGCTCTCCAAGTATCTGTAAAATCCTGACTACTTGACTGCCCGTACAAAATTAGGCACCCAAGAGTTTAGGGAAAACAAAACAAAATAAACTCCGGGTCAGTCATGGGACTGGTATGAGTAATACAGTTTAAACAGTTTGAACAAGTAAACGATATCTCATAAGACCACGCCGTACAACGAAACGGGTTTTTCCCTTATGAGAATCCAAAATATCTTTATATCAAAAACCTTTTGATATTATAATATTTTGGATTCTCATAAGGGAAAAACCTGTTCCGTTGTACGGCGTGGTCTTATGAGATATCGTTTACTTGTTCAAACTGTTTTACTCATACCAGTCTCATGACTGACCCGGAGTTTATTTTGTTTTGTTTTCCCTAAACTCTTGGGTGCCTAATTTTGTACGGGCAGTCAAGTAGTCAGGATTTTACAGATACTTGGAGAGCTTGGAGCAGGAGGCTTCAAGACCATATAGCTATAGTTATTTTCGCTGTGTTGTAAGTGTTGTACTAGGAAGTGCTATTGTATATATAACTGTTTACTTCAAAGTTATGTTATATATTATATGTTACTCATTCCGCTGTGAGATTCGTGTTACTCTGATGATGTAAGTTCTTCTTTTCTTCTTCTATTCTAAGTTTCTATCTTATCTTTCCTCACCCTCTAATTTATTTCATTAACTATTCGGTTATTTTCGATCCTTGGATGTTCGATATGTGTTGTATATCGGATAACCAAGATCGCATTTTTCCGGGTCGTTACAGTTAGTATCAGAGCAGAGGTTAAGTTATTACCTTGGCTCTGTGGCGTGACTTGGTAGAGATAGGGTTAGTAATACCCTAGATTGAGTTTGAGTGTATATATACGAGTGCGTATTTGTAATTTGATATAAAGTGGTTTTATATTGTGGAGATTCATTGGTTGAGTTGTTTATGGGTTCTGGTCGATCAGTTTGATCCAGTGTATCGGTAGGAGTTTATAAACACTCGAATACGATGGGTCGTCGCGATATGTTTTGAAAAGAGGGTAAATTAAAATAAGTTTACCCAAGGTATATCTTGATATAGAGAAGATATATATATATATATATATATCAAAATTATAATATAGTGGATATATTGGTTGTTATTATAATCAAGTAAGATTATAAATTAAATGGTTATGTAAATAACCAATCAGAATTCAGATTATTAAAATGAATTGAATTAAATCTGAAATTTAAATCATAATTGAAACTGAAACCCTAGAAATTTGGAACAGAGTTTGTAAATAGACTTGGATTAAATATATGTAAATTTTTAAGATCTTGGGAGATTTTAAATTGTATTCCAAGAAATTGTGAATGATATTTTGAACTGATTTCAAAATAAAAGGGTTAAAGAATGATTTTGAAAACGGTTTTCAAACTGAAAGTGATATAGTATTGAACTCACCTTAATAGCTGGAAAATAGATTCTGATGATGAATCTAGACATCATCAGTGTTAATTTTCGAGTTCTAAGTGACGAATACTACCAAAGATTTTGTTTTTGAATTGTTTAGAAAAACAAGTTGTTTTGAACTTCGAAGGGGGAGTTTGATTTTTGAGAAAAAAAAAGATGTTTACAAACTCCCAGAAATAGATGGTTTAATTTAAAACAAATTAAATGTGAACGTGTGAAAGCAAATTGGGATTTAGAATAAGGTCAGTTAAGTGGTAACTGAAGTTGAATTGAAATCGAATAAGATTGGATTTGTGAAATTAGAATCCGAAATGGTATTGGATTGAGGAGTTAAGGAATTGAAAATCAAGAATTGAACTTGAGTTGAAATGGGATTTGGCTTGGTTAAAAACGAATGGTTGTGTTGGAGATAAAAGTGATTTCAGAATTTTATTGGGATAACATTGGTATATGCTGAGTTGATAGCATATGGAAGTGATAGAGTTGATATGCCCGACAAAAAGGTACAAGTTTATATTTCATATGGCATGAGATTTTGATGAGCCGAATTGGCAAGCCGCTTGGCTGTTTGATTTTCTTTTGGGTTGGAGATGGCCCAAAGAGGCAAGTTGGAGTTTGACCTATCGACCAGTACAAAGGAGGTGCTGGTGAAATTTTTCGAAAAGTTAAGGAGTTAGAAAATTTTCAGGATTTTTGAAAATTTTCGTTGATAAGAATTAATTAATATTTTAATTGAAATTAAATTGGTTCGGTTGAAACTGAAGTTGAGAAGTGAACAAATATGTTCTAACCAGTCGATAGGGTCGTCCTCTACCTTAGCAGTTTCGAGGACGAAATTATTTTAAGTGGGGAAGAATGTAATGACCCGCATTTGCAGAGGTATTATAATTAATTTATTTAATTATATAGATGCTGACATAGTGAATTAAATGGTGGTTTAATTAAAGAATGGCGAATATTTAATTTAAAATAATAAATTAATTAATATATTTAATTCTGAAATAATCAGAATTGGCTGAAATGGCGATATGGTGTGAACTGGATCATCAGTGATATTTAATTCAGTTTAGAATTGAATTTGAATAACGAATATATTATTTGAACGATAGTTTGAACGTTTAATTATATTATAATTAAAATCGAGCTTGAAATGACGCTGCAGTTCGCAATTTGGCGATTTGATCTTCAACTGAATGTACATGATTCGTTTTAAATCGGATTTCTGTGAAACAAGAAACGTATGGAGCTGGTGGATTATATCTTTCTAGTGGAAGAGAAATATCGGGATTTCGTCGTGTAGATTTTGAGTTATGTCCAAATCAAATTTCAAAAAAGTCGCTGTGGAATTCCTTTATATTTTATAAAGGAATTATTTATATTTTAAAAAGGAATTTTAATATAAATCGAATATCGGGTTGACCCTGATTTGAAATATCGAGTTATAAATCCCAGTGGATCTGTATGATATTCTGCTGTGAATATATACGATAATATTAATTTATTTAATTATATTTAAATATATTTATATATATTTATATATTTAAATGGGTCATCAACAGCTTTAAAAATAGCCGATTTTGCAAACGAAGTCGGAATTCGACAAAACTAGTTTTGTTGGATCCGCAATGTCAAATAGTTGTTAGATTTCCAGTTTCGTGATTTTTGGGGTCACTGTGTGGCCATACGGATTTTTAGAGTGGAAAACAGTCAGTATTTTGACAGTTAAAAATACATTGTGTGAGCATACGAAGTCGGAATTCGACGAAACCAATTTCGTTGGGTCCGTAATGTCAAACTCTAGTGGCATGCAAATTTTCGTGATTTTTGGGGGTCATATGTGATCACATGAATTTTTAGAAGGGAAAAACGAATATTATAATAGAAGATATTTACCAAAATATCTAGATATTTATAACCTCTATAAATACCCCCTAAACAATCCTTAAAACCTAGTTTCCATCCTCATTCGGTCAACACATTTTCCGCCACCATCAGTTTTTCTTCAAACGTGAGAATGTTCAACTTCCAAAAATCAAAATAAAACCATGAAGATTTCTATAAACCGGAAAGAGTATATGGTTGAGTTCCTGAGAGTATACTCTACCTCCTCATATGATTTTTGTGTGGTTCGAAACCCATTGGGTCAATGCGGATATACACAGCGTCGGTTTAAACAAACTAGGGTTGCCATTCGATTTTTGTTTTAGGCAACGATTGAGGTTTTTAATGTTGAATTGGGATTTGTGGTATGAAGTAACATCTGTTCGCCAAAAATTGGGGGTTTCGGTGATGAAGAAGGTCGATGTCTACTGAGGGGTCTTCCGGGATATGGTGCGACGCGAGGGAGGCTAAGGCGTCGAGTTGGGAAATGGTGGTTTGGGAGGAAGGAGTTTCGAACGAGGAGGATAACGTTGATTTCGGTTTTGAAATCGGTGGAGTTTTGATGTGGTAATTTGGTTTGGAGTTGGGAAATGGAGTTCGGGTGTTGGTTACAGGAGTTCACGATGGGTTTGGGAAGATGAAGAGCGGGTCTGGGTTATATGGGAACGGGTTGGGCTTTGGGAAAATTGGTGAGCCCAAATTAATATATATAGTGTTAGTTTTATTTATATAAATGTATATACAACTTGTATTTATCATAACTTGACCATACGGTATCGAAATCGAACAAACCAGGATCCGATAGGATCGTATGGACGGGAGCAACACAATGAGACTGACCGGGAGTGGATCGGGGACAGTTACAATTTATGGCAAAATAAATTGTCAGACTGAATCAAATAATGCAAACCGTTATTTAACGGCTAACGCGCAAATGTGAGTAAATCTCACTAACTCAGAACAGTTTATAATTTCATGTTGTATTTTTAGAAATGTTAGAAATTGTCTGTTTGATTGTGTGTTGACTGTTTGATTGAACTACTAGTCAGTTAATGAAATATTATATATATATATATATATATAAACAGTTATATAGTTATATATTGATTCTGTTTATCAGAATAATTCATATTGAACTGAAAGTGATGACAATCATGTTGTGTAACATCTGTGGATGCAGGGAAACAAGTTGGAGGAATCCGACTGGATTCCTCAACAGTTATTTTATTGTTTTTCATATATTTTGATATATGATGTGAATTATAACCTGTTGTTGATTGTGTGTGTATGGACGATATTGGATATCGAAATTTGATATGTTAAATACCGTAACATACTGGAATGTTGATAAGGGGATTTTCAAAGTGATATTGAAAATAAAATATTTATAAATAGAATATTTATAAATAAGAGATATTTATAAATTTGAATATTTCTAAATAAGGAATATTTCTAAATTGGAATATTTATAAATATGAGATATTCAGAAAGGAAATAATTCCAAAACATTTTCTTTTTGAATGGAAAGGCCCGTGTGGCGGGTTTGGGGATTTTCCCGATGCTCCCGGTACAAAGGAGGTTATGGCGAATTTTCCCGGGAATATAAGGAGTTAGAATATTTTTCAGAAATCAAAATGAAATAGAAATGTTTGTAAAACCTTTACAAATGAAATTGAAAAGGAGATATATTTGTTAATCAAATATAAAGGGATTTATTTGTTAATCAAATATAAAGGGATTTATTTGTTAATCAAATATAAAGGGATTTATTTGTTAATCAAATATAAGGAGATATATTTGTTAATCAAATATAAAGGGATTTATTTGTTAATCAAATATAAAGGGATTTATTTGTTAATCAAATATAAAGGGATTTATTTACAAATCAAATATAAAGGAATATATTGGTAAAGCATAGATAAAGAGTTAAAAGAATTTATTTATTTAGGAAATAAATAAAAGTAAAAAGGGTTTATTTATTTAGGAAATAAATAAAGATTAAAGGAGATATTTATTTGTTAAATAAATAGAATTAAAAGGAGATATTTATTTGTCAGAATAAATAGGATTAAAAGAAGATATTTACTTGTTAGAATAAATAGAATAAAGGAGATATTTATTTGTTAAGTAAATAGGAGGTGTTAAATGAGATATTTATTTATAATTAGGACAGGTTAAGTGAATTATTTATTTGGTAAATAAATAAGATATTATAAAGGGATTATTTACTTAGGAAATAAATAGAAATGAAAAGAAAAACGTTATATAAAGAAAACCGCTATAAGAAGGGAAAACGTTATAAAAGGGAAATCATTTTTAAAGTGAAGAACCGTTACTAAAAGTAAATCTTTAAAAAAAGAATAAACGTTGTTAAAAAGGAAATCTTTATAAAGCGAAAGGAGTTAAATCGAATATGGTATTCTAAAGGAGTTAAATCGAATATGGTATTCGAAAGGAGTTAAATCGAATATGGTAATCGAAAGGAGTTATCGAATCTAGTTATTCGAATAGAGTTAAATCAGTTAGAGTTAATCAGTTAGAGTTAATCAGTTAGACTTAATCGATAGAGTTAAATCGAACTAGAATTATTCAAATGGAGTTAATCGAATTTAGTTTATTCGAATAGAGTTGAAATGAGTTAATCGAATTTAGTTATTCGAAGTGAGATAATCAAATCAGAAATATTCGAAGTGAGTTGATCGAATCTAGTTATTCGAATAGAGTTAAATAAATAAGAGTTATTCGAATCAGTTATTCGAATAGAGTTAAACACATATGAGTTATGGAATTTGTCATTCGAAAGGAGTTATCGAATTTGTCATTTGAAAGGAGTTATCGATTATAGTTTAATCGAAAGGAGTTATCGATTATAGTTCAATCGAAAGGAGTTATCGAATTTGTCATTTGAAAGGAGTATCGATTATAGTTATTCGAAGGAGTTATCGAATTTGTTATTCGATAGGAGTTAATCAAGTTGAGTTAAATGAGTTGAGTAAGTCAAGTTAACCAGTTAGAGTTAAACAGTTAGAGTTAACCAGTTAGAGTTAAACCGATAGGGGTAATTAAATAGAGCTAGTAGAATTTGCGTTAATCGAATACTAGTTTATTCGAATAGAGTTAAATAAAAGGAGTTATCGAATTCGTCATTCGAAAGGAGTTATCAAATTTGTCATTCAAAAGGAGTTATCGAATTTAGTTATTCGAAGGAGTTATCGAATTTAGTTATTCGATGGAGTTAATCGATTTAAGTTAAATCAAAAGAGTCAATCAAATCTAGTTCATTCGAATAGAATTAAAAGAGTTGGATTCGTAAATTATATCCAGAAGTCACGTAAGGAAGTGTTGAAGAGTTAAAAGATAAACTTTCTCTATTTCAAGATTTGAAATGTTGTTCAGTTAAGGTTTAAGAGGTAGTTATACCCCAACTTGATTGACTTCGTTTTTAGTTTAGAAATGGTTAAGGTTCGAGAGTGAAAGTGGTTAAGTGAATTTAGTAAATAAGTATAGTGGTTTGAGTTGTCGTCGCGATGTTGATTTAAACATCTGTTTAAATCCAAGTAAGAAGATTTGGAAATGTTTTCCAAATAGAATCAGAAACATAATCTAATATTGAAATTGGAAATATGGATTAGAAATGGAAATGTTTTCCAGTGTTAACGTATATTTTCTAAACATAGAAAATAAGGAAATATGAATATATATATATATATATATATATATATATATGACTCATGATTGATTGATAGAATTTCCATTTGGAAATAATATCGTTGTTTGCACACGTGTTTTTCTTTGATAGTTAAATCACAGACTATCAAAGTTTTGACCATTTTAACGTTGTTAATATGGAGAGACCGGTTGGATTATTATCCAAAGAACCACTCTGTATTGGCATAAGCGTTGCGAATCATATATGCCAAAGATAATTGAAGACGGAGTAAAGTGCAAGGGCTATTGTATAAGTCTTAGATAACAGTGCCTAAGATGGATGTACTGAATAGTGCCTTCGGTTCATCCGGTTCCTGTATGACTTGTATGGATGAATGTCTGATCGTCGCTAATCTATGAATTAGAAAAGCGCGATATTTGTAATAAAATTCTGCAAGCGCACAGGTGTGTAGCATACAGGTCGAACACAGGGAGGTAAATTAAAATCAAATTATTTATCTAATCTCTTGGGCGAGTTAGACGAAGCTTGGAGATTTTGTTGAAATAAAAACAAATTGAAATTGCGAATTTAGGATTATCGTTGAATCTAATCAACGATTAATCACTAAAGAAAGTAAATTGCAAAACAAGAACAACAATGCAGAAAATAAAAGTGCAGAATAAGAAGAACAAAAAAAATAAAATTAGGATTGTCATTGAAACTAATCAAACGACTAATCACTAAAGAAACAAATGTAAAATACAATTGGTGCTCTTCCAAAACTAATTGTGAAGACAACACCTATTGCTAAGAAAGAAAAATGCAGAAATAGTAAAAAGGAAGAACTTTTATTAATGGAGAAGAGAATACAGAATAATGGATGGTGGCTACAATGACGTTACAAGGGTATTTATATGATAGATAGCCAAACCCTAACCATAACCCTAATACAATGATAGATGGGCCTTAGTTAAATCTATTAAATTTTTGGCCTTTCTTCTTTTCCTCTTGGTTCTTTGACAAGCTTCCCTTGATTTGTGAAATTCTTGGTCTCTCTACCAATCATTTTCTTGTCCAACAGAAACTAGATGTGAGATCTTCATCAACAATTCTTCAAAATGTAAATATATACCAATTTGATCTCCATTTCTCTATTTTTCTGGTTGCATGCGGGCTGGGTTGGAATATCTGTAAAAGTAACAAAACAATACCCAAGTAATATTTATTTATATACAAAAGATAAGAAATAAGAGCATAAAATAAACACATTTCTATGTCAATCAACTACCCCCTCACTTATCTTTTACTCGTCCTCGAGTAAAACAAGAAATGAAAAAACTAGACTAGATAGGTCACACTTTCGTAGGAAACACGATTGCATTGAGCGTATGCAACAAGCCATTAAACCTCTAGGTGTCCCTAGTAGGACGAGTGGTGTCTCGTGAGGGTTTTCAGCGGATACTACCCACAAAATCCAAATGCAGTATGCTATGATTCTAATGAAACCACATGAATGCAATGGAAATATGCAAAATAAAAGCAAAAATGAAAACAAGACTTGTTTCTGAAGTGGTACAACAAATTAAATTAACAATTTCTAGTCAGTTGATTTTATTTTAGATACCTCAACTTGTCACAAATTTTCAATATAAATCAAGTTTTCAAATGTTAAATTCCAGTATGGCCAGTTAGTTCGGTCGATAACATAGCGCAGCCTTGAAATAAATTCTTAGTTTGCTTGGCATAGTTTGCAAAGTGGTATTATTATTTTCTCGTGTATGGCTAGTCAAATCAATAAGGTCAAGACGTGTTTGGGCATCATCGCTTATTCTTTATTCTATAAAATTTTAAAATTTATGTTCAAGTACATACACCTAACTTAGAAGACCAAGGTTTACCACCCATGCACTGCCTCGTAGACTAACAAAGAGTAGGTAAAGAGCTTGGCGGATTGTGCAGGCCGACTTTGACTTTGTCAACAACGTGTCGGTAATCCTTAGGTGTCCAATCTCATAAAATGAGACCAAGATATTCCAACGCTGACTTTGTTAACAATATGTCGGATAGAGCTTGGCGGGTTTGCACACCAACGCTTGATATACAAGCAATGTTGGATACCCTTGGATTACTGTTATTATTATTGAAAATATAAGCATAAAAGAGAGTTACGCGAATTCAACTTAACACAACTTAGTTTTAAAGATTTGAAAAGCCAATATAAGTATTTTAAGTCCTCCACTTATTTAAACAAAGTCTACAATATAGAATAGATTTCATGGCCATCACCTAAGAATCTCCCTATGTACCGGTTACACTATTATCCCTCAAAATTAAACTTTTCATTATATTTCAAATTCGAATTTAGCTGAGAGAGAAAAATACTATCAACTGGCTAAAAATTGTAAACTTATTTTGTTGTATCAATTGAAAATGAGTCGTATTTCAAAAAAAAAATTGGCATGTTACTACAGTCTAAAATGCATGATGGTCCTATTTAAATGATGAAAATGAAAAGAAAGAAAAATAAAGAAAAAAAAACGAAAATGAGTGAAATGCAGACTCCCCCCCCCACACTAGAACTAAATAGTGTCCACACTGTAGTTTTTTTCTATAATTGAAAGATAGTACCCAAAGGTGTATCAAATGCAGAATGATTTGTAAAATGAAATGCAATTTAACCACTATATGCGAATTCCAATTATATACAAAATGAAAATTATAATGACGGTGAGTTTTATGTGAAAAATGAGATTTTTCTTTCCCTCTACACTTGCCTCTATCGAAAATGATGGATGATGATTTCGTATCTGATTTTTGAGGTACAAAAGGCATGTCATTGAGATCTAAGATCAAAATCCTTCCTATAAAATTTTTGTCGTGCCAATGATTTAAATCATTCAACTGAAGATTATTATAGTCCCATAAGCCTGAGTTTTTAACAATGATTTCTTCTGATGCTATGGAATTAGGATTATGTTTGAGACGTTCCATATATCCATCCTCGTCATTCAAAAGTTTAAGCTCATCTTCGAACAATTCCTCAAAAGACATAGTGCACACGTCAACTGAGGAAAATGAAGTTTTTAGAGGAGATAATTCAGATGTGCCATCTAAAGCTGTTTGTATTATGTCAACTTCTCCTATTCCGATCTCTTTGAGTTGATGAAAAATATTCAATTCAATGGTTAAGTGCCCAAACGATAGTTGAAGTTGGCCGCTCCTACAATTAATGATAGCATTTGAGGTTGCTAAGAAGGGACGACCCAAAATCAATGGAATTTGACTACCCTGACTCAAAACAGGCTCCATTTCTAGAACTATGAAATCGACAGGGAAGTAAAATTGTTCAATTTGAATCAAAACATCTTCAATTATACCCAATGGTTTTTTAAAAGATTGATCAGCTAATTGAAGAGTGATATTTGTTGGTTTAATCTCCCCTAATCCAAGTTGACGATAAACAGTGTAAGGAAGAAGATTTACACTTGCACCGAGATCAAGTAGGGCACGAGATGTGTGAATGTTTCCTATTTTGCAATCAATTGTAGGGCAACCGAGGTCCTTGTACTTGACTGGGGTAGGATTCGAAAGAATGGAGCTTGTATTCGCAGTTAGAAAGGCAGTTTTAGGAACATTAGTGGCTCGTTTTCGGGTGCATAGCTCTTTAAGACACTTGGAATATTGAGGAATTTGTTCGATGGTGTCTAAGAGTGGAATATTGACACGAACTTGTTTGAAGATTTCAAGAATTTTTTCAAAATTTGCATCCTTCTTCTTATTGTTAAGCTTGTGAGGATAAGGGGCTATTGGTTTATAGACTCTTTCAGAAATTTGATCGTTCGAAGAAGAAGGTTTCGATGTGGAAAGTGATTGAGGTACAGGAATAGAAGGTGAGATGCTAGGATTGCCAACATTAGAGGAGGAATTATTATCAGGGTTGCTGACATTAGAAGAAGAGATGTTGGGGTTGCCAACATTATTGTCAATCATTTTTCTAAACCTCAGGGTGGTGACAACGTTAACCGAATTATTTCCATCCTCACAAGAATTCAAAGTACGAGAGTTATATTTTGGATTCACCTCGGGTTGACTAGGCAACTTTCCTCGCTCATTGCTTTTCATTAGTTCCTTCTTCATATTCATCATTTGTTCGAGTTTAACATCTTGATTATTTATTTGTTTTTCTAATCGAACGATATCTTGTGACGGTTGAGAAGATTGGGAGGATTGGTTTGATGATTGAAAGTTGGGGTGCCTATAAGGTTCACTCGAAGGCTCAGGTTGAGGTGAAACATGAGAATTTTGAGGACTAGAAGAAAATGGAGCTTGGTATAATGAATTTGGTATCATGTGAGATGGATTTGCGACATTATTTGAATTAGACCATGAGAAATTTGGATGATTTCTCCAACTAGGGTCAGATGTGGATGAGTAAAGACCATTTTGAGCTATGACATTGACTTGGTCTTGGGGTAGTCCATTGAATTGAGGAGTTTGAGCCTCTAAGGGAATATGAATTGTATCCACGACATGCACTCCTTTAGTGGAAGCACGGATGGGAACGCGAATGGACTCCCATTGCATGTCCTTTTCAGAATAATCCTCTAAGAATTTCCAAGCTTCATTGGCCGTTTTAGACATAAAATCTCCCCCACACATTGATTCTAGTTGAGTTCTAGTCTGATAGTTTAGACCCTCATATACAATTTGACATAAGTAATCTTTTATGATTCCATGATGAGGACAACTATACAGTAATTGGTTGAACCTATCAAAGTATTTTGAAAAAGTTTCCCCCTCATTTTGAGAAAATTGATTTATTTCAGTTCGAATTTTCAGAGTTTTGTGAAAAGGAAAAAACTTTTTCAAGAATACGCTGACGAATTCATCCCAACTTCTTATTGACTGTTTAGGAAGAGAATTTAGCCATCTTTTAGCGCTTTCAAGTAGTGCAAATGGAATTAGCCTTAGCTTGATTGATTCATTAGATAATGTTGCATTTGAGTTGTGGATGAATACAATTCAAATTCACTTAAAAATTCATAAGCATTTTCAGAACCAGTAAATTTTGGTACCCCTTGAATAAAAGAATGTTTAAGCTCAAAATTTCCTTCAACTAGTGGAAGTACTATGACAGAAGGTTGAACGGTTCTAGTTGGATAACATCGATCACGAAGAGACAAGGGTCTATCCATTTGGATATTGAGATTTTGAAAATTTCGATTTATTTGATTTTGATCCCCAAAGTTTGGAAAGTTGTGATTCACTCGATTTTGATCCAATTCGGTTGGAAAATTTTGGTTGATTCGAGAACCCCTAGGAGAATTTTGTTAGCTCACACTTTTTTCACTCATTGTTGTTAAATGCATGCACAGAAATTAGCTACAATGAAATTTTCTGTCCTTAATAGCTCCTAACCCAAAATTATATAGTGACACGTTTGATTACTTAGATCAGAAGATTTCTTAGCCAGTTAACGGACAGGAGTTATCGGTGCACCAGGAACCACCCTAGCAATGCAGCCGAAGGTTTAAGTACCTTCAGAGTAACAACCGATATAATATTTACGAATCACCGTAATATCTATAAATGGTTATTTCTCTGTCGTTGTAGTATAGTGGTGAGTATTCCCGCCTGTCATGCGGGTGACCCAGGTTCGATCCCCGGCAACGGCGCCAAAAACTTGATCGTCGCTAATCTATGAATTAGAAAAGCGCGATATTTGTAATAAAATTCTGCAAGCGCAGAGGTGTTTAGCATACTGGTCGAACACAGGGAGGTAAATTAAAATCAAATTATTTATCTAATCTCTTGGGCGAGTTAGACGAAGCTTGGAGATTTTGTTGAAATAAAAACAAACTGAAATTGCGAACTTAGGATTATCGTTGAATCTAATCAACGATTAATCACTAAAGAAAGTAAATTGCAAAACAAGAACAACAATGCAGAAAATAAAAGTGCAGAATAAGAAGAACAAAGAAAATAAAATTAGGATTGTCGTTGAAACTAATCAAACGACTAATCACTAATGAAACAAATGTAAAATACAATTGGTGCTCTTCCAAAACTAATTGTGAAGACAACACCTATTGCTAATAAAGAAAAATGCAGAAATAGTAAAAAGGAAGAACTTTTATTAATGGAGAAGAGAATACAGAATAATGGATGGTGGCTACAATGACATTACAAGGGTATTTATAGGATAGATAGCCAAACCCTAACCCTAACCCTAATACAATGATAGATGGGCCTTAGTTAAATCTATTAAATTTTTGGCCTTTCTTCTTTTCCTCTTGGTTCTTTGACAAGCTTCCCTTGATTTGTGAAATTCTTGGTCTTTCTACCAATCATTTTCTTGTCCAACAGAAACTAGATGTGAGATCTTCATCTACAATTCTTCAAAATGTAAATATATACCAATTTGATCTCCATTTCTCTATTTTTCTGGTTGCATGCGGGCTGGGTTGGAATATCTATAAAAGTAACAAAACAATACCCAAGTAATATTTATTTATATACAAAAGATAAGAAATAAGAGCATAAAATAAACACATTTCCATGTCAATCAATGTCTGACAGAGTATTTCTGGAAAGGTCACGTACAGTGATTTCTTCACCCGTACCAAGAGTGGAAGCGGAGAAGGAAACTTCTTTTAGCTGACATGTAATGTATGGTTGTAGACGTCAAGTTAGTGATTTTAATGGATCCGACGATGTGACATTTGAAGTGAATCTGATGTGATGATAATGCGTAACTTCTAGCCTCATCATCCGGTAAATGACAGAAATCGGGCAGGCACCGAAGTAGGGTGTATAATCACCTATCTAGAGAATATTCATTTGCTTCTTTAATCTATCAATGATGTCTCATATATATATACGGGAAATGGTTGCTGATCCCAACCGTTGGTGATATACATTCGATACACTCAAGCAAAATGAGTGGTCGGTCATGTGTGGCTGAGTTACAAGATGTTCCTGTTGAACTCCATTGTATCGTTCCTAGAGTACACTGATCGGAAGGTGGTTCCATACCTTGTCATAGTTGGAAACCCATTACCCAATACGTGCTTGCGGTTTTGATTGTATACTATATGTAGAACGTGAGATGAAAGCGTTTCTGCTAGATGGTTATTATATTGTGGTTGATAGACATTATTATAATATCAAAAGGTTTTTGATATAAAGATATTTTGGATTCTCATAAGGGAAAAACTCGTTCCGTTATACGACGTGGTCTTATTAGATATCGTTTACTTGTTCAAACTGTTTAAACTGTTTTACTCATACCAGTCCCATGACTGATCCGGAGTTTATTTTGTTTTGTTTTCCCTAAACTCTTGGGTGCCTAATTTCGTACGGGCAGTCAAGTAGTCAGGATTTTACAGATACTTGGAGAGCTTGGAGCAGGAGGCTTCAAGACCATATAGCTATAGTTATTTCCACTGTGTTGTAAGTGTTGTACTCTGAAGTGCTATTGTATATATAACTGTTTACTTCAAAGTTATGTTATATATTATATGTTATTCGTTCCGCTGTGAGATTCGTGTTACTCTGATGATGTAAGTTCTTCTTTTCTTCTTCTATTCTAAGTTTCTATCTTATCTTTCCTCACCCTCTAATTTCTTTCATTAACTATTCGGTTATTTTCGATCCTTGGATGTTCGATGTGTGTTATATATCGGATAACCAAGATCGCATTTTTCCGGGTCGTTACAGGATTACTCGAGTTTAAGATGCTCCTCGGGAGCTGGCCAATTTGGCTAGTGAATCAGCTTGGGTATTCATCCCTTTGGGTATTTGATGTATTGAGAAATCCTCAAACTGGAAAAGTATCCTTAATATCCTTTTTACGTATAGGGCCAGCCGCGCATCCTTGGTTTGATAGGTTTGCTTTATCTGATTTACCATTAGTTGCGAATCACTAAAATCTCTATTCAAGCTATCTTTAACTGTAGTACTAGATTTAACCCTGCCATCATTGACTTTATTAGGCCGCATTATTAGTATCTGCAAATCCTAACTTCATTGCATAGTGTAAGCTCTGCCAATCAGGGGTAATTATGATGTAACCTGCCCCTGCTCCTTGTTCATTTGAAGCCCCATCTACAAACAGTTGCCACTTAGCCTTTAAGTCATTCCCTTTAGTTGAATGCTCTGTAATGAAGCTCGTGCATTCATTCACAAAGTTTGCAAGAGCTTGTCCTTTGATTACTGCTCGAGGTTGAAACTCAATCTCATATTGGCTAAATTCAGTTCCCCATTTCACTAACCTTCCTGAGGTTTTTGGCTTGCTAAAAACTTGCTTAAGAGGAAAACTAGTCAAGACCATAATAGGGTGTGCTTAGAAGTAGCCCCTAAGCTTCTGTGCTGTAAGTATTAGGCAATTAGCTATAAGTATTAGGCAATATGCTAATTTTTTCATCATGAGGTATCAGGTTTCGTGTAACACCCCACCTCCGTTAAGGTCACTCACAAAGGGAATGCCTTAACTTTGGTGGAGCATTTTAGTAAACAGAACAGAAACTTACAAGACAGATAAAACAGTACTTGAAATTTTTTAACTTTATTATAGCGGAAACAGAAAATTAATATGGTTACATCCTTTCAATTTCAGAATTCAAGTACAAAATATCAGTCTTGTACAAAAGCCTTCAAAATGCATAGTTTAAAATCATAATCCCCATGGAACGGAAGCCACACAGAGCCAAGCCATACTTTAAGCACTTCAAGCAAAGAGAAATCCGGGTCAAGCTAAAGTATTTCCCTCCTTGGATAACCTGGGGGGGAAACGGAAGAAAGGAGGCGAAACAACAAGGGTCAGACAAAAAGTCTGGCAAGTCCAGTGACTTTCAGCATATGAACAGATAATAATAATATGATATGAACATAAAACTGGATGTGAGATAACTATAACAGGTGTAGCAGATATAACAGAAAAACAGAATGATATAAACTATTGTTTTACACTTCTCTGCACTAATACTAGTATAGCAGAATTAGGTGTCACCCTAATGTCTAAATTGAAGCAGGAACGGGTACAGAATACTTTTAACAGAAACAGAATGCTAATAATGGGCCTTTACTACCCGATCAGAAACAGACAGAAGAAGAAACAGATTTATCCCTATGGAGACAGAATGTGGAATTAGGTGTACACTAGTAATGGGCCTTTACCACCCGAACAGACGGTACCACACAGAAACAGACAGGTGTTACCACCCAACAGAAACAGACGGTACCAACAGAAACAGACAGAACTAAGCGTACCCTAAAACCCTACCCCAAGCGATCGGCTCCCTAATACATAAATATCCTGTGTCGGCCCCACAGTAGGGTGTATCACTCCCTAAAGTGACAACCAATTGGCACAGACCTATTTACAGATGTCACGGCGTCTTACATCCTCAGAGGCAGACCGGGATCCATGCACGCACATGACCCGGTTGGAACGCACCATCAACACCCCTCGCCATTATCAGAATGAACCTCTTATAATTAGTTCAGTAAGCGTGCCCGGACCCTACTTACTGTTGGGTCAAAGTTTTGATACCAGAAAGGGTTACTGACTAATATGGGTCCCAAACAACAGATGACACAAGTAATTCCCCTCCTAACCTTGTGTCCCCAGACTAACAGATTTCAGATTAACTTGTTTACAAGTTCAGACATACAAAATTCAGAATTACTAATTCACAAATTAAGTTAACAAGTTTTCAGACTAACGGATCAAATGTACAGATTTTTCAGATTTGACTAACTTTGTATTGGGCCTACAGATTCATGAACGGGTTTTACTACATCTATTAATCCCTTTGGTTTAACCCTATTTTTCCCCAATACGTTTTAGACGTCATTCTTATCTTAGATTTGCATTAATTAATTATTAATGCACAGACCTCTCACATTAGGTCGGTAGCTTGTGGCCGCTGGATATGCCGGGCGGTTCCGGGCAGACTTCTGCCACAAGCCAGACCTAACCTCGTGTCTTACGCATGTTATGACTAACTTCTCACATTAGAACCTATTGTTTGCGGCCACTGGATGTGCCGGGCGGTTCCGGGCAGATTTACGCCGCAAACTCATTCTAACCTCGAGTTAGCCATGTTTATCTTTGCGGCCAATTAATTAATAATTTACCGTTTATGCGCACGCCCAATATATATATGCCAATTCAGATTATATCAATCACAGGATGATTATATCAACATAGCAGATAACAGATTTTATATGACTTAACGGATTTAACAGATTTAGCAACTTAGCAGATTTTGGCATATAACAGGTTAGGCATTTCAACCGACAAATTTAACAGATTAGGCATTTCAATCTAATTAGCAGTCTAGGCAATATAACAAAACTAGTAGTTTAGGCAACTAGACAAATTAGCAGATTTAGCAAATTTAATATTTCTAAAAGTTCTATTTACATGCCTTGCCTAAACATAAATTAGGCCTAAGTTCATATGCCTAAATAATGTCATGATTCACAATATGATCATATACTTCCATGTTTGCATACATTTACATAGCGCAGAATATGGACATAATTTGCCATATAACATATGTTCCAATTTTTGTTAAACTAGCATTTTACAGCAGATTCACATATAAATTATACCAAATATAACCATTAATTCCAATGCATGCCATATATCCAAAAATCCCTATTTAGGTGTAATCACAATAATAGATATCCTAATTAATGCAAATCTTTTACACCTAAGCTTCCATATCTTCTTCTTTTTAAGTCATGAATCATTATGCAAACTATACCCAACAATCTAAATCTTTAAATCATATCTTCTAAAAATCAAATCTTGACTTTTATATGCATTTTGTCCAAAGTCTCAAATCATATGTAATCTTACAGTGGTTCCTCTTCTTCTTTTATCACAGAATATGCATAGGTCTAAAACTAGTTTATAACATATGCTATTTTTTCTAATTAATTACAGGTCTAAATTACAACATAACTATGCATACAACATGCATAAATTATATGTTCATAGTCAAATTTATGCATCCAATCCCAAGTCATATGTCCAATATATTTTATGCCTCAGACCTAAAGTCATACATTCAATTTGGTTTTGACAAATTTCTCATCATTCATCCCAAAACTTGCGTTCATACGTTCATCTCTTATGAGATTAGGCACAGGCTCGTGGTAGCCTGGCTATAGAAACAGAAAAGAAGAAAGGAATATAGAACAGTCACAGAAAACAGATCTAACAGAAGAGAATACAACCTCAAACTCAGATTTAAATGCATATCAAAATTATAATTAACGTTTATAGCGGAGAATAACTGTACTTGCCTTGATTGGATTAAAGAAAGAACTTGTTGTCGAATCTTTGCAGAAATTTTAATCTCTAGTTTGAATTGAGTTGCTTAGGCTGATGTTGATTATCTTCTAGTTTTAATTCCAGCAGAGCAGAGACGCCATTTTTATTTTTTTATTAGAAGAAGAGAGCAATGGAGGCTAGAGAATTGTACAAGAAACCTAGGTAGAGTCTAGGGTCCTTTTTATAGGGGTAATGAACTGATTAGAACCATTGATGTTGCTTGGATTGATCGTAGCCATTCATCCTAAGGAGAGACCAATTAGAGCTTGCCACCTAGCCCTAATGACAAAGCAGACCACAGAAAATCGACCAACAGAGAATAGGCCAGCCGGGTTAGACTGGGTTCGACCTGGTCTGGACCAGGTCGACACCCCTGTCGACAGCCCTGTCGACAGGCCTGTCGACCTGGTTAGACCAGGTCGACAGCCCAGTCGACCTGGGTGCGTGAGGCGGGTGTTCTTCCGCCCTGGCCCATTGGGCCCCACTTTTAATTTTTTTTTAACTGTTTTATTCTGTTTGAAATTTAAATTTAATTCAGAAACTTCCGAAGGCCATATCTTCTTCATACGGACTCCGTTTTTCGAAAACTCGGACTCTATTTCGCGTATTTTTCCAAGACGAACGCAATGGCGTATCCCGTTTCCCTTAGTTCTTTGATTTGAAATTAATTATACTTTAATTTGTTAATTTCACAGTTATAGAATTTGCGGGGTGTTACATTCTCCCCCACTTAAAAGGATTTCGTCCCCGAAATCTTCAAGTTAAGAAGAATGTGTCCTACCATCCAATCATCCATCTACTCAATCATCAACCACAGGCATCCATTGTCCTTATAGACTTCTAATGCTTTCATGTTTAAATGCACAGTGTGTGTTCATGTCCGTATCTAATGCAAAATCAGGCGGCCCACTGATTCAGTCGACCTCCTTAATGCGAATCATGTTAGTGCCATGAGTCCAATATGTATGCAAATTTTCCTACTTGAGACATATCATTTCTATATGAGTGCACAACTGCTCATTCATATGCAACATCCATATGCTGATTCAACCATTTTGCATCCATAAAAATTTAAAAATGCTCACACATCCATATGCAGTATGAGAGTGCTTTCGAGCCGATCTAGTGCCTAGTGTGTGTATATGCATCCACGAGCAACCACTAGCAACCACTTGCATCCACTTGCAACCATCAAACATAACATGTTTCAAACACATGTTTACACCCATTAGTTTCTACCTAAAGTTCAAATATTCGATCGATAGGATACAGTCGAATGATGGAAGCGAGTACAGATAGAACAAAAATTTGGTTCCCATTAGACATGGGTCCTAAGTATCGGCCCCAAAGACCGAAACCAACATCAAATTGACACCCAGAGGAAATGTCAAGACTGGAAATCCTATAAAAAGTATTTAGATATTTACAGACTACTGGTACAGATCAGGTTCCCTAATGATTCTTAGGAAGCCAAGCATGATAAAATCATACCCCACGAAAACTCAGAATGTATGCGTCATACTTGACGCCTAACACAGATATCCCTCAAAATCCCAATCTCAAACAGATGATCCATAACCCTTATGGGTCTGAGTCTATAGCGGAATTCAGAAATAATACTAGTATTAAAGTGCAGAGTATCGATTACAAAATCAAAATACCAGAATCATAAAAAGTCTTAACTCCATAATCAGATAAAGAAATTAAACCTACTATAGAAATTTTCCTATTTCTATCCTAGCCACTAGCCTCAAGATTATTCGCCTGCCCTCCTTGTCCTCGTCTCTTCGGGCAGTCCCTAGTGAAGTGTCCCATCTCCCCACAGTTGAAGCAAGCGCCCTTCCTTTTTCTGCAATCCTTGTTCAGATGAGTCGAGCTTCCACAAGTAAAGCACTTTTTCCCCTTCTTATCTTCAGTCTTCTCATCCTTCCTTTGTGTTTCCTTTTTGGGCCCCGTTTTCTTATTCTGTGGTTCTTCCTTCTTTGTCTCTTTTGGGCCCTTGTCTTCCTCGTGCAGTAGTGCCATGTCCACCAATCTCTGGTAAGTCGCTCCCATGGGTACATGGGTCATGGCTAGGCTGTGCAGTGGCTCGTTCAATCCTTTAACAAAGCGAAGAGCCTTTTTATGCTGAGTGTTAACTAAATCCAATCCGAACCTAGCTAGTTGGTTGAACTGGTTGACGTATTCCTTGACCGTCATACTTCCTTGCTTAAGAGATAAGAACTTCTCCAGTTGTAAACTCCGTTCAGCTTGCGAGAGAAATTTTGTCTCAAACATTGTTCTAAAATCCATCCATGTTTCAACCGACCTCTCGGCGTTAGTGACTTCCCACCAGTAGGAAGCTTCGTCTTTGAGTAGCCATACCGCCAACTGTACCTTCTGCCTATCGTCCACCTCGAAGATAACGAATAGATCCTCAGTTTCTTTGAGCCAATTCCTTGCTTCTACGAATGATTCAGTTCCTTTGAAATCCTTCCCACCCATGGCCCTAAAATCTCTACAGATTTTTGAGAAAGCAATAGCACGAGGAGGGGGTGGAGGAGGGGGATCATTTGCTGGACCTGCAGCGGCGGTCCTAGCCTCAAGATATTGACGAAACCAACCGGGTACATGAACACCCTCTGGTATCTCAGATGCTTCAGACATGCTGGAACGAAAAAGGAAAGGTTCAATACAAAGAGGACTGAAAGAAAGATATATGGCTCTTGGGGATCATGTTTTTCAAAATAAGCTTTATTTTTGAAAATACTTCCTTTCAAAACCTTTTTGAAAATAGTTTTCAAAAACTTTACCCAATCTGGTAACCTTCAACTCTGATACCAAGTGTAACACCCCACCTCCGTTAAGGTCACTCACAAAGGGAATGCCTTAACTTTGGTGGAGCATTTTAGTAAACAGAACAGAAACTTACAAGACAGATAAAACAGTACTTGAAAATTTTTAACTTTATTACAGCGGAAACAGAAAATTAATATGGTTACATCCTTTCAATTTCAGAATTCAAGTACAAAATATCAGTCTTGTACAAAAGCCTTCAAAATGCATAGTTTAAAATCATAATCCCCATGGAACGGAAGCCACACAGAGCCAAGCCATACTTTAAGCACTTCAAGCAAAGAGAAATCCGGGTCAAGCTAAAGTATTTCCCTCCTTGGATAACCTGGGGGGGAAACGGAAGAAAGGAGGCGAAACAACAAGGGTCAGACAAAAAGTCTGGCAAGTCCAGTGACTTTCAGCATATGAACAGATAATAATAATATGATATGAACATAAAACTGGATGTGAGATAACTATAACAGGTGTAGCAGATATAACAGAAAAAAAGAATGATATAAACTATTGTTTTACACTTCTCTGCACTAATACTAGTATAGCAGAATTAGGTGTCACCCTAATGTCTAAATTGAAGCAGGAACGGGTACAGAATACTTTTAACAGAAACAGAATGCCAATAATGGGCCTTTACTACCCGATCAGAAACAGACAGAAGAAGAAACAGATTTATCCCTATGGAGACAGAATGTGGAATTAGGTGTACACTAGTAATGGGCCTTTACCACCCGAACAGACGGTACCACACAGAAACAGACAGGTGTTACCACCCAACAGAAACAGACGGTACCAACAGAAACAGACAGAACTAAGCGTACCCTAAAACCCTACCCCAAGCGATCGGCTCCCTAATACATAAATATCCTGTGTCGGCCCCACAGTAGGGTGTATCACTCCCTAAAGTGACAACCAATTGGCACAGACCTATTTACAGATGTCACGGCGTCTTACATCCTCAGAGGCAGACCGGGATCCATGCACGCACATGACCCGGTTGGAACGCACCATCAACACCCCTCGCCATTATCAGAATGAACCTCTTATAATTAGTTCAGTAAGCGTGCCCGGACCCTACTTACTGTTGGGTCAAAGTTTTGATACCAGAAAGGGTTACTGACTAATATGGGTCCCAAACAACAGATGACACAAGTAATTCCCCTCCTAACCTTGTGTCCCCAAACTAACAGATTTCAGATTAACTTGTTTACAAGTTCAGACATACAGAATTCAGATTTACTAATTCACAAATTAAGTTAACAAGTTTTCAGACTAACGGATCAGATGTACAGATTTTTCAGATTTGTCTAACTTTGTATTGGGCCTACAGATTCATGGACGGGTTTTACTACATCTATTAATCCCTTTGGTTTAACCCTATTTTTCCCCAATACGTTTTAGACGTCATTCTTATCTTAGATTTGCATTAATTAATTATTAATGCACAGACCTCTCACATTAGGTCGGTAGCTTGTGGCCGCTGGATATGCCGGGCGGTTCCGGGCAGACTTCTGCCACAAGCCAGACCTAACCTCGTGTCTTACGCATGTTATGACTAACTTCTCACATTAGAACCTATTGTTTGCGGCCACTGGATTTGCCGGGCGGTTCCGGGCAGATTTACGCCGCAAACTCATTCTAACCTCGAGTTAGCCATGTTTATCTTTGCGGCCAATTAATTAATAATTTACCGTTTATGCGCACGCCCAATATATATATGCCAATTCAGATTATATCAATCACAGGATGATTATATCAACATAGCAGATAACAGATTTTATATGACTTAACGGATTTAACAGATTTAGCAACTTAGCAGATTTTGGCATATAACAGGTTAGGCATTTCAACCGACAAATTTAACAGATTAGGCATTTCAATCTAATTAGCAGTCTAGGCAATATAACAAAACTAGTAGTTTAGGCAACTAGACAAATTAGCAGATTTAGCAAATTTAATATTTCTAAAAGTTCTATTTACATGCCTTGCCTAAACATAAATTAGGCCTAAGTTCATATGCCTAAATAATGTCATGATTCACAATATGATCATATACTTCCATGTTTGCATACATTTACATAGCGCAGAATATGGACATAATTTGCCATATAACATATGTTCCAATTTTTGTTAAACTAGCATTATACAGCAGATTCACATATAAATTATACCAAATATAACCATTAATTCCAATGCATGCCATATATCCAAAAATCCCTATTTAGGTGTAATCACAATAATAGATATCCTAATTAATGCAAATCTTTTACACCTAAGCTTCCATATCTTCTTCTTTTTAAGTCATGAATCATTATGCAAACTATACCCAACAATCTAAATCTTTAAATCATATCTTCTAAAAATCAAATCTTGACTTTTATATGCATTTTGTCCAAAGTCTCAAATCATATGTAATCTTACAGTGGTTCCTCTTCTTCTTTTATCACAGAATATGCATAGGTCTAAAACTAGTTTATAACATATGCTATTTTTTCTAATTAATTACAGGTCTAAATTACAACATAACTATGCATACAACATGCATAAATTATATGTTCATAGTCAAATTTATGCATCCAATCCCAAGTCATATGTCCAATATATTTTATGCCTCAGACCTAAAGTCATACATTCAATTTGGTTTTGTCAAATTTTTCATCATTCATCCCAAAACTTGCGTTCATACGTTCATCTCTTATGAGATTAGGCACAGGCTCGTGGTAGCCTGGCTATAGAAACAGAAAAGAAGAAAGGAATATAGAACAGTCACAGAAAACAGATCTAACAGAAGAGAATACAACCTCAAACTCAGATTTAAATGCATATCAAAATTATAATTAACGTTTATAGCGGAGAATAACTGTACTTGCCTTGATTGGATTAAAGAAAGAACTTGTTGTCGAATCTTTGCAGAAATTTTAATCTCTAGTTTGAATTGAGTTGCTTAGGCTGATGTTGATTATCTTCTAGTTTTAATTCCAGCAGAGCAGAGACGCCATTTTTATTTTTTTATTAGAAGAAGAGAGCAATGGAGGCTAGAGAATTGTACAAGAAACCTAGGTAGAGTCTAGGGTCCTTTTTATAGGGGTAATGAACTGATTAGAACCATTGATGTTGCTTGGATTGATCGTAGCCATTCATCCTAAGGAGAGACCAATTAGAGCTTGCCACCTAGCCCTAATGACAAAGCAGACCACAGAAAATCGACCAACAGAGAATAGGCCAGCCGGGTTAGACTGGGTTCGACCTGGTCTGGACCAGGTCGACACCCCTGTCGACAGCCCTGTCGACCTGGTTAGACCAGGTCGACAGCCCAGTCGACCTGGGTGCGTGAGGCGGGTGTTCTTCCGCCCTGGCCCATTGGGCCCCACTTTTAATTTTTTTTTTTAAACTGTTTTATTCTGTTTGAAATTTAAATTTAATTCAGAAACTTCTGAAGGCCATATCTTCTTCAT
Source organism: Allium sativum (assembly GCA_030737875.1). NCBI lineage: Eukaryota > Viridiplantae > Streptophyta > Magnoliopsida > Asparagales > Amaryllidaceae > Allium > Allium sativum. The sequence continues at coordinate 19,885,491 of CM060912.1, forward strand.
ACGGACTCCGTTTTTCGAAAACTCGGACTCTATTTCGCGTATTTTTCCGAGACGAACGCAATGGCGTATCCCGTTTCCCTTAGTTCTTTGATTTGAAATTAATTATACTTTAATTTGTTAATTTCACAGTTATAGAATTTGCGGGGTGTTACATTTCTGCATTCTTTAACCTTCTACTAATGTAGTAAATTGGGTGTTGAGTTCCATTATTTTTTGTTATAACGACCGAGCTTACCGCATATTCTGAAACGGCCATATAAAGATATAAATCTTCTCCTTTCTTGGGATTGGACAGAATCGAGGGTTTCTCCATGTAGTCTTTCCTTTCTTGAAAGGCCTTTCTACATTCTTCATTCCATTCGAAGTTCTTCTTTTTCTTTATAACATCAAAGAAATGGACGCATTCGTCAGTAGCTTTGGAAATGAGCCTACTAAGGACTGCTACCTTTTCATTTAAGCTCATGACTTCTTTGCTTGTTATAGGCTCTTCTATATCTTTTATGGCTTGAATTTGGTCAGGACTAGTCTTAATGCCATGCTCACTTACCACATATCCTAGGAACTTTCCGGATTGAACTCCGAAAGAGCACTTTCGTGGGTTTAACTTCATTTGGTATCCTCTTAAGATGTTGAACATCTCTTCCAGGTCCTTTAAGTGTCTTTCTGCTTTGACATATTTTACTAGCATATCATCTACATATACTTCCATGTTGTGCCCTATCTTCTCTTAGAACATTCTGTTAACTAGCCTTTGGTATGTTGCCCCCGCATTTTTCAATCTGAAGGGCATTACTTTATAACAAAATTTTCCCCAATCAGTAATAAAGCTTGTATGCTCCTCGTCAGGTTTATGCAGGAATTTGATTATACCCTGAGTAAGCATCCATAAGGGATAGTATCTTATGGCCACTTGTAGCATCAACCAGCTGGTCCATCCGCGGAAGGGGGTAGCAATCACTTGGGAAGGCCTTGCTTAAGTTTGTATAATCGACGCATGTCCTCCACTTTCCGTTGGACTTCTTTACTAGCACAGGATTGTCTAACCACTTGGGGTAAAAAAAACTTCTCGGATGAACCCGTTTGTCTCTAACCTTTTGACTTCCTCTTTTAAAGCCTCTGACCGGTCTCTATTATATTGCCTTTTTTTGTAGAACTGGGATTATAAAAGGGTTAATGTTTAGGGCATGGCTCATGATAAAAGGACTGATTCCGACCATGTCTGAAAAGGTCCAAGCGAAAACATCCTTGTTGAGCTGCAAGAACCGAACTAGGTCGCTCCTCAGGGGTTCTGTCAACCTTTTTCCTATGTTGATGACTTTGGCCTTATCATTTGGATCAACGTTAACTTCTTCCAAATCCTCTATTTGTTTTATCCTTTCAGTGTCTCCTCTGGAATCCAAGTCTGTGACAATTTCTTCTTCCTTTGCCAAGTATATGTTATCGACTCTCTTCCTCTTTCGCCTCAAAGAAGTGTACCTACCATTTGTACGCTTGTCAATTTTATTAAATTTTGCTTTAGCTTCGAATGTTGGATGTAAGAATCCATCATCCAAAGGTTTAAAAATAGTAGAAGAATCAAAGTATGAAAAATACTCCCTTTTGTATTTGTCAACCGTTGCGAAGTACAATTCACGAGAACTAAATTGTCCTCCCCTGATGGTACTCCATCCCCATTTCATCAAGAACTTTAGCATAAGATATTTGGAAGAGACAAAAGCATCCATTTTCTCTAAAGCAGGTCGACCAAAGAAGGCATTGTAGTAGGATGGTTGATCGATTAAGACGAAAAGAGTTTCAAAGGTATTGTAGAGCAAAGATAACCCAAATTGCACCAAGAGGTTGATCTGTCCTACTGGGGTTGATCCTTTGTTGTTGAAGTTGAAGATTGGTTCATTGCTTGGTTCTAACTTCTTCTCAGAAATTCCCATTTGATCAAAAGCATGCTTAATGATGACATTGACGGCACTTCCAGTGTCAACAAGGATCTTAGAAACAACAGAGGGTCCAATGCAACGTCTCGCATTTTTGGGTAGTCAGATATTTAAATTATTTTATTATATTAAATATTGATTTGGAATTATAATTGGATTTATAATATATAATTCATTTATATAAGGAAGTTTGAACGTTAAATTTATATATAATTATAAATCCAGCTCGAAATGTTGCGGTAGTTTGTAAATTTCGTTTTGAACTTAAATTGAATATATAGAATACGTTTTAAGTCGGAATGCGATGAAACCAGAACCATTCGAATCTATTTGATTATAATTTCCTAATGAAAGTGATGAATCGAGATGTCGTCTTTTAAATTGCAAATTATGTCTAAATCAAATTTATAAATAGTCGCTATGGAATTCGTTAATAAACGATAACGTTTATTTAATTATTAAATAGGAATTTGGATATCGTTTAACTCGAAAATATTATGGTTGAACTATAAATTTCATATTCGTTTATATTTGAAGCGATTTATCATTTTACTTGAATATATATGATAATAACAATTTATTTATTATTAAATTGGTTTGTTTTGGAATTTTATAATATTTTATCGATATTATTTAAGTGTTAAAATAGTTAATTTTCCAGATGACCTCCGTTTTTGACAAAACGAATTTTATTGGAATACATACAACTAGTTATTTCTACGTTTACAGTTTGGAGCCAATTTGAGTTGTTTTGTCGGTACGTTCAATTTATATGTGAACCAATAAATAAATTGAAAATAAAATGAAGTTGTTTTGCAAACGGAGTCCTATTTTAATGAAATTAATTACATTAGGACCGCAGCATAAAGACGTAGCAGTGTATTCATTTTCGTTGAGTTTGGGGTTAGTATTTGATGATGTATATTTTTAGCGGCACCATTTTTAACGATAGGATCTATTAACTGTGTACAATCGAATATTATATATGCATAACTTAACACTTAAGTAACTTAGAAAAATTGGCCTATCCTATTTATTTCTGTAACCAACACTATTTTCTTTCTTTCCATCGTGTCTACAAGGCATGCATTGTACTCTAAAAAAACAGCTACCATGCATATGTCTAATTTCTTTTGTTAAGTACCATTTAGCTTAGGCTGTTATGTTTTGTTTTATTCACCTACAATAAGATTAAATATGTAATGACTAGGCTCCTGTATAATGGGGTATAAACGACTAGGCTATGGCATAACAATGGTCAAGATGGATTATTTAGCTATTTTGGTTACGCAAATTCATTAAGTTGTCATTCCTATAAAATATGAACCACTAAAAATAAATAATATCAAAATGTCCAAGACATTTGTTTACAGAAAAAATTAGGGGAAACTCATTTCAATCAGTTCTGGTCAATAAGTCGTTCTAAGTCCCAATCGAAATGAAAATACACTGTTTTCTCCCATTTTAGCTTTACAGCTACGAACAGCTACACCCTGTATAATCCCTTTCAAGGTGGATTTTTCCTTTTCATATGTACATACCCATTTAGACATTGCCTTTTCTTCACTTGTAAGTCTCTACAAACCATACCTGTTGGATTGATTAGTCCCATCCAATTTAACACGTCGGCTACCTTACAGCTACAAGCCTATCCATTTTTACTGACAATTGATACTGAAAGGAAACGAAAGGAGAGCTTTACGAAATGAGAACTCAAAGTTCCCCTAAACCCGTGAATGTACCATACTACAAGATCCTACCCATCTAACACTGAAACTGCGCATGAAAGTTGTTCCTTCCCTGTTAAGTTACAGCGCTGCAATCCTCCTATAACCATGGCTACCAATGTAGAAAAACGTCGATTCTATCTTCTTCTCGCTCGTGTATATACAGCGTCAATCCTTTGTTTTCCGAAACCGAATTCTAAATGAAAACCACCTGTAAATTTTAACGCAAGCTATAAATATGAGAAACAATCGACACCCATTTTTATAAATCAATATACGCACGTATTTAAGACCACATACTGTCAACCTTGTACCAGTTCGAGGTGATAATCACCATTCCTTGTCGCGGTTATATTTTACAGCGAAGTTTGAGTTGGAATATCTGGAAGAAGGTGGATTTGCTTGCGATGTAACGTCAGTTTCGGGTTCATTGGTCGGAAAGGAGGTGGGTAGTCCCTAGGTGGAAGTAGAGGAGGTACGGTGAACTTGATGGTGGCAGGGGCACGGTCTCCGGTGAAGTAGGTGGTGCGGTTCATATTTTAGAAAATACAAATACGTTCACTAACTATATATATAGGAATCCTAAACCTAAGCTCTGATACCAAGTGTAACAACCTGGGTTCAGACAGACCGATTTTTTTTTTCAAAATTCCAATCTACCAAAACCCGAGTTGATTTGCCCTAGTATCCTGCAGAAAAGATAGAGATATAAAATATATCAGAGCTTAGAAAAACATCTCACAGCGGAAGGGATAAAATAAAATATAATCAAATGTAGCCTTACCGTAGTAAGAATATTGCCTAGCCAGTTTCCAAAGCTATATCATCTCTTCTATAAACCTAACCTGCGAATGTTATGAGGAGGGGGTTAGAACATAAGTTCTGTGTGACTGAATTTAAACTACACATCTTAGATAATCCTACATATATCGTTCTGTTACATTTTATTATTCATTAGGTTAATTGTGTTAACAACACTCAAGGCTTACACACACGTCGTACCCGTCTACTCCCTAGTAGATTAACCTAATATATTGTATATGTAGCTACTCCCAAAGGTACACCCCATGGTACCCAACTCACACGGTCTTCACCGTATCATCGCAGGAATATACGCAGTCCCTCATCCTACGTCCGAGTGATGGACAAATCTTTGTATATAACGACGCTAGGTCTGCATGGAACCACTATAATTATATATTACGTAGGCGTAATGGCTGTCATCATCAAATAATGCCCTCTAGTCTATGATACACCACCCAGAGCAGACATATGTGTACCTAGACTTTCCTACGTACGTATCGCCAAACGTATCCGATGTGTAACGAACCAGTTTTTGAACTATTTTTATAATGTATAAAGTATATTGGTAATCTAATGAATGAGATTTATATATCTAGTAAATACCTGGGAAATTCAAAATAAATATATTCGTTGATAATTTAAAATTCTATAATCAATGAATGTGTACTTGTAAAACAAGTAATCGATGGTTTATCATTTTGTTGTATTTTAAATTTGATAAAAACTCATGTGCACATAAGTAAATATTTGATTACACCATGTAAAAAGGAAACACAAATATATTGTTCATTAATGCAATATATTCACTAATTTGATAAGGATAATAAGATCAAATTTTATTTGAATTAGAACAATTATTATTTTAAATATCATGTTAACTTGTCTTGTTATTTGTGTGTATATATATTAATATAGGAAAGTATACGTTGTTTAACACTTTTGTTACCCTTGCTTTTGTACTCATTAAGATAATAAGTTATATAACTAATGAATATACTAAATAAGATATCATTCCACTTCACATACAAGCATTAGAAATTATAGCTATTAAATAAATAAACAAAGAGGACGTGCTTTAAGATAGAGAAAAAAAAACTTAAGGCTGCCAAATCACACGTGTAATATTTTGAAAGTGAAAGTGACAAGAAAAAGGAGATCTTGGACATTAAATAACTTGATATGCTAAGTTAATATTTAGTACATACCTATGCACATGTTTGTGCAGCTTAAAAACATGGCCTAGCCGAATGGTATAGGGACAAAGTTGAATTGCACACGCACACATCAATTTAAATAGTTGCTGCCTATACACTACACCATCAACTACAAGCATAGTTCCTAACACACTAGCACATTGCTATGCACATAGGCATGTTTCAAATTTCATAGCTGGCAATGCAACTTCATTGCCTGGAAGATGTTGATGACAATGACCGTGCATAATTTCACTTCAATCAACACTACATCACCCTTTCACACCTCAGATAGACTGCGGCCATACCTTGTAAAAGCCTAGTTTTTCATGGCTTTAGCATATGATTGTGTACAGGCAGTACACTTTAATACACAACAAGATTAGCCTAGCTGAAAATGACCATACATGAACATTCTTTCAATCATATATCACCTATGAAAGCAACTTAGATGTACCCTGCATAACCTACCCAAGTTAAGCCCTGTTTCACTCAGCTATAAATACCTCACCACGCCACACTTATACACACACACAAATTTTTCTGAAAACTGTAAAGGGTAGTAAACAAAAAAGAGGTAGGACTTGGAAATGGATGGGAAGATCTGTAGAAAAGTCAGGAATGATAAGCAAGGCAGTAAACAGTCATAATAGCAGTAGGAAAATAGTGAGTAAACTCCTCAAAGATTTGTTTTCTAGCAAAATTAATAAATTTTCCTGTTATGATTCCGCATATATTTGTATGTATATGATTGTGTTTGCATCTCATTTAACATCACGCATATAACCTGGAGATAATGGCGAGGACAGTGAATATAGACTGTGAGTGAACACTTACCATACTTTTAACAGTTGATAATTAATCACGTGCATCTTCTTTGATTCAAACATGGATATTAATGTGGTTTAAGGAAAACTCCCGAGTAGATTGAGTATTTGAGAAGCCTGAAACAGAACACAGTCGGAGACAGTAATATATATTTGTGAGTAAACTCCATTCTGATCCCTTTGCTGTATGAATTCATGAACTCTTCAGTAATATATCTGTATATGTGTGATTATGTTTCCATTTCATATGATTAAGTGTTGTGTAAATTACTTGGAGAAAGATAGTAATGTGAATATGGAGAGTAAACACATCATATTACTCTAGTGTTTATATCTAACCCTAGTAGGATTTGAACTAAGTGTATACTGGTATGTTCCCAGTATATGAAATGCAAGTACTGAAGTTACTTAGAGGCAGTTAGCTTAAGTGTTTAAACCACCTGAGAATCGAAATATAAATAGCAGTATTGATTGTGAGTAAACATCCTTAGACTCTGAAATGTTTAATTCGAGAAGATTCAAACTAGATATATGTTTATATATATATATTCATCACCTTAATCCAGGCTTTATGTTTGTTTAATGGTTAGATTGTGGAAAGAATATTTTAGAACAAAGAACTCGGAAAATACAGGCAATGTATATTGGAAATTTGTAAATTCCTACCTTACCTTTTTAAACTCATTTCATAATTATATATATATATATATACATATAGATTTTATGTATTCATTGACTGATACAGATTGTATTATATCACTTAAACATGGTATGAAGGCCTGATCAATCACGGGAAGAAATTGAGCTTGACTGTGTGTGTTGCCTTAGGAACAAATATATCTCACTGTAAAATTTAAAAATCAAATGCATAAATTCTAATTTGTTTTAGGAAGCAAAACCAAAAATGAAAGTTGCTTATTTTTATGTAGGGTATTCTCTAAAATCTGTTGAAATCAAACAGTATTATATCTCAGCAGAAATCACCAAATTTTGGTGAAAGGGTACTAAATTTCTGACTTTCGAACGTCATTAGATTAGGATTCAAATACATAGATGGATTTGTTATTTAATACCATGAATTTTATTATAAAAATCTGGAATTTTAGTAGTTTAGGGGATGGGAATTCCTGGGTTAACTAGAAAGAGGAATTTGGAGAAATTACGGCAAGGGGGCTGATCGGAAATCATGGTGACCGGACTGGAGGCATATGGGAGAATGGAGATCACCAGAAAAATATGAATTGTATTTTTAAGGGTCGGGGTTAAGCAAACCAGATTGAATTAGAGTATTTACTACTGTTTGGTTGCCTGTGCTTATCGACGAACTACGTCGAGATGATGAAGCTTCTGATAATCACATGGAGGGGGATAAGACCAGAGAGTCGTCACCAAACTCTGACTAAAATCTGGAGGTAACCGATTTTGAAAAATGGAGATGCCAGGCGAATTGGGTGAAAGCAGCTTTTGCGAATCTGTCAATGGAAGTACCATATGTCGGTTTACTGTATTAGATCAAGTGTTGGTGGAAGGAATGGATCCAGGTGTTGGTTTCTGGTTTGTGGTGATAGTAGCGGTGGCAAGGTGGTCGAGGAGGAGGCTGTGCAGGTGCACGGTGCACAGAGTAGATGAAAGTAATGAATGATAGAAAAGAAGATGATGAAGGGAGAGAGCGGATCGAAGGAAATCATTGAGATCAGCCCATGTCGATCAGTTTTTTTTATGATATCACACACGAGAGGATTCTTGGATTTTCGATGTCAGGATCGTGCTCCCTCCAGTTTTGATCACTGACAAAAAGCAAGAAAGAAGACAAGCGGGAAGTTAGCAAAGAAATGGACATGGGAGGAGAAGAAACGCGGGATGGGCCTTTCTGGATAGGCTGTACATTGGGCCTATACTAATAAATAAAAGAAAATCTTGTTTGTTTAAAAAACCTAAATATGTGATTAAAAGCATTCAATTTAGATATATACAAATTAAGAACAAGTGAAGAAGGGGACTGGTTTGAGGAAGTCATCAGGAAATGTTAGTAATACGGGTTTTTAGCATTTTTGAGCCTATCAAGCTATTTTGTTCAAATTTAATTAAATCGATTTAAATAAGAGAATATAAATGTAAAAGAAAAGAAAAGAGAAGAAAAAAATGTAGTTAAAATCCTAGAATTTAAACTGAAACATTTTTATAAAAATGTTAAATAAATAGGAAGAAGAGAAATTGTGATCGAAGAAGGGCAAATCATGATTTTGTTAAGGACAACTCACGGTTCAGCTAAAGAAGTAGGACCATTGTGCTGAGATGTTGCGTATTTTTAAACTTCTGGCCTAGGAATTTATTCAACGGCAAATAAATGTTGTTTAAAAAGTAAACAATATTAAATAAAAGTGGATTTTTAATAGGAAATAAAGGAAAGAATATATATATATATATATAAGTAAGAAGAAAGGACCGTGGAGTTATCGAATCATATTGTAATTGCATAATAGACGCCGTCGTCTACACTTAAGTTCGAATATACGACATTGATATATTTATATTTACATATATGTATTTATATATAATATATTAAAACAAAAATAAATATTTAAGTAAAATCGATGGTTTTATTTCCAAAGAAATGAGAATAAATATAATGTGAAATTAGTTGTTAGCTGAGATCGTATATTTCAAACTATTACTTAGTTTGGAGTTAAACGTTGAATCATCGTTGAATGTTATTGTTGTAATGACAATTATTGTTAATTATTGGTTATGTTGAAAGTGATAAATCAAATCTAAATTAGTCAAAATAAAATATTGACACGTTTTATTCTACCGTCTTATGCTGATTGTTGATCTGGAATAAGAAAATAATATTGTATAAGTTAATTAAATTGAATAAGCCTGTCATAAACATTTTATATGATAAATTGTATAAATAGGCTTATCTACACTGCTTAAATTTGATAGTTAAAACACGGACTATCAAACAATAGTCCTTACGTGTTAGTTCGAAGAGACCGGGATGGGAACTGGACCCAAAACCACTTCGAACTAACTTTACGATTCTTAAGCTAACTTGTAGGGATGATTATACGATTTGAAGAATTTGAAGACCGTAGATCTTCATGACCGGAAGAATTACTTGTTTAAAATTTCTCTGGTTTGGCCACTGGAGTTATTTTGACATGTGATCCTATCGTAATTGAAATCTTCAGATATTGCAAGGACTATTTGCTACTGATCTATAAGGTGATTCCCATGATGTGGTATGAGAGTACCTTCGGTTCATCCTGTTCCTGGATGACTTATATGGACGAATGTCTGATAGAGTATTTCTTAAGAATTACGTACATTGATTTTTACAGACGTACTTCTGTCAGCTGCAGAGTATTTTTGTGGATGTCAATTAGTGCTTTGGCGGATCTGACGATGTGACATTCAAAGTAAATGATGATCAGATGCTCTAATGGTAAATTCTAACCTCAAGCCTTACAACCGGGAAATGAAAAAAATCGGGCTGGCAGCATGGCTATGTGGGCCATTCCCATTAGGGTGTATAATCACCTATCTAGAGAAATTCCTTTTGCTTCTTTAATCTATCGATGCTGTCCCTTTCGGGAAACGGTTGCTGATCCCAACCGTTGGTGATATACATTCGATACACTCAAGCGAAATGAGTGGTCGGTCATGTGTGGCCCGGGTTGCAAGACGTTCTTGTTAAACCCAGTGTATTCCCCTCTAGAGATACACTATCGACATGTGGTTCCATACCTTGTCATAGTCGGAATCCAATCTCCAATAAGCGCCTGCGGTTTTGATTGTATATTATATACATGCAGAGCGTGAGATGCAAGCGTTCCGCTATATTGATATTTATTTGTATTTAGACACTATCTAATATCAGATGATATATACGATTTCAAAAATGTTTTGGGTTATCGTAAGGTCAAAACCATCCGTATTTATATGTGGATTTGGTCTTACGATTATCTTTTCTTTCGAAAAGATTTTCGAGCTTAAAAATCAAGCTGTTTAAAATCGTTTACTCACACCAGCCCCATGACTAACCCAGAGTGTATTTTTCTGTGTTTCCCTAAACTCTTGTGTACCCAAATTTGTACGGGCAGTCAAATGGTTTCAGGATTTTACAGATTCATTGAAGGAGCTTGGAGCAGGAGGCTTCAAGATTAGATATAGAGTTTATTTCCGTTGTGTTATGTATGAGTTGTACTCTGATGATGTATGTAAGTAAATACAGTTTTGTATCTCAAGATGTTATATAGTTCCGCTGTGAGATTCGCTATACTCTAATTCTATTGTGTTCAGTTCTTCTTTTTCTTCTATTCTAACTTTCTTTCTCTCTATTTCTCACCCTCTAACTTCTTTCTATTAACGATGTATGAATTTCTGATGTTTGATTAGTCGATATGTGATACAGGATATGTATTAGTATCGATGATCAGGATCAGAACTTTGCGGGTCGTTACAGTTGGTACCAGAGCAATGGTTTAGTAATAACCTTGGCTCTGTGGCGTAACTCGATAGAGATGGGGTTAGTAATACCCTAGATTGAGTTTGAGTACTGTATACATATAAGTGCGTATTTGTTAATTGATATAAAAACTGTTTTATATTGTGTTGATTTGGTTTATCGATTGATTTATGAACTCTGGTCGATACAGTAGTCAAAACTGTATCGATAGGTGTTTTTAAACTCTTGATAGAGTAATTCGACACAGTATTATTTTAAGCTGGGTAAATGAAATAATTTTACTCAAAATTATATTTTGATATAAAAAGAATAATTTTTTAGAATTATTATTATATATGAGTATGTTGATTGTTATAACATGAAATGGTTATATTAATGAACCAACTTGAATTTGTATAAAGAATAAAATATACAAATTAGACAAGCTGGAAAGGTATTTGAGAAAACAAATGTTTGGATTAATTCAAAGGTTTTGAGTTTAAAATGTAGTAGAGATATGTGATTTCAAAGTATTTTGAAATAAAACCAGGAGTTAAGATTCGGGAGTTGAGAAATTCAACTAGAACAAGGAAGGAATAGTATAGCTGAATTGAATGGAATTAAACTGGATTGAAGTTTGAAAAGAAAATTTGAAGCAGAGTAAAATGTTTGAACAAGTTGATTCAAATTAAGGGAGTAGATTACTTTTGGAATGCAATTGAGGATATTTCCAAAAGGCAAATGAGGTAATATTTGCGTTGATGAGGAATTAATATGTGGAGTTAAGAAATTGGAACCTAACTAGAGATTGGTTAAGTTAAATGATTTTCTGGGTATTGATCTGATGTTGATTTCGGTCTTCAGGGTTGATACTAAGAGGATTATTTCTTACCGGTTTATGGTTAGGAATTGATAAATATGGAAGAATAGTAAGGCGTGAATATGAAATGGAAATGTTTTCCAACTATTATAACAGACATTTCTAGTAAAAAAAAACTGTGATAGATAGCAAATTGTTTATGTGTGTATTGAATGTTTTGATTACAATGTAAGATATTTTGTGTGCTCTGGTGACTTGGTTGTTGTGATTGTTAGGGGATGACCTATATACGTGTTTTAATAAGTCTATGATTTTAGGTATAACTAGAACCTCTCATTACTCTTTAATTTCGGGGACGAAATTCTTTTAAGGGGGGTGGATTGTAACGACCCAGTTTTTGGACTAGTTTTGTAATGTACAGAGTATATCGGTAATCTAATAAATGAGATTTATATATCTGGTAAATATCTGGTAAATTCAAAATAAATATATTCGTTGATAGTTTAAAATTCTATAATCAATGAATGTGTACTTGTAAAATAAGTAATCGATGGTTTACCATTTTGTTGTATTTTAAATTTGATAAAAACTCATGTGCACATAAGTAAATATTTGATTACACCATGTAAAAAGGAAAGACAAATATATTGTTCATTAATGCAATATATTCAGTAATTTGATAAGGATAATAAGATCAAATTTTATTTGAATTAGAACAATTATTATTTTAAATATCATGTTAAATTGTCTTGTTATTTGAGTGTATATATATTAATATAGGAAAGTATATGTTGTTTAACACTTTTGTTACACTTGCTTTTGTACTCATTAAGATAATAAGTTATCTAAAGTAACTAATGAATATACTAAATAAGATATCATTCCACTTCACATACAAGCATTAGAAATTATAGCTATTAAATAAATAAACAAAGAGGACGTGGATAGAGAAAAAAAACTTAAGGCTGCCAAATCACATGTGTAATATTTTGAAAGTGAAAGTGACAAGAAAAAGGTGATCTTGGACATTAAATAACTTGATATGCTAAGTTAATTATATTTAGTACATACCTATGCACATGTTTGTGCAGCTTAAAAACATGGCATAACCGAATGGTATACGAACAAAGTTGAATTGCACACACGTACATCAATTTAAATAGTTGCTGCCTATACACTACACCATCAACTACAAGCATAGTTCCTAACACACTAGCACATTGCTATGCACATAGGCATGTTTCAAATTTCATAGCTGGCAATGCAACTTCATTGCCTGGAAGATGTTGATGACAATGACCATGCATAATTTCACTTCAATCAACACTACATCACACTTTCACACCTCAGATAGACTGTGGCCATACCCTGTAAAAGCCTAGTTTTTCATGGCTTTAGCCTATGACTGTGTACAGGTAGTACACATCAATACACAATAAGATAAGCCTAGCTGAAAATGACCATACATGAACACTCTTTCAATCATATATCACCTATGAAAGCAACTTAGATGTACCCTGCATAACCTACCCAAGTTGAGCCCTGTTTCCTTAGCTATAAATACCTCACCACACCACACTTATACACACACACAAATTTTTTTGAAAACCGTAAAGGGTAGTAAACAAAAAAGGGGTTGGACTTGGAAATGTATGGGAAGATCTGTAGAAAAGTCAGGAATGATAAGCAAGGCAGTAAACAGTCATAGCAGCAGTAGGAAAATAGTGATTAAACTCCTCAAAGATTTGTTTTCTAATTGAATTCATAAATTTTCCTATTATGATTCAGCATATACTTGTATGTATATGATTGTGTTTGCATCTCATTTAACATCACACATATAACCTGGAGATAATGGCGAGGACAGTGAATATAGACTGTGAGTGAACACTTACCATACTTTTAATAGTTTATAATTAATCATGTGCATCTTCTTTGATTCAAACATGGATATTGATGTGGTTTAAGGAAAAATCCCGAACTAATTAGATTTAGAATGAGTATTTGAGAAGCCTAAAACAGAACATAGTAGGAGACAGTAATATATCTTTGTGAGTAAACTCCATTCTGATCCCTTTGCTGTATAAATTCATGAACTCTTTAGTAATATATCTGTATATGTGTGATTGTGTTTCAATTTCATATGATTAAGTGTTGTGTAAATTACTTGGAGAAAGACAGTAATGTGAATATGGAGAGTAAACACATCATATTACTCTAGTGTTTATATCTAACCCTAGTAGGATTTGAACTAAGTGTATACTGGTATGTTTCCAGTATATGAAATGCAAGTACTGAAGTTACTTAGAGGTATTTAGCTTAAGTGTTTAAACCACCTGAGAATCGAAATATAAATAACAGTATTGATTGTGAGTGAACATCCTTAGACTCTGAAATGTTTAATGTTTAATTCTAGAAGATTCAAACTAGATGTATGTTTATATATATTCATCACCTTAATCCAGGCTTTATGTTTGTTTAATGGTTAGATTGTGGAAAGAATATTTTAGAACAAAGAACTCGGAAAATACAGGCAATGTATATTAGAAATCTGTAAATTCCTACTTTGCCTTTTTAAACTCATTTCATAATTATATATATATAGACATACAGATTTTATGTATTCATTGACTGATGCAAATTGTATTATATCACTTAAACATGGTATGAAGGCCTGATCAATCGCTGGAAGAAATTGAGCTTGATTGTGTGTGTTACCTTAGGAACAAATATATCTCACTGTAAAATTTAAAAATCAAATGCATGAATTCTAATTTGTTTTAGGAAGCGAAACCAAAAATGAAAGTTGCTTATTTTTATGTAGGGTATTCTCTAAAATCTGTTGAAATCAAACAATATTGTATCTCAGCAGAAATCACCAAATTTCGGTGAAAGGGTACTAAATCTCATATTTTCGAACGTTATTAGATTAGGATTCAAATACATAGATGGATTTGTTATTTAATACCATGAATTTTAATATAAAAATCAGGAATTTTAGTAGTTTATGGGATGGGAATTCCTGGGTTAACCAAAAAGAGGAATTTGGGGAAATTATGACAAGGGGGCTGATCGGAAATCATGGTGACCGGACTGGAGGCATATGGGGGAATGGAGATCACCAGAAAAATACGAATTGTATTTTTAAGGGTCAGGGTTAAGCAAACCAGATTGAATTAGAGTATTTACTACTGTCTGGTTGCCTGTGCTTATCGACGAACTGCGTCGAGATGATGATGCTTCTGATAATCGCATGGAGGGGGATAAGATCAGAGAGTCGTCAACAAACTCTGACTAAAATCTGGAGGTAACCGATTTTGATAAAAAGGGAGATGCGAGGTGAATTAGGTAAAAGTAGTTTTGACGAATCTGTCAATGGTAGTACCATATTTCGGTTTACTGTATTAAATCAAGTATTGGTGGAAGGAATGGATCCAGGTGTTGGTTTCTGGTTTGTGGTGATAGTAGCGGTGGCAAGGTGGTCGAGGATGAGGCCGTGCAGGTGCACGGTGCACAAAGTAGATGAAAGTAATGAATAACAGAAAAGAAGATGATGAAGGGAGAGAGCGGATCGAAGGAAATCATTGAGATCAGCCCATGTCGATCAGTTTTTTTTATGATGCCACACACGAGAGGATTCTTGGATTTTCGATGTCAGGATCGTGCTCCCTTCAGTTTTGATCACTGACAAAAAGCAAGAAAGAAGACAAGCGGAAAGTTGGCAAAGAAATGGACCTGGAAGGAGGAGAAACGCGGGATGGGCCTTTCTGGATGGGCTGTACATTGGGCCTATACTAATAAATAAAATAAAATCTTGTTTGTTTAAAAATCCTAGATACGTAATTAAAAGCATTCAATTTAGATATATACAAATTAAGAAGAAGTGAAGAAGGGGACTGGTTTGAGGAAGTCATCAGGAAATGTTGGTAATACGGGTTTATAGCATTTTTGAGCCTATCAAGCTATTTTGTTCAAATTCAATTAAATCGATTTAAATAAAAGAATATAAATGTAAAAGAAAAGAAAAGAAAAAAATGTAGTTAAAATCCTAGAGTTTAAACTGAAACATTTTTATAAAAATAAAAATAAATAGGAAGAAGAGAAATTGTGATCGAAGAAGGGCAAATCATGATTTTGTTAAGGACAACTCACGGTTCAGCTAAAGAAGTAGGGTATGACTATTGTGCTGAGATGTTGCGTATTTTTAAACTTTCGGCCTAGGAATTTATTTAACGGCAAATAAATGTTGTTCAAAAAGTAAAACAATATTAAATAAAAGTGGATTTTTAATAGGAAATAAAGGAAAGAAAATATATATGTATATGTAAGAAGAAAGAACCATGGAGTTATCGAATCATATTGTAATTGCATAATAGACGCTGACGTCAACCCTTAAGTTCGAATATACGACATTGATATATTTATATTTACATATATGTGTTTATATATAATATATTAAAACAAAAATAAATATTTAAATATAATCGATGGTTTAATTTCCAAAGAAATGAGAATAAATATAATGTGAAATTAGTTGTTAACTGAGATCGTATATTTCAAACTATTATTTAGTTTGGAGTTAAACGTCGAATCATCGTTGAATGTTATTGTTGTAATGACAATTGTTGTTAATTATTGGTAATGTTGAAAGTGATAAATCAAATCTAAATTAGTCAAAATAAAACATTGACACGTTTTATTCTATCATCTTATGCTGATTGTTGTTCTGGAACTAGAAATAATATTGTATAAGTTAATTAAATTGAATAAGCCTGTCATAAACATTTTATATGATAAATTGTATAAATAGGCTTATCTACACTGTTTAAATTTGATAGTTAAAACACCGACTATCAAATAATAGTCCTTACGTGTTAGTTCGAAGAGATCGGGATAGGAACTGGACCCAAAACCACTTCGAACTAACTTTACGATTCTTAAGCTAAATTGCAGGGACGATTATACGATTTAAAGAATTTGAAGACCGTAGATCTTCATGACCGTAAGAATTACTTGTTTAAAATTTCTCTGGTTTGGCCACCGGAGTTATTATGACTTGTTATCCTATCGTAATTGAAATCTTCGGATATTGCAAGGACTATTCGCTACTGATCTATAGGGTGATTCCTATGATGTGGTAGGAGAGTACCTTCGGTTCATCCTATTCCTGGATGACTTATATGGACGAATGTCTGACAGAGTATTTCTTAAGAATTACGTACATTGATTTTTACAAACGTACTTCTATCAGCTGCAGAGTATTTTTGTGGACGTCAATTAGTGCTTTGGCGGATCTGACGATGTGACATTCAAAGTAAATGATGATCAGATGTTCTAATGGTAAATTCTAACCTCAAGCCTCACAACCGGGAAATGACAAAAATCGGGCAGGCAACATGGCTATGTGGGTCGCTCCCATTAGGGTGTATAATCACCTTTCTAGAGAAATTCCTTTTGCTTCTTTAATCTATCGATGTTGTCCCTTTCGGGAAATGGTTGTTGATCCCAACTGTTGGTGATTTACATTCGGCGAAATGAGTGGTCGGTCATGTGTGGGCCGGGTTGCAAGACGTTCTTGTTGAACCCAGTGTATTCCCTTCTAGAGATACACTATCGGCAGGTGGTTCCATACCTTGTCATAGTTGGAATCCAATCTCCAATAAGCGCCTGTGGTTTTGATTGTATACTATATATGCGGAGCGTGAGATGCAAGCATTCTGCTACATTGATATTTATTTGTATTTAGACACTATCATAATATCAGATGATATATACGATTTCAAAAATGTTTTGGGTTATCATAAGGTAAAAACCGTCCGTATTTATATATGGATTTGGTCTTACGATTATCTTTTCTTTCGAAAAGATTTTCGAACTTAAAATCAAGCTGTTTAAAATCGTTTACTCACACCAGTACCATGGCTGACCTAGAGTTTATTTTTTTGTGTTTCCCTAAACCTCTTGGGTGCCCAAATTTATACGGGAAGGCAAGTGGTTTCAGGATTTTACAAATTCATTGAAGGAGCTTGGAGTAGGAGGCTTCAAGATTAGATATAGAGTTTATTTCCGCTGTGTTATGTATGAGTTGTACTCTGATGATGTATGTAAGTAAATACAGTTTTGTATCTCAAGATGTCATATAATATATTTTATTCAGTTCCGCTGTGAGATTCGTTATACTTTGATTCTGTTGTGTTCAGTTCTTATTTTTTTCTATTCTAACTTTCTTTCTCTATATTTCTCACCCTCTAACTTCTTTCTATTAACGATCTATGAATTTTTGATGTTTGATTAGCCGATATGTGATACAGGATATGTATTAGTATCGATGATCAGGATCAGAACTTTGCGGGTCGTTACACGATGCCTAACCCGCACATCTATCATGTGTGCGGGCCCGAGTTCCGTGGCAGGGCTACACACGAAACTCAGTCGGGAGCTTTCCTTACATTTGTGTGGGCCCGCCTTTAAGAGCCCCTCACACAAATATCACTAGGGTCTGTTTTTCTTTGGTGGCTATGGCCCTACCTCGGACCCTCCCTTAACTAGTAAAGACTATAGGAGCTAAGCGACATGCCCCTAAGCAAACAATCTAAACATCCATGTGGTGTCTTCCCTCAACCACCGCCTCGATAGTGAAAGGTCGATGGCCTCTTGGGTTTAGCTCTAGTCTTTCCGCATCTCGCTGGCTGCCGATGACAGGTTCTCGATGAGCTATACTATCCTTGTTAGTCATGATCCTCCGCCTCCGAAGTGAGGCAACCGCCGAGCTACCCTTAATGTCACCACGTCACAACATTCTGACCGCCCCCTACTTGTGCAGTCAAGGCCTACCCACCTGATAGATACGCGCAGACCCAACCTCTGTGAGCACAGTTTGAAACTACACCACCACAAAGGACTACCAGGAGCACCTTTAACGTCTCAGGAAGCCACGTGCTTCCCCTTCCAGTCCATCGGCGCCGCCAGAATAATCAGATTAATGTGCGCTCCTGTCGTGTCTTACGACACCACGATGATCTACCCCGTTTGGTTATTCATCCTCTGACATACGGACTATCCCAAGCACCTCAGTTTACTATGTCATTAGATCCTATGTCTAATCATCAATTACGCGCTTGCTCCACCTCGACAGATTTCCCATTAACTTGGTTGTTTCCATTTTCCCTTGACTCCTTCTTCAAGTTACCAAGTTTCTCTTGCTTATTAACCTCATTCATAACTTAATCCATTTAAGTTCATTAATAAGCCTACAACATGTTATTCTCTATATTGTAATTCAATATTCGTAATTCATTCTCTTTACACTAGTCTTTGTCTCATCTCATGGTTGCCATAACATATTCTACTTAATTTATAATTAAGTACATCTTTATTTACATGTTTTCTATTAACATGTCATTCAACATTTATGATTAAATACAACTTACTTATCTCCATAAGTTTGCCTTCTTCTTTCTCATTTAATCATAATCTCGTCGTACACCTTCATTACAGTTTATCATAATTTACTTATTAACTTAGTTCACTTAACCAAGGTTTACTAATAAGTTTCTCTTTTCCTTCATATAACTTATGTTATCCTCATTTATGTATTTATTCTTATTCTCGCTAATTACTTAATCTTCGATTAAGTACAACTTTATTACATAAGTTGTAACAATCCGGAAAATCTGAACCAATTTAAAATTTTTATTTTGAATAATTTGGTTAGAAATTGGGTCAGAATTTAAAATTTTCATTTTTAAATATAAATACAGCCCTTGAAAATAGTGATTTTGCAAACGACCTCCGAATTCGACGAAACCACTTTGGTTGGATCCGGGATGTCAATTAATTGCTAGGTTTCAAAGTCCATAACTTTTGAAATCAATATGTGAGTGTGGCAAAGGAAAACGCGTTTGGCGATTTCAGTTTGAATTGGATCGACCAGAAAATTGCCATTTTTCAAATGGTCTCAGAATTCGACAAAATCAGTTTTGTTGGGACCGTATTGTCCCAACATAGCCAGATATAATTTTTCTGTAATTTTTAGAATCAGTTGTGGCCCCGGCAGATTAAAATGTACTTTCAAATCTAAAATCGAATGTTTTATATTTTAATTTGAAGAATAACTGACTGATATAGTCGAATGAGCTTATGAAAAAGATTCCATTGTGTCCGGGATGGGGGTATTTAACTAGGGGCGATAGTCGTTGGGTTTGATTTGAGATTCGTATGGATTGGAGGGTATTTTCGGATTTAAAGGAATTTAAAATAAATTATAAAATTCCTGGCCAATCATAATTCACGCTCACTTTTCTCTCTCCCCGATAACCTCTGGAACGACGGCGGAAACCTTTACCCTCCTTCTCTCCTCTTTTTCTCCTCATTCACTCATTGGAATCACTCCACCCCATTGAGATTTTTGTAGAGCTCGACAAGATCTTCAGATCCATATAACGGGCACCCACCATCGTCGTGTCTTTCTCGAGAATCGCACCTCTAAAGTCGCTGACTTCATCGCCGTCAATCTCCCACCAGTGGTCACCTATCTGAACGAGACCGCCGACGCTAGGGAGCTGCTTCGAAGCCCTTCAACGCTGTCTAACCTGATCTGAACGAAGTGCAACGGATTTGCGGGAAAATCCAAAACTAGTTTCGAAGGTTATCTGAAAGGTATCGTCTTTGAAAATTAAAACTGATTTTAACACCTTTAAACCGTCGCGAAATTCGATTAACTTCTAAAAATCATATCTATTTCGTTTGTGGTTGAAATTCAGTGAAACAAGAGATGCCGGGACCGTGACGACGTCCTATACATTCTAGAAGAGACCGAAGGTTTTTTAGAGCTTGCTACGATTTTTAGCATCGCGAAAACCAGTGTGAGAATTCTAAATTCAAATGTAAATGGAAATGCGATGTATACGTTATATAAGCGAAGTATAAGTTATATACGCGTTGTATACCTCATGTACATGTGTTGTATAAGTTATATGAGCGATGTATAAATTATACATGCATTGTATAAATCATATATGCGTTGGAATGGAAATAAAATATACTTATATATGTATATATATATACACACACACTCCCCTCGTCCACAAACCATGGACGATATTTATTGATTGTGATTGGCATGAAATTTGGTGAATAATGCGAGTGGTTGATAGGATTGTTTGTTGTTTGAGATTGTTGGATTGTGGTTGAAAAATACCTATTTGTGGTTGAAACAAAATTGGAATAGGTTGTGAAAAAGAAAAATATATTCGTCTGTGTATGAACTAGATATTGAAATCCCCATTGTCAAAAATCGCGAGGTTTTAAGGTAGAGCAAGGAGCCGTACTCGGGACGGTGCCGGTTTTAACTACCCTGCCGTTATGCTATCGAAATTTTCTGAAATATTCATGTGTTTGATTTTTATTCATGTATTGAAATATATTCATGTGTTGAAAATTTATTCGTGAACACCACAAGTTGTTTAGATAATAAAGATCACATTTTTATTATGCATATGAAGTATATAAAATATTCATGATGGAAATAAATTGTTTAAACGATAAAAATCACATTTTAATCAAGTATATGAAGTTATAAAAATACACATGTTTTAAGTAAAATATTATAACGATAAAAATCACATTTTTATCGTGTATACGAAGTTATAAAAATATTCATGTATTGAGAAAAATATTAGAAAAATAAAAATCACATTTTTATCACGTATGTGAACTTCTAAAAATATTCATATGTTGAATAAATGGCTAGAACGATAAAAATCCCATTTTTATCGTGTAAATGAAGTTAGAAAATATTCATATATAGAATAAAGGACTAGAAAGATAAAAATCACATTTTTATCAAACTTATGAAGTGTTAAAAATATTCATCTGTCAAAATAAACGTTTGTTGGTTAAAAATATTATTTTTAACACATATATGAACTGAAAATGGTTTAGAAATCGATGAATGAGTATTATATATATATATATATATATAAACTAAATAAAACGAATCGAGCCCCTATAGTTCGCGTTTTGAAACCGTAACGTTAAACGATTATACCGAGAGATCCAACCGTCGGATTTTCTCGAAACTGGAACTGTTGGATCCGCTTTGAAAAGATCTTTCCAATGATATAAAATTTGTAAAGATCCAACGGGTAGAATTTCAGATATGTGTAAATCAAATCTGAAGAAAAACAGCGCCATGGCCGCCTTATGGCCTGAAGCGTCGTTTAAATAAAATGAGCTATTTTTAAATAAATAAAAATAGCGAAAAATTGTTATAAAATATTGTTAATGATATAGAATGGAAATAAACTAAATTTACTCTGTTTATTGATATTCTGATGGTTGAATGTGTTTGGCATGAAATTTATATTAACGAACTGAATATGGATGTCAAATGACTTAACCATGAAATGAATTGATTTAAATTCTAAATATACGTGAATTATTTGAAAAGGCCGAGTTAAATCTCATTTCAAATAATTGATCGACGATAAGAAGTCGATGATGAAGACGGTGGTCGAAGACCGGAGAGCTTCACATCATTTGGATGATTACTGATGTCTTGATTGGGAGGCATCCCAAGATACAGATAATAAGTGGTGATTGTCCAGACGTACTTGGAGATCGACCGGATATGCGATGAATTAGCCGCCTTCGGTTTCATTCAGACCCAGAACGGACTTGTAAATGGATGTGTGTCTGGCGTTGTAGATTGACAACGTGACATGCAGAGATTCAGTGATCAAGGCTTTTCTTGAAAAGCAGAGCCTTGTGGTTGATGATCAAAGCATAGCCTTAATGTAGCTAGCTTTGTGTATAGCGTTGATTCGTGAGCCTCACACCCGATATGAACCAGAAACGGGAGAGGACTCAGGGAGGACCTGCGTTTCTTTCTAGCTAGGGGTGATGTCAGTGACTTACTAGCCCTGACAAGTTTGACTCATGTGGTTGTTGGAATGCGAGGCGCCTCGGTTATATCGGTCGATCTGGGACCGATGGAGTCATTTGACTCATTTACGCCCCATAGGGCGGGGAAACGCAGTGTTCAGGCATTTTAATCCACTCCGTGTGGACCGGCCCTGACGATCCAAGAGCTCACCTGTGTCTGGGTCCTGAGACATGGGATAGATTGTCTCGAAGCGGTAAGGACTATCTTTTGCCTTGGTTCATGACGGAAATCCAATTTCCAAATACGACATTGTGCGGTTTTGATTCTAAACCTATATATGGCGACATAGTGGTATGGGACACTTATGCCGTCTATGATTGATACTTATGATTGAATTTGTTTTGAAACATATAAACACTTGTAATAATATCAAAGGACTTTGTTTTATACGTATCAAGCATATCTTGGCCAATATAAGGTAAAACTCTATCCTCCGGTTTGCGTTGCATTGTGTGATGGGACTTGAGTCTTATATTGGTTTCATTTTTGTAAAAATCATTGCGTTGTTTAAATTACTTACTTTATTCATGCACTGGCAATCACTGGAGTAAACTCGTTTCGTGTTAGCGGCGTGGTCCTATATTTTGCCTTGTTATTATGGTATAACCAGTTAAGTAGATTTCTCATACTAGTCCCATGACTGACTCGTAGTTTGTTTCACTTTGCAAACTCGGGTGCCCTTATTTCTACACGAGCAGCCTTGTATTTAGGTTATAGGCTTATAGCAGATTCATTTTGGCTAGCTATGGAGCTGGAGCTGGATTTTATCATTTCTACTTTACTGTTTCAGTCACCATTATGTATATTATGTTTGATTCCGCTGCAGACATTGTATATTGAACTGAAACCGTATTTTTATGCTAAGTATGATCCTATTATGCTGTGTAACTCTGATGATTATTATTTCCAGTGTAATTTGATGTACATTATCTGGTGTAATTCTATATTTCTGTTTTGCTGTTGTTTGTTTATGTGTTATATTCCAAAGATTATCCTTGCCACCGTCACACGGGGATTTGGGTCGTCGCAGTTGGTATCAGAGCTTTGGTTAATCTTAGCTCAGGAATATAACATATTAACGAACTTGTTAGAAATAGAACCAGTAGTGTTCTAAGACGAATTACTCATATAGATAGGATCAGTATGGTCCTAGAATGAGTATAGCAGAATAAAATACACCCCAATAGACACATTTACATTTAAGTATATGTTTCTATGCTTTATAATACCTTTTTTGTTGACCTGACACTTTGTCTTCTATTTGAAGACACACTATAAAATGAGTGGCAGAAACAGAAGAAGAAACCCTATTGTTCAACCACCTAATGAGCCAGTTGTGCTCCCTCAGCCGGAAACAAATATAGAAGCTCTGTTAAAGAGGTATCGAATTCTGGGTGGAGTACCATTCTCGAGCAATGAATCCATTATTCAAACTCAAGCATGGATGCGCTCTGCGGAGAAATTTTTTGAACGTTTCCAACTAAGAGATGATCAGAAAAGATTACTGGCATCTTGGACAGTAAAAGAAGAAGCTTTAATCCGATGGGAAACTGTTACTAAGAATAATCCAGAAGGTAATATTACCTGGGATAGATTTAAAGAGATTTTCATAGAAAGATTTACTCCTCCAGAAGCAACTGAGCGGTTATGTGACGAATTCTACTATTTGATACAAGGAGATATGACCATTCCGGAATATCATAAGAAATTCAATGAACTTTCTCATTTTGCCCCGCATCTAATTAAAAATCCAAAGAGGAAGAATCTGAGGTTTATTAACGGGCTCCAAAGAAAGTACCAAAGTAGTGTAATGGGACATGTGAAGCTTCCTTTTTCTGAAATGATATACATAGCTTATTAGTATGAAGATCTTGATAAGAAAGATCTGTTGGAGGACGAAGAGGAAGTCAGTTCTAGCAACAAAAAGAAGTTTGAAATTGATAGCCCAGAGGCAAGTACGCAACCTAAGACAAGTGCACAGCCAGAGGCAAGTACGAAGTCTGAGTTCAGTAAGAGGCCTAAATTCAATAGGAAAAAGTCAAATCTGAGAAAGAACCAGTAACGACTGCCATATGCAATAATTGCAAGAAGCAAGGTCATTTTCAAGGGAATTGCAAATCCTCGAAGAAAGGAAGAAATGTTTGATCAAAATCCAATAAGAAGGGTCGGGAGAACAGGAAATGCAATCAATGCCACCAGGCTGGTCATATTGAAAAGAATTGCCCGCTATTAAGAAAATCTGAAAAGATACATGTAAATGAAGTGACGGAAGTTCCTGCACTCTCAGCTAGTCAGGGAAGGTCAGATGTTTTGGAAGGCACGCTTACTGTCAAAGATATTCCAATTAAAGTACTGTTTGATACAGGCGCGTTGCGAAGCTTTATTGCAAGTAATGCGGTTAAGAAGTTGGATTTTAAGTCGAAAAAGCTCAAAGAACTCATCACTGTCCATAATCCGGTTAGGGGTTTCCTCAATCTTAGTTGGATTTGTGGGGTGCCTATCTCTTTTTCCCGTTATCAGTTCCCTACTATCGTGATCGTCATGAATTTAACCGAATTTGATCTTATTTTAGGATTGGATTGGTTAACCAAATATGAAGCTGAGGTTAAATGCACCGATAGAGTCGTTAAGGCGAAGATTAAATCAGGGGACTATATAACCATACCATGCGAAGGTCCGAATTCAGATAGAAAAGACTATTGGTCAGCTCTTGATGTTTCTCCTACTCAAATAGAAAATATTCCTATCATTACAGAGAATACTGCAGTTGTCATAAAAGATATTCCTGTCGTCAAGAATTATGCGGATGTGTTCGAAGAAGTTGTTAGCTTACCTCCGCATAGAGAAATTGATTTCAAGATCGCTTTAATTCCGAATGCAAGGCCCATAGTGCATTCTATTTGAAGAATGACCTAGAAGGAAAAAGAAGAATTAGACAATTAAACTCGACAGCTTGTATGGAAGGGTCTTATCAGACCTAGTTTCTCTGATTGGGGAGCAGCAGTGGTGTTTGTCCTAAAGTCAGGCGGTACTCTCCGACTATGCGTGATTATCGTGACTTGAACAAGCAGACATTAAAGAACAAATATCCGTTGCCGCGAATTGATGATTTATTGGATCAATTGAATGGGGCGCAAGTATTTTCATGAATGGACCTCGCTACAGGTTTCCATCAACTCCATATTGCCGAGGAATGTGTTCCTATGACAGCATTCAGAGGTCACGATTTATTCTATGAGTGGTTAGTAATGTCGTTCGGCTTATGTAATGCTCAAGTGTATTTTGTCGATCTGATGAACAGGGTATTCAGAGGAGTCTTGAATAAATTTGTTCTGGTTTTCATTGATGACATATTGATCTTCTCTAAGTCAGAAAGCGAGCACGCGAAACATTTGGAACAAGTGTTAGAGATTCTGCGAAAGAATGTTTTAAAGGCCAAACTTTCCAAATGTATATTCTGGCAAGAAGAAGTCAAGTTTCTTGGCCATGTTGTATCAAAAGAAGGAATTTCTGTGGATCCAGGTAAAATCACCGTTATTCAAAATTGGAAGCAGCCTAGTATTCCAACAGAAGTCCGAAGTTTTCTGGGATTGGCTAGTTATTATCGGAGATTCGTTAAAGATTTTTCGAAGATATCTAGTTCCTTAACAAAGCTTACAAAGAAGCACGCAAGATTCGATTGCACTCCAGAATGTGAGGAGGCTTTTCAGAAGCTAAAATTAACATTAACAACTACTCCAGTGTTAACAATTATCGATGGCAACCAAGACTTGAAAGTCTGGACAGATGCTTCGAGAGAAGGTCTTGGTGCAGTATTAATGCAAAGAGGCCAAGTAATTGCCTATGCTAGCCGTCAACTGAAGCTGCATGAAAAGAATTACGTTACTCATGATCTTGAGTTGTTAGCTATCGTATTTGCTTTTGAGAATCTGGAGACACTATCTGTTGGGTGAGAAATTCGAACTATATATAGATCATCAGTCATTGAAGTATTTGTTCACCCAAAAAGACTTGAATTTGAGACAACAATGTTGGCCAGAGTTTCTTGCAGCGTACGATTTTGAGATTTTGTACACTCCAGGGAAAGCCGATGTTGTGGCGGACGCTCTTAGTAGAAAGAATGTAATCATCGTCAGTCTTATTATTACGACTTCGTTGATTGAAAAGATTTCCATTCTTTAGAAAGACGATAATTTTGTTAAGGAGATGATCAAAAGAATTCAAAAGGGCGAAGAATCCAGTTTCCAAGTGGACAGCGAGGGAGTTCTTAGATCAAAAGGAAGAATTTGTGTTCCCGACATCTCTGAGCTTAAAAGGGAAGTGCTTGATGAATGTCACAAGTCCAAACTTTGCATTCACCCTGGAGTAAATAAAATGTATAATGACATCAAGCGCACATTCTGGTGGAAGGCAATGAAGAGAGACATTTCTTTATATGTTAGTAGGTGCGCTACTTGCCAACAAGTAAAGAGCGATCAACAGAAACTCACTGGATTATTACAACCATTAGACATTCCAGGATGGAAGTGGGAATAAATTTCGATGGATTTCATCGATGGTTTGCCTCGAACCAAGAAAGGTAATGACAATATTTGGGTGATCGTAGATCGTCTCACGAAGACTGCCCATTTCATACCTGTCAAATCGAGTAGAACGGCTCAGAATCTAGCACAGATTTATTTCAAAGAAATTGTTAAGCTACATGGAGTGCCGCTCAGCATAGTCAGTGATAGAGATCCAATATTTACTAGTAAATTCTGGGAAGCATTCCAAGCAGAATTGGGAACAAAATTAAATCTAAGCACCGCTTATCATCCTCAAACAGATGGCCAAACTGAGAGGGTGAATCTCATACTTGAAGATTTATTGTGGGTTGTATTATTGATTTTGGCAGATCATGGGAAGACCATTTGCATTTGGCCGATTTCTCATACAACAACAGTTACCAAGCGAGCTTGCAAATGTCTCCATTCTAAGCCTTGTATGATAGACCGTGCAGATCTCCCGCATGTTGGGTAGAACCTGGCAATAGACTTGTATTGGGACCAGATATGATTCGCGAAGCTTCAGACAAAGTCGATTTCATCAAGAAACGATTGCAAGCAGCTCAAAGCCGACAAAAGAGCTATACAGATTCGAGAAGAAGAGATTTGGCTTTTTCTGTTGGTGACTATGCATGTCTACGGGTTTCTCCGATGAGGGGAGTAGTCAGGTTTGGTAAAACAGGGAAGTTGGCGCACAGATTTATTGGTCCGTTCCCTATTCTTGAACGGATTGGAACTCTCACTTATAGAGTTCAATTACCTGACTGATTTCCTGGTGTACATGATGTATTTCATGTATCTCAACTTAGAAAGCATGTACATGATCCGGACTCGATTGTGGAAGAAGCCGCACAACAGGAATTGGAAATTACTCCAGAATCAGCTGTGAGAAGAGAGCCGATTAAGATCATTGGCAAAGAAACCAAAGAGCTGAGGAACAACAAGGTTCACTTAGTCAAAGTGCAGTGGAGTGGAGATCCGCAAGACTGTACTTGGGAAACTGAGGAGAGCATTAAGCGAGCTTATCCCAATTGCAGAGTGGATATCTCTGATTAACTCTGGTGCAAGGTACATTTACAATACTTTGCATTTCCACATTGTTTTCTACTTTATTATTGTTTCATTTTCATGGATGAAAAGTTTTAAATATAAAATTTATTATTAAATATTTGAAATGTTAATCAACGAATTGATTGCTGGTTGTGTTGTGTGATTATTAACTTGACTAACCAAAATATTAGAATGATAAAATCAACCATTTTATCATGTATATGAAGTGCTAAAAATAGTTGTGTGGTGAAATAGATGTTTATTCGCTAAAAGTATTATTCTTAGCTTAGATGTGCATATATATACACATTGTTAAATAGGTAAATGGATTTGTTGTTGAGTAAAGAATTTATTTTCATGCCCGACAAATAGGTAAGACTTAATGAGTTGGATGCATAATTTTATTTATATATCAACTACTGTGAATGCCATTGGATGCAGAATGCTGGTTGTTCTGTGTGAAATCATAAACGTCGCCATAGGATAGTAACAATTAATTTTGAACTACACTACACGGCATACTGCGAGAAGATAACATACTCTATCATATACCACATAAGCATTCGGAGCTTATGTGACGAGGTGGAAGATTTACCATACAAGCGAGAGGCTTGTATGGCGATGACTATATTTAAGGTTGAACCGAAGACTGATATGGACTATATAAAATGTAACGGTAAAATTGCCAGGTTAATAAAAACCCCATATGGGTCTGGAGCTGACAATGATCACGTCTCTCTAGTTGGTAAGGCACAAAAATTATTTATAGGGTGACGAGAATTTATTCTCTGGAGTTATGATCTATACACACTCCCCTGTGGACACTAGAATATATCACTATAAATATGTGTATGCTTTATAGGATTTATTGGGTGCCTAATACGACCCAATAAATTTCAAAACCCCTTCCCGTACAAAGGAGGTTATGGCAAAAAAATTCAAAAATTTAGAGTGTTAGCCAAATTTTTGAAGAATTAGAAAATTCTTAGAAACTGAAAAGTTAAAGAATGAAAGCCAGAATGAAAGTTGAGTTGGTTGTTTAAACAACTTTCGGATCCGTTCCTTTTCGAGGAAGAAAACATTTTAAGTGGGGGAGATTGTAACAACTCGGAAAATCCGAACCAATTTAAAAATTTTATTTTGAATAATTTGGTTAGAAATTGAGTCATAATTTAAAATTTTCATTTTCAAATATAAATAAAGCCCTTGAAAATAGTGATTTTGCAAACGACCTCAAAATTCGACGAAACCACTTTGGTTGGATCCGGGATGTCAATTAATTGCTAGGTTTCAAAGTCCATAATTTTTGAAATCAATATGTGAGCGTGGCAAAGGAAAATGCGTTTGGCGATTTCAGTTTGAATTGGATCGACCAGAAAATGATCATTTTTCAAACAGTCTCAGAATTCCGGCGAAATCAGTTTTGTTGGGACCGTATCATCCCAACGTAGCCAGATATAATTTTTCTGTAATTTTTAGAATCAGTATGTGGCCCCGGCAGATTAAAATGTACGTTCAAATCTAAAATTGAATGTTTTATATTTTAATTTGAAGAATAACTGATTGAAACAGTCGAATGAGCTTACGAAACATATTCCTTTGTGTCCGGGATGGGAGTATTTAGCTAGGGGCGACAGTCGTTAGGTTTGATTTAGGGTTCGTATGGATTGGAGGGTATTTTCGGATTTAAAGGAATTTAAAATAAATTATAAAATTCCTGGCCAATCATAATTCACACTCACTTTTCTCTCTCCCCGATAACCTCTGGAACGACGGAGGAAACCTTTACCCTCCTTCTCTCCTCTGTTTCTCCTCATTCACTCATTGAAATCACTCCGTCCCGTTGAGATTTTTGTAGAGCTCGACAAGAGCTTCATATCCATATAAGGAGCACCCACCATCGTCGTGTCTTTCTCGAGAATCACACCCCCAAAGTCGCCGACTTCATCGCCGTCGATCTCCCTCCAGTGGCCACCGATTTGAACGAGACCGCCATTGCCGAGTAGCTGCTTCGAAGCCCTTCAACGCTGTATAACCTAATCTGAACGAAGTGTAATGGATTTGCTGGAAAATCCAAACCTAGTTTCTAAGGTTAGCTGAAAGGTATCGACTTTGAAAAATAAAACTGATTTCAAGACCTTTAAACCATTGCGAAATTCGATTAACTTCTAAAAATCATATCTTTTTCGTTTGTGGTTGAAATTCAGTGAAACAAGAGACGCCGGGACCGTGACGAAGTCCTATACATTCTAGAAGAGACCGGAGAATTTTTAGAGCTTGCTACGATTTTTAGCATCACGAAAACCAATGTGAGAATTCTAAATTCAAATGCGATGTATAAGTTATATAAGCGAAGTATAAGCTATATACGCGTTGTATACCACATGTACATGTGTTGTATAAGTTATATGAGCGATGTATAAATTTTACATGCATTGTATAAATCATATATGCGTTGGAATGGAAATAAAATATACTTATATATATACTCCCCTCGTCCACAAACCATGGACGATATTTATTGATTGTGATTGGCGTGAAATTTGGTGAATAATGCGAATGGTTGATAGGATTGTTTGTGGTTTGAGATTATTGGATTGTGGTTGAAAAATACCCGTCTGTGGTAGAAACAAAATTAGAATAGGTTGTGAAAAAGAAAAATATATTCGTCTGTGTACGAACTAGATATTGAAATCCCCATTGTCAAACACCACGAGGTTTTAAGGTAGAGCGAGGAGCCGTACTCGGCACGGTGCCGGTTTTAACTACCCTGCCGTTATGCTGTCGAAATTTTCTGAAATATTCATGTGTTTGATTTTTGTTCATGTATTGAAATATATTCATGTGTTGAAAATATATTCATGAACGCCATAAGTTGTTTAGATAATAAAGATCACATTTTTATTATGCATATGAAGTATATAAAATATTCATGATGGAAATAAATTGTTTAAACGATAAAAATCATATTTTTATCAAGTATATGAAGTTATAAAAATACACATGTGTTAAGTAAAATATTATAACGATAAAAATCACATTTTTATCGTGTATACGAAGTTATAAAAATATTCATGTGTTGGGAAAAATATTAGAAAGATAAAAATCACATTTTTATCACTTATGTGAACTTCTAAAAATATTCATATGTTGAATAAATGGCTAGAACGATAAAAATCCCATTTTTATCGTGTAAGTGAAGCTAGAAAATATTCATATATAGAATAAAGGACTAGAAAGATAAAAATCACATTTTTATCAAACTTATGAAGTGTTAAAAATATTCATGTGTGAAAATAAACGTTTGTTGCTTAAAAATATTATTTTTAACACGTATATGAACTGAAAATGGTTTAGAAATCGACGAACAAATTATATTTTTATATATATAATTATAAATTAAATAAAACGAATCAAGCCCCTGTAGTTCGCGTTTTGAAACCGTAACGTTAAACGATTATACCGAGAGATCCGACCGTCGGATTTTCTCGAAACTGGAACCGTTGGATCCGCTTTGAAAAGATCTTTCCAACGATATAAAATTTGTAAAGATCCAACGGTTAGAATTTCAGATATGTGTAAATCAAACCTGAAGAAAAACAGCGCCATGGCCGCCTTATGGCCTGAAGCGTTGTTTAAATAAAATGAGCTATTTTTAAATAAATAAAAATAGCGAAAAATCATAATAAAATATTATTAACGATTTGGATTGGAAATAAACTGAATTTACTATGTTTATTGGATATTCTGATGGTTGAATGTGTTTGGCATGAAATTTACATTAACGAACTGAATATGGATGTGGAATAACTTAACCATGAAATGAATTGATTTAAATTCTAAATATACGTGAATTATTTGAAAAGGCCGAGTTAAATCTCATTTCAAATAATTGATCGATGATAAGAAGTCGATGATGAAGGCGGTGGTCGAAGACCGGAGAGCTTCACATCATTTGGATGATTACTGATGTCTTGATTGTGAGGCATCCCAAGATATAGATAATAAGTGGTGATCATCCAGACGTACTTGGAGATCGACCAGATATGCGAGGAATTAGGTGCCTCCGGTTTCGTTCATACTCAGAATGGACTTGTAAATGGATGTGTGTCTGACGTTATAGATTGACAACGTGGCATGCAGAGATTCAGTGATCAAGGCTTTTGTTGAAAAGCAGAGCCTTGTGGTTGATGATCAAAGCATATCCTTAATATAGCTAGCTTTGTGTATAGCGTTGATTCGCGAGCCTCACACCCCGGTACGAACCAGAAACGGGAGAGGACCTCAGGGAGGACCTGCGTTTCCTTCTAGCTAGGTGCGGTGTCAGTGACTTACCAGACCTGACAAGTTTGACTCATGTGGTTGTTGGAATGCGAGGTGCCTCGGTTATATCGGTCGATCAGGGACCGATAGAGTCATTTGACTCATTTACGCCCCATAGGGCGGGGAAACGCAGTGTTCAGACATTTTAATCCACTCCGTGTGGACCAGCCCTGACAATCCAAGGGCTCACCTGTGTCTAGGTCCTGAGACATGGGCTAGATTGTCTCGAAGCGGTAAGGACTATCTTTTGCCTTGGTTCATGACGGAAATCCAATTTCCAAATACGACATTGTGCGATTTTGATTGTAAACCTATATATGGCGGCATAGTGGTATGGGGCACTTATGCCGTCTATGATTGATACTTATGATTGATTTTGTTTTGAAACATATAAACACTAGTAATAATATCAAAAGACTTTGTTTTATACATATCACGCATATCTTGGCCAATATAAGGTAAAACTCTATCCTCCGGTTTGCGTTGCATTGTGTGATGGGACTTGAGTCTTATATTGGTTTCATTTTTGTAAAAAGCATTGCATTGTTTAAATAACTTACTTTATTCATGCACTGGCAATCACTGGAGTAAACCCGTTTCACGTTAGCTGCGTGGTCCTATGATTTGCCTTGTTATTATGGTATAACCAGTTAAGTAGATTTCTCATACTAGTCCCATGACTGACTCATAGTTTGTTTCACTTTGCAAACTCGGGTGCCCTTATTTCTACACGGGCAGCCTTGTGTTCAGGTTATAGCAGACTCATTTTGGATAGCTATGGAGCTGGATTTTATCATTTCTACTTTACTGTTTCAGTTACCATTATGTATATTATGTTTGATTCCGCTGTAGACATTGTATATTGAACTGAAACCGTATTTTTATGCTAAGTATTATCCTATTATGCTGTGTAACTCTGATGATTATTATTTCAAGTGTAATTTGATGTACATTATCTGGTGTAATTCTATGTTTCTGTTCTGTTGTTATTTGTTTATGTGTTATATTCCAAAGATTATCCTTGCCACCGTCACACGGGGGTTTGGGTCATCGCATAAGTTATTTCATCTTCCCCTATCGTTTATTACAACTTACCTTATTTCTTAAGTTATAATTCCCACTTGTCCCTAGGACATGCCTACCTATTATCTTTCCTCTTCTTATTCAAGTTCATTCATAATAGGTTGTTGTCATTTCCCATTTTGGCATTAATTAAGATTTACTTTATCCTTTCCACTTCTTTAACACCACTACATATTTAATTAGGTTAAGTATTTCAATTTAACGAATTATCCATGCTACCCACGTTACCCACTTAACCCTTTATTATTCCCATCTCTTACCACATGTCTTATCTTGGTTAAGTGCTTATTATTTATGTTGTACATGCTACCCATGTAATCTATGCTACCCATGTCACCCACTTATCCCTTTTTTTCCATGTCTTACCACATGTCTTATCTTGGTTAAGTGTTCATTAATCCAATATAAACGTAATCTTGTAAGACCTCCCACATTAGATTACCGTTTGCGGTTGCTGGATATGTCGGGCGGTTCCGGGCAGGCTTATACCGCAATCTGAATCTAATCTCGTGTCTTTGCATTATTACGCATCTAGTTTCTGCCTTTGACCTCTCACATTAGATTATCAAATTGCGGTTGCTGGATATGCCGGGCAGTTCCGGGCAGGCTTATACCGCAATCTGAATCTAACCTCGTGTCTTAGGCGTTCATTATCACTTTCTTGATTCAAGTCCCACTTTCAAATCTTGGATTATAATATATTCCAATTACCCATAATTTCCAATCTAAATTATGTTTATAATTTTAAATTCAAATTATGCCTATAATCCCATGTGTACAAGTTATGCCAAATTATGCCCAAACCAATTTTCATAGTTATTAACAATTTATGCCAAATCTCATGTATACAAGTTATACTCAATTATGCCTAAATCAATTTATGCCAAATCTCATTTTATTACATATTTCCCAACTTTTCCCAATCATTCTAACGCTATTTGTACGCAAATCTCAACGCAATATGTTAGGCTCGAAGATAGCCTAGCTAAAAAAAGGTAGGGAGGGAGGAAAACAAGCATAGGCATAAAACAACTGTTCATAATAACAAGTTAAATATACGATGATAAAATTAAGCATAGGTGAATACTAGATCTGATCTACAAACTATGGTGTACTGATATGATTCTAGTCCAAATCTTAGATCCAATTACTTATTAGGTATTTTAATCTATAAGTACCACAAGCTCACTTTATCGGATTAGCTCTTCAATATGTTTGTTATGTGTATAAATGGGGAATGGCGAACGATAGATCTACTATTATACAAAAAATGTATTTTAAATCCACTCACTTGTATGCTCTCCCAATTCTAGATCTAATCCATGATTTTCTCCCTTATTGTGCAGCATAGATCTAGGCATCTGAATTCTTTTCTTTTATTTTGGAGTAGAGGAATCCTAGATCTATCCTTTTATTTTAAGAAGAGATTTGAGAAGAGAGAGAGAGAGAGAGAGAGAGAGAGAGGAAGCCATGGCAGAGCTCTAGCATAGCCGCCCAATTGTGAGGTTTAGGGTTAGGTCTAGGGGTTTATTTATAGGTGTGCTAGCAAGCTATGAGCCATTAGATCTAATTTGAAACTCCATCAGAGCTAGCCACATCATCCGACCAATAGGAATTGGCCACGTCGCTGCGTCCACCAACCAAAACAGTCCACGTGCACAGTATGACGCGCAGGGGTGTCGTCCCCTATATATATATTATTTATATTTACTTATTTATTTATTTGAATTTTGATTTATTTATTCGCGTATAAATCAAATTTCAAACATCATCTCTTTGCTTGTTTCTTTGTTCGCGCGCAACCTCTATTTTGAATTATGTTCATATGTATTCAACTCTTGCGCGTATGCTAATCTTTTATATGCGAACAATTTCAAATTTCAAACCAACCAATATATATTTTTTCTCTTTTGAAACATTCTCTCAATTAAACCCTTTTTTAACCCTTTTCATACTAAGCCACTTTTTAACTGCTTTCACACTAAGCCACTTTTTTGGCCATTCCCCCCTAAAATAAAAAAATTATGGCACTGGCGGGGATCGAACTTAGAATCTCTTGTATACAAGTCACATGTTCTAACCAACTAAGCTACTAAGTCTTTTGTTAACAAGACTTATGACAATGCTATATATTATCCTTTTTCTCATTCCTCTTTTTCACGTTTTGTTACATTATTTAAATTAAAGACATATCTTCCATTTTAAATTGGTTTTCTACAAACCATAGGTCTAAATTGACCAGAAAATCGCCACGAACGCAATGGCGCTAATCTCGTGACCAAATTCTAGTTGCTTTTCAAATTTTCCTTTTTAAATGTTCGCATGTAATTTCAATTGCATTACATTGCATTTCTTCTCATTTCATATATTGCATGGAATTTCTTTTATTAATCTTTTTCTTCATTTCACTGCATGAACTTATTACATGCAATCATATTAATATTATTTAATTTTTCCTTTAAATGTGTCTATGCATACAATATATACATATATGCATATTTTTAATTGTCATTAAAAATGCGGGGTGTTACATTCTCCCACCCTTAAGAAATTTCGTTCCCGAAATTTGGTAAGGGTAAAATCAAATAATCCCTCACATAACATAGATCCATCAAGTGTATATCCAATTTTTGCAACCATTATGCACATGTGCATAGTGCAATACATCACAATAATACATGTATGCCTAAGCGGTACCTCCTATATGTATGCAAATTCTTCAAAAATCCTTTTGAACTATGATGCTCACATCCTAAATATACTGGTAGTTCTATATGAATGCAATATTTTAAAAATCAAAACACCTTTTTCATCCAAATTTTCCCACACTCTTTCCGAATAAGAGCGTAGTTCATCCAATTGTTGCATCCAAAATCCTACCAACCATCTTTAAATTTCGAATTATAGAAAAATCTAATTTTCTAATAAAAAGGTTTAAAACGGAAATTTTTACATCTTCCGTTTTTCTTTTATGTATCTTTTCTAATTGTACTTGGATTTTGTGTAACTATTCTATAAAGATTTCCTATTTTCCTATCCAAGCACAACTACATAAGAAAACTTCCTTTTCTTTTTTAACTTATCTTGGAAAAATTTCATTTTTATTCATCTTTTCTTAAGATTTTCATTTTCTTTTCCCGTCATGTTTGTTGCTTCTCTGAATTTATTGTTTTCTTTTTAGTTAGGCTATTTTTTTCCTTAGCTATTTTTTTCAAATAAGTTTTATCATCTTTCAATATCCCACACAGCTACTACTAAGGGCCAAGAATCATAAGACTATTTCACTAAAGAAAAAGTCCAACCACAAACTCTCAACTCTTACTTTCCCTTCCACTATATAGTAGTCACTACTAGTCCTTACTGTGTATTACTAGCCTACATTTTTTTCAAGCAACAATTCTAGGCCTCACAATGCTTATGCATTCTAAGGGGATTTTCCACTATTCCAAGATGGTCCTTGCTATTTACTTCATAGCCTCAAATTTTTTATTGTTCTTTCTATGCACTAATCCTTACATACTCCACTCTTTTCAAAACATGGTTTGGCCTCCTTTTCTTTTCATAACATTTTTCTTCCAAAAATTAAAAGTACTAAAACTTTATTTTCTTTTCCAAAACTTACTATTGCCAAACCGTAAAACATTTTACAACATAAAAATGCAATTTTTTTTTTCAAATCACAAAAATGGAGTAGACAAGGGCAACTATTGGGTGTACATTGTTTCTAATTACAATGTAAATTTGGCTCCATCTACAAGGTGCAGACATCTACTCTATTCTTACTTTCTACAACTTACTTTGTCCACCCAACAAAATTTCCTTTTGAAACAAGAAATCATTATTTTACAAAGTATACCCCACTTCGCTTTAAAACCCAATATACATTTTCAAATATGTTTTTCTACATATTTTCTTCAAACATCAAAAATACTTTTAAGATTAAAGCTTGAAAACACCCCAAACTATTTTGCCAAAAACTTTTACAGTTTCAAGTTCTTAAAAGAAAACAAATGGGTTAGACTCAAAGTAGGTCTCCAACACAACTAGCCTTTCCTAGACACTCCCATGAAGTGAATTCTCTCAGCTATATATATTCCTAATCTATTTCCCACTTTTTAACCTTTCTCTAATTTATAAGGTTTCACTACCAAACCCACTAATCTGAAATACAAACATTTCAGTTACTAACATATGGGATACATCCTCCTCTTACACCATCCATTTTGTACACTTTCCACCCAACTTACCTAAGGGTATCAAATTTCCATATTCATTCTTTTAGTGTACAGAACTAATATCCCAACTCTTTCCATATTATACTCTTTCTATTTAGTGGGCTCCTTTATGGATCTAGGTTTATATATAATATATTTATGTTTTAGAAAATACAAATATGTTCACTCACTATCTTTATAGGTATCCTAAACCTAAGCTCTGATACAAAGTGCAACAACCCAGGTTCAGACAGACCGATTTTTTTTTCAAAATTCCAATCTACCAAAACCCGAGTTGGTTTGCCCTGGTATCCTGCAGAAAAGACAGAGATATAAAATATATCAGAGCTCACAAAACATCTCACCGCGGAATGGATAAAATATAATATAATCAAACATAGCCTTACCGTAGTAAGAATACTGCCTAGCCAGTATCCAAAGCTATAACATCTCTGCCATAAACCTAACCTGCGAATGTTATGAGGAGGGGGTCAGAACATAAGTTCTGTGTGACTGAATTTAAACTACACATCTTGGATAATCCTACATATATCGTTTCGTTACATTTTCTTATTTATTAGGTTAATTGTGTTAACAACACTCAAGGTTTACACACACGTCGTACCCATCTACTCCCTAGTAAATTAACCTTATATAGTGTATATGTAGCTACCCCCAAAGGTACACCCCATGGTACCCCACTCGCACAGTCTTCACCGAATCATCGCAGGAATATACGCAGTCCCTCATCCTACGTCCGAGCGACGTACGGATCTCTGTATATAACGACGCTACGTCTGCATGGAACCACTATAATTATATATTACGTAGGCGTAATGACAGCCATCATTAAATAATGCCCCCTAGTCTACGATACACCACCCAGAGCAGGCCTGTGTGTACCTAGACTTTCCCACGTACGTATCGCCAAACGTATTCGATGTCTAACCCGCACACCTATCATGTGTGCATGCCCGAGTCCCGTGGCAGGGCTACACATGGAACTTGGTCGGGAGCTTTCCTTATATTTGTGCAGACCCGCCTTTAAGAGCCTCTCACACAAATATCCCTAGGGTCTGTTTTTCTATGGTGGCTATGGTCCCACCTCGGCCCCTCCCTTAACTAGTAAAGACTACAAGAGCTAAGCGACAAGCCCCTAAGCAAACAATCTAAGCATCCATGTGGTGTCTACCCTCAACCAACGCCTCGATAGTGAAAGGTGGATGGTCTATTAGGTTTAGCTCTAGACTTCCGCATCTCGCTAGCTGCCGATGACAGGTTCTCGACGACCTATACTATCTTGTTGGTCCTGACCCTCCGCCTCCGAAGTGAGGCAGCCGCCG
Source organism: Allium sativum (assembly GCA_030737875.1). Classification (NCBI taxonomy): domain Eukaryota; kingdom Viridiplantae; phylum Streptophyta; class Magnoliopsida; order Asparagales; family Amaryllidaceae; genus Allium; species Allium sativum. The sequence goes on from CM060912.1 coordinate 19,924,745, forward strand.
AGCTACGCTTAATGTCACCACGTCACAGCATTCTGACTGCCCCCTAATTGTGAAGTCAAGGTCCACTAACCTGATAGTTACGCGCAGACCCAACCTCTGTGAGCATAGTCCGAAACTACACCACCATAGAGGACTACCAAGAGCAACTTTAATGTCTCAGGAAGCCGCGTGCTTCCCCTTCCAGTCCGTCGGAGCCGCCAGAATAATTAGATTAACGCGCGCTCCCCTCGTGTTTTACGACACCACATTGATCTACCCCATTTAGTTATTCATCCTCTAACATACGGACTATACCAAGTGCCTCATTTTACAGTGTCATTAGATCCTATGTCTAATCATCAATTACGCGCTTGCTCTACCTCGACAGATTTCCCATTAACTTGGCTGTTTCCATTTTCCCTTGACTCCTTCTTCAAGTTACGAAGTTTCTCTTGCTTGTTAACCTAATTCATAACTTAATTCATTTAAGTTCATTAATAAGCCTACAACATATTATTCTCTATATTGTAATTCAATATTCATAGTTCATTCTCTTTACACTACTCTTTGTCCCATCTCATGGTTGCCATAACATGTTCTACTTAATTTATAATTAAGTAAATCTTAATTTACATGTTTTCTATTAACATGTCATTCAACATTTATGATTAAATACAACTTACTTATCTCTATAAGTTTGCCTTCTTCTTTCTCATTTAATCATAATCTCGTCGTACACTCTCATTACAATTTATCATAATTTACTTATTAACTTAGTTCTCTTAACTAAGGTTTACTAATTAGTTTCTCTTTTCCTTCATATAACTTATGTTATCCTCATTTATGGATTTATTCTTATTCTCGCTAATTACTTAATCTTCGATTAAGTACAACTTTATCACATAAGTTATTTCATCTTCCCCTATTGTTCATTACAACTTACCTTATTTCTTAAGTTATAATTCCCACTTGTCCCTAGGACATGCCTACCTATTATCTTTCCTCTTCTTATTCAAGTTCATTCATAACAGGTTGTTATCATTCCCCATTTTGGCATTAATTAAGATTTACTTTATCCTTCCCACTTCTTTAACAAGTTTACTTAACCCCTACTCAATTGAATTGGTTCATAACACCACTACAGATTTAATTAAGTTAAGTATTCCAATTTAACGAATTATCCATGCTACCCACGTTACCCGCTTAACTCTTTATTATTCCCATGCCTTACCACATGCCTTATCTTGGTTAAGTGCTTATTATTTATGTTGTACATGCTACCCATGTAATCCATGCTACCAATGTCACCCACTTAACCCTTTTTTCCCATGTCTTACCACATGTATTATCTTGGTTAAGTGTTCATTAATCCATTATAACCGTAATCTTGCAAGACCTCCCACATTAGATTAACGTTTATGGTTGCTGGATATGCCGGGCGGTTCCGGGAAGGCTTATACCGCAATCCGAATCTGACCTTGTGTCTTTGCATTATTACGCATCTAGTTTCTGCCTTTGACCTATTACATTAGATTACCAAATTGTGGTTGCTGGATATGCCGGGCGGTTCCGGGCAGGCTTATACCGCAATCTGAATCTAACCTCGTGTCTTAGACATTCATTACCACTTTCTTGATTCAAGTCCCACTTTCAAATCTTGGATTATAATATATTCCAATTACCCATAATTTTCAATCTAAATTATGTTTATAATTTTAAATAAAAATTATGCCTATAATCCCATGCGTACAAGTTATGCCAAATTATGCCCAAACCAATTTTCATAGTTATTAACAATTTATGCCAAATATCATGTATACAAGTTATACTCAATTATGCCCAAACCAATTTATGCCAAATCTCATTTTATTATATATTTCCCAACTTTTCCTAATCGTTCTAACGCTATTCATACGCAAATCTCAATGCAATATGCTAGGCTAGAAGATAGCCTAGCTAAAAAAAAGAAAGAAGGGAGGAAAACAAGCATAGGCATAAAACAACTATTCATAATAACAAGTTAAATATACGATGATAAAATTAAACATAGATGAATACTAGATCTGATCTACAAACTATGGTGAACTGATGTGATTCTAGTACAAATCTTAGATCCACTTACTTATTAGGAATTTTAATCTACAAGTAACACAAACTCACTTTATCGGATTAGCTCTTCAATATGTTTGTTATGTGTGTAAATGGGAAATGGCAAACAATAGATCTACTATTATACAAAAAATGTATTTTAAATCCACTCACTTGTATACTCTCCCAATTCTAGATCTGATCCATGATTTTCTCCCTCTTTGTGCAGCATAGATCTAGGCATATGAATTCCTTTCTTTTATTTTGGAGTAGAGGAATCCTAGATATATCTTTTTATTTTAAGAAGAGATTTGAGAAGAGAGAGAGGAAGCCATGGCAGAGCTCCAACGTAGCCACCAAATTGTGAGGTTTAGGGTTAGGTCTAGGGGTTTATTTATAGGTGTGCTTGCAAGCTATGGGCCTTTAGATCTAATTTAAAACTCCATCAGAGCTAGCCACGTCATCCGACCAGTAAGAATTGGCCACGTCGCCGCGTCCACCAACCAAAACAGTCCACGTGCACAGTATGACGCGCAGGGGTGTCGTCCCCCATTTATATATTATTTATTTATTTTTATTTATTTATTTGAATTTTGATTTATTTATTCGCGTAAAAATCAAATTTCAAACACCCTTTCTTTGCTTGTTTCTTTGTTCGCGCGCAACCTATATTTCGAATTATGTTCATATGTATTCAACTCTTGCGCGTATGCTAGTCTTTTATATGTGAACAATTTCAAATTTCAAACCAACTAATATATACTTTTCCTCTTTTGAAACATTCTCTCAATTAAACCCCTTTTTATACTAAGCCACTTTTTAACTGCTTTCACACTAAGCCACTTTTTTAGCCATTCCCCCTTAAAATAAAAAAATATGGCGTTGGCGAGGATCAAACTTAGAACCTCTTGTATACAAGTCACATGTTCTAACCAATTGAGCTACTAAGTCTTTTGTTAACAAGACTTATGACAATGCTAGATATTATCCTTTTTCTCATTCCTCTTTTTCACGTTTTGTTATATTATTTAAATTAAAGATATCTCTTTCATTTTAAATCGGTTTTCTACAAACCATAGGTCTTAATTGACCAGAAAATCGCCACGAACACAATGACGCTAATCTCGTGACCAAATTCTGGAAGCTTTTCAAAATTTCCTTTTTATTTCTTTTTAAATGTTTGCATGTAATTTCAATTGCATTACATTGCATTTCTTATCATTTCATATATTGCATGTAATTTCTTTTATTAATCTTTTTCTTCATTTCACTGCATGAACTTATTACATGCAATCATATTAATATTATTTAATTTTTCCTTTAAATATGTCTATGCATACAATATATACATATATGCATATTTTTAATCGTCATTAAAAATGCGGGGTGTTACACAACAAAAATAATGGAACGATCCTAATAGAAACGTAGTAACGGGTTTGATCCCTAACATGAAAGTTAAACGCTTACTAGCCCTTTTACAATCTAGTAGTCACCACTAGTCCTAGCTGTGTACCAACAATTATTTCAAGCAACAACCTAGGCTTTACAATGCTTTTACATTCTATGGGAACTTACTATTATTCCACGATAATTCTCGCTATCTACTTCATAGCCTCAAAAACTTTTCCCATCTTCCCTAGGCATTAATCCTTCCATACGAAGTATATTGTACACTCTCCACCCAAATTACCTAAGGGTCTCGAATTTTCATATTCATTCCTTTAGTGTATAAAACAACATCCCATTTCTTATCATATTACGCTCTTTCTATTTAGTGGGTTCCTCTATGGATCTAGGTATATATATATATAATATTTTTAAAAATACAAATAAGTTCACTCACTATTTATACAAGAATCCTAAACCTAAGCTTTGATACCAGATGTGACAACCCCGGGATTCGAACCCTCGACCTCCCAGAAAGCAACACCACGCACTAAACACTGTGTTAAAAGATCTATGTGTTAGATTTTCGAGAGGGGTGTTACAAACTACCTCCTTAAAGAGCCCAACGTCCTTGTTGGCTCATATCACTCACCACCCAGGCATTGTGCATGTAACCCGCATCAGTACCACACCGACCGACATCCACATCATTACATACACAATTCCGGCTGGGTATAGGCTCTGATACCAGATGTGACAACCCGAATTCCGACAGACTGGTTTTTTTTCCAATCTATCGAAACTCAAGGTGTTGTGTTCTGGTATCCTGCAGACAAGACAGAGACATAAAATATGTCAGAGCTCAGAAAATAACTCACAGTGGAATGAATAAAATATAATATACTCAAAGTATAGCCTTACCATATTAATAATACTGCCTAACCAGTATCCAAGGCTATCATGTCTCTGCCACAAATCTAACCTGTGAGTATGTTAAGAGGAGGGGGTCAGAACACAAGTTTTGGTGACTGAATTTAAACTATACACTTTCGATAATCCTACATATACCGTTCAATCATATTTTCTTATTTATTAGGTTACTTGGGTTAACAGCACTCAAGGCTTACACACACGTCGTACCCATTTACTTTTCAGTGGATTAACCTAATATAGTATATATGTAGCTACCCCCAATATTAAGCTACACCCCACGGTACCCCACTCGCACGGTCTCCACCGTAATGTCACATAAATGTACGTAGTCCCTCATCCTACGCCGGAGCGACGTACAGATCTCTACATAACAATATTACGCTCCACATATATCTATCATTACTACGCTACGTAAGCGTACAGATTGCCATCGTCGATCGAATCAGATCTCATACCGGAGTAATGGCCTCAAGTCTACGATACATCACCCAGAGCCGTCATGCATGTATCTAGACTGTCCCACATACGTATCGTCAACTGTAGCTCGATGCCTCAATCGCACGTCCTCTAATGTGCACCGAGTTCCATGGCAGGGCGATACAAGAAACATGGAACATGGTCGGAAGCTTTTCCATATCTGTATAGGCCCGTTTTAAGAGCCTCTATATACAGATATACCTAGGGTCTCTTTTCACGGTGGCTATGGCCCCACCTCGGCCCCTCCTTCAACTAGTAAAGACTACAAGAGCTAAACGACTGCCCCTAAGAAAAACAATCTAAACATCCATTTGGCGTCTTCCCTCAACCACCGTACCCCGATAGTGAAAGGTGAATGGTCTATTGGTTTTAGCTCTAGTCTTTTCGCATCCCACTAGCTGCCGATGACTGGCATCCGATGATCTACTATCCTTATTGGTCGTGACCCTTCGCCTCACCATTTAGGCAACCGGCGAATCACCTTGGTGTCACCACGTCACAGTATTCTGAATGCATAACTACTTCTGCAGTCAAGGCCTACCCACCTAGTAGTTACGTGCAGACCCAACCTCTGCGAGCACAGCCTAAAACATCTGCCACTGCACAGAGGACTACTAGAGCACCTTACATACCTCAGTAAGCCGCGTGATTCCCCTTCCAGTCCTTTGGAGCCGTCAGAACAATCAGATGAATGTGCGCTCCCCTTATGCCTTATAACACCACGATGATCTACCCCGTTGGGTTATTCATCCTCAAACGTGCGGACTGGTCCATGCGCCTCACTTTAATATGTTGTTAGACCCTATGTCTAAACATTCTTTTACGCGCTTTCCTTACCTCATCAGGTTTCCTTTTAACTTGGTTATTCTCGTTCATATTGAATTCTTAATCAAGTTACCAAGTTCCTCTTGCTTTTAGTTATATAACTTAACCCATTTAAGTTCATTAATAAGCCCACAACATGTTATTCTCTAGATTGTGGCCTAAGGTCTGTAATCCACAATCTCTTTTATATTCTTGCTTGATTTCATCATTACAATAACATGTTATAATTAATATGTAATTAAGAATATCTCAATTCACATGTTTTCTGGTTAACATGTCAGTCATTATTTATGATTAAATATAACTTATTTCATAAGTTTTCCTCATTCTTTCTCATTTAGTCATAATTCCATTTTACACCATTACTACAACTTATCGTTGTTTGCTTATTAACTTAGTTCTGTTAACTAAGGCTCATTAATAAGTTTCTCTACCCATTTATTATAACCTATGTTATAATTTCCTCTTGTCCCTAGGACGAGTCCCAACATGTTATTCTTATTAGTGGGTTTCAGGCTTTCAAGTTTACAAATTGCTTAATTTATAATTAAGTACAACTTCTTATATTTCATATATTTTCCCCCTTTTCTCAACTGGTTTCTGGTTTTCCCCATTTACTGATTACTTAATTTACAATTAAGTGTCCCTTCTCTCATTTCACCAGTTATCCTATTTCCTTAATAGTTTATTATAACCTAAGTTATAATCTTCACTTGTTCCTAGGATAAGTCTACCTATTATACAACATTCTCATTAATGTTAATTATTTATAATAGGTGATTATCATTCCCCATTTAAACCATTTTCTTCTACTTTAGTATTTCAGTATTCTTCATTCACTATAATATATGTTCCTTATTTTAATTAAGGAAAACGCTTCATGCACTTTATTAGTTTGATGTATAGAAGGAATCAATGATTTATTTTCATAACGTGTTCCCATCTAAATCCGTGATGGCAAGTAATTTCTTTCCTTTTTCTTACTTTATTTACTGTGGCTTACTTGCAACCACGTTCTCAGAAATAGGTCATTTAGGGAAATGCATCACTTTTACTTCGCATCACACTAACTCAGTCCATTACATCCCTTCCTTTCTTACCATTATTACCATTTATTCATATCTTGTTATATACATATATTTATATATATGCACTAGACCTTTCACATTAAGCCTACACTTGCGGATGCTGGATTTGCCGGGCGGATCCGGGCAGACTTCTACCACAAGTTGACTTAACGTCGTGTCTTAGTACCATTACATGTTTTAATTATGCACTTAGACCCCTCACATTAGATTTATCACTTGTGAACGCTGGATATGCTAGGCGGTTCCGGACAGACTTCTATCACAAGTGCAATCTAACCTCGTGTCTAAGAGCGTTACAGTGTTAAATTACTGCGAATCTAGGCATGTTCGTTCTTTAACAATTATTCATATTCATGTAAATTTTAGGCATATTATCCTTTTCGTATGTTTACAGTAATCCAATTTACATATCATCAAATTATGCCTATATTTTGTTGCATGTCCTTTTAACATGTGTTTAATTTTATTTTGACATGTAAATATTTAACCGGGTAATTGTTCAAATCCAACAAGTTAAACATGTCATTTGCTTAATAATATGCCACAAGTGAATCAATGGAATAATAACCATAGTAATCGCTATTAACAAGTTTTTTTTAACCTGTAAACATTCATCACCTTAACCAATTCAACATATGAATTTCCTGGCCTATTCATACTAACATCCCACTTTAGTCATTATCGACTTATGTTAAACATTTTACATGCCATATTTCAATTTGTCATAATGGGGAATGCTAAACGATTATGTACCATTATCTAACATAATATTGCTTAAACCCACTCACCTCGTATGCTTTCCCAATTCTGGATCTGATCCAGTTTTATCATCCATGATTTTCCCTTAATTTGATTCAAAACCTAATAACCATGGATTGATAATTTTTCATTAAAAGAGAAGGGAAAGAAAGAGGAAGAATTTGAATAGATTGGATCTAGAAGTTTACCTTGCTATGATTGGATCTAAGAATAAAAGAGTAATTGCAGAGGCCGAATCACATATCTTTGAATCAATCTAGCTTTTGATTATTAAAGAAGAAATAGGCTAGATCAAACTACATTGGAGCAGCACTTCATTGTCGCCATTGAATTAGATGAATAAAACAATGGGTTTAGCGTCCTATTTATAGCCTAGAATCAACGAATTTGGTCAAGAAAGGTGTCCACGTTCAGAAAAATGAATTCTGCCTCGGATCTGACAGGGGGGTCGACCCAGGGGTCGACACCCCCTTGAGTGGTCGACCCCGGGGTCAACACCCCTGGGCGGGATTTTTCCCGCTAACCCCAAACTTCGCAATTTTGAATTTCGAACTGATATTTTGAATTTCTGGACCCTATATATATATATATATATTCTTGCGCATATACAAACTTCAAACCTTCATAACTTCTTCATACGTTGTCCGTTTTACACAAACCAAATGTCTATTTTGACCAGAATTTTGAGACAAACACAATGGCATGGTCCGTTTTCCTTAATTCTGAATATTAAATTAATTATTCTTTAATTTATCATCTTTTAGTGTTGTTAAAATACGGGGTGTTACAAGTTGTAAATGCTTTTAATTATTTAACAAGTGATAAATGGAACGAAATACAAAAAATGCAAAGATATAAAGTGGAAATCGACATTAAGACCAAACTGAATCGAAATTGATTAGGCAAATTAAGATAGGGGAGTCGATCTAAAATCACGTATTTAAAACAAGAAATGGAGTTTTATTAAGATATAACCAAAATGGATTTGAAGTAAATTTAAAATGAAGTATTATATAGTATTTTGATTTATATTTAAAGTCAAGGGTTATTTATAATGTTTCAAAAGGATATATTAAATATGATAAGGAAGGTGATATAGGTTATCGAAATTGGAACTTGTTGCACGTTGGTTGGTTGAGTAATTTTCGAGGTGTCAATCTAATGATGGCATCGGCTTTCGGGATTGATATTTAGAGATTTATTCACTCACTAATTTACAATGGGGAACTAATGGAGTAGAACCGAGATGATAATTGATGGTTCTTATATTAAATAAGAAAGGAAAACGTTTTTCCAAGAATTGAAGACATAGGGTTTTAAATTAACCACGCATTACTTATTAAAAGGCCAAGTGATGCTGAATACTGGACCAGTGAATGTATTTTATTTTTATGGATGAATGGATTATTTATTTGATAGTTAAATAACCGACTATCAAATCTGGCCAATTATCGATTGTTGGTTCGAAAAGACCGGGATCGAATTTATATTCGAAAACCATTCCGAGCAGCAAATACGTAGTCGTGGAAGATATCAGATGATGATCGAGATGGAGCATTTGAAGACTGTAGATCTTCATAAATGGAAGGACTAGTTAAAATCTCAGGTTAGCCCATTGAGATATATTGTATCCTGTCGTGGTTGGAATCTACGGATTGCAAGGACTACTCGCTACTGATCTATAGGGTGATTCCTAGGATGTGGTAGGAGGATACCTTTGGTTCATTCTGTTCCTGGATGACATTATGGACGACGTGGGATTCAAAGCGAATGGTGGCCAGATGATCTAAAAAGATGATTTAAACCTCAAGCCTCATCAACTGGGAAATGACAAAAATCGGGCAGGCAACATGGCTATGTGGGTCGCACCCATTAGGGTGTATTGTCAACATCTAGAGAATATTCATATTTGTTACTTCTTTTCATTTCTGTATCTCCTGGGAAACGGTAGTTGCGCAGCCATTAGGTGACAATGTATTCGATAAACTCAAGAGAAATAAGTGGTCGGTCATTTGTGAGCCAAGTTGCTAAACTTTCTTGTTGAACCTAGTGTATTCGCCTCTAGAGATACACTATCAGCAGGTGGTTCCATACCTTGTCATAGTCGGACTCCAATCTTCAATAAGCGCCCGCGGTTTTTGATTGTATACTATTTGTGTAGAGCGTGAGATGCAAGCTTTCTGCTAGATTGCTATTTATTTGTATTTAGACACTATTATAATATTAGATAAGATATTGATTTCAAAAATGTTTTGGGTTATCGTAAGGTAAAAACCATCCGTATTAATGTGTTGATTTGGTCTTATGATTATCCTTTTTCTTTCGAAAGGATTTTGACTTTAAAATCAAGTTGGATGATACCTTTAAACTTAGTGTGCTTTTCTCACTCTGATTCGCCAGACTGATCCGATGTTTGTAATGCTCAGGTTATCCCGGGTTGTACAAGTTCAGATTTTCGGGTGCTAAGGAGAGACGAGCTGGAAGAGTTCAGACGTATGAGATCATATAATTGTTACTCCGCTGTGAGGTATATATATGAGGACAAGTTGTTATAACTGTCCAAATGTTGATGTACTCTAATGTGTAAGTATTATTTCAAGTTTTCAATAAAGATTTATTTCTATATTATATTTATTCCGCTATGATGTGAGACTATGTGTTGTAATAGTTCTTCTTCTTCTTATTCTTCTATTCTAATATTCCTTTCTTTCTTATCTCATCCTCTAGTTTCTTTCTAATAACTATCTGCTGTGTATGATACTTGGGTTTTGGCAAATAGTACGGGTTTTATGTATTATTGTCAAAATTCGGGCATCGAAATTTCTACCGGGTCGTTATAGTGGTATCAGAGCTATGGTTTAGTAACAACCTTGGCTCTGTGGCATAACTCGGTAGAGATGGGGTTAGTAATACCCTAGATTGAGTTGGGTATATGTATATGAGAGTGCATATTTGTAAATTTTATAAAAAAATATTTTGTATTGTGTTATTTGTTTTGTTCAATTTGGATTGACAATGGACATGATATTGTTTTCTAAAGAGGGTCAAATGAAATAATTTTGCCCAAACTATATGTTTATATAGTAAAGGAATAATTTTATCAAATTAGTATGTTATTGGTATGCTTAGTTGATTTAAATAGAATTCTAATTGAATTTTAAAATTTGAATAGTTTAATACAGCAAAAGGTAATTTCAATACGAAATTAGTAATTCAAAATTTGGATTTGAAATTAAAATGAATTAGAAATTGGATTCTGAAATGGAAGTAAGCTAATAGAAGAAATTCAATTAGTAAATTGAATAAGGAAATGGAGCTTAACTTGGTTAAGTGGAGTTATAGGTATTGGAAGAAAATACAATAGATTAGGAGTTTGTAAATTAAATTAAATATAAATTATTTTATTTGATTAAGTAGATAATGCATTGTTGGTTGGTTATTTGTTAGATGGATCAAATAAATTCATCAAATGATTTAATAAATAGAAGTAAATAAATTGAAAACTAAGGAAATAGATTTTAGTATAATTAGAACTAAATGATATAACCCAGTATTTGTTGTAAATTGAGTTAAGTGCAGATTCAGAAGGCTATGGGAGTTAATTGGTCAGATAAATTGGGATATAGCCCGAAATGAGATAAAGAGCTGTCAGTGCTTTGCTTTGTAATTGGAGTTTGGTTGCCCAACAAAAAGATAAACCTTAATATTATTAATTGGGTGATTGATTTTATACCCCTGAGTTGGGTAGCCACTTGGCATTTGTTTTCTTTTGATCGATGGGAGGCCCAAAGTAGCGTTTGTAGTATACCGATCGAACCGTATAGAGAAGATGCTAGCGAAATTTTTGTGAATTTTTAGAACTTAGAATATTTTTGTTAATAATTTGAAATAATTATTTTGAAAATAATTGGGATTGGAGCGTTCTTTTCACTTAGTAATTTCGGGGACAAAATTCTTTTAAGGGAGAAGGAATGTAACATCCGGTATTTTTGGGTAGTCAGATATTTATTTTATTGTATTAAATATTGATTTTGAATTATAAATGGATTTATAATATATAATTCATTTATATAAGGAAGTTTGAACATTAAATTTATATATAATTATAAATCGAGCTCGAAATGTTGCAGTAGTTCGTAAATTTCGTTTTGAACTTCAATTGAATATACAGAATACGTTTTAAGTCGGAATTCGGTGAAACTAGAACCGTTAGAATCTATTTGATTATAATTTCGTATAAATGTGAAAAATCGAGATGTCGTCTTTTAAATTGCAAATTATGTCCAAATCAAATTTATAAATAGTCGCTATGGAATTCGTTAATAAACGATAACGTTTATTTAATTATTAAATATGAATTTGGATATCGTTTAATTCGAAAATATTGTGGTTGAACTATAAATTCCATATTCGTTTATACTTGAAGTGATCTATCATTTTATTTGAATATATATGATAATTATGATTTATTTATTATTAAATTGGTTTGTTTTGGAATTTTATAATATTTTATCGATATTATTTAAGTGTTAAAATAGTTAATTTTCCAGATAACCTCCGTTTTCGACGAAACGAATTTTATTGGAATACGTAAGGCTAGTTATTGTTACATTTGCAGTTTGGAGCCAATTTGAGTTGTTTTGTCTGTACATTCAATTTATATGTGAACCAATAAATACATTGAAAATAAAATGACGTTGTTTTGCAAACGGAGTCCGTTTTTAATGAAATTAATTTCATTAGGACCGCAATGTCAAGACATAACAGTATATTTATTTTCGTTGAGTTTGGTGTTAGTATTTGACGATGTATATTTTTAGCGGCACCATAAATAACGATAGGATCTATTAACTGTGTACAAACGAATAATATATATGCATAACTTAACACTTAAGTAACTTAGAAAAATTGGCCTATCCTATTTATTTCTGTAACCTACACTATTTTCTTTCTTTCTATCATGTCTATAGGGCGTGCCTTGTATTCTAAAAAAAAAACAGCTACCGTGCCTATGTCTAATTTCTTTAGTTAAATACCATTTAGCTTAGGCTGTTATGTTTTGTTTTATTCACCTACAGTAACATTAAATATGTAATGACTAGGCTCCAGTATGATGGGGTATAAACAACTAGGCTATGGCATAACAATGGTCAAGATGGATTATTTAGTTGTTTTGGTTATGCAAATTTATTAAGTTATCATTTCTATAAAATATGAACCACTAAAAATAAATAATATCAAAATGCCCAAGACATTGGTTTACAGAAAAAATCAGCAGAAACTCATTTCAATTAGTTCTGGTTGACAAGTCGTGCGAAGTCCCAGTCGAAATGAAAATGCATTGTTTTCTACCATTTTAGCTTTACAGCTACGAACAGCTACACCCTGTATAATCCCTTTCAAAGTGGCTTTTCCTTTTCATATGTACGTACCCATTTAGACATTGCATTTTCTTCACCTGTAAGTCTCTGCAAACCATCCTGTTGCATTGATTAGTCCCATCCAATTAAACACATCGGCTACCTTACAGCTATAAGCCTATCCATTTTACTGAAAATCGATACTGAAAGGAAACAAAAGGAGAGCTTTATGAAAAGAGAACTCAAAGCTCCCTTAAAACTTTGAATGTAACATACTGCAAGATCCTACCCATCTAACGCTGAAACAGCACATGTAAGCTGTTCCTCCCTGGTTAAGCTACAACATTGCAATCCTCCTATAACCATGGCTACCAATGTAAAAAAGATATCGATTCTATCTTCTTCTCGCTCGTGTACATATACAACGCCAATCCTTTGTTTTACGAAATAAAACTGTAAATGAAAACCACCTGTAAATTTTAACGCAAGCTATAAATATGAGAAACAATCCACACCCATTTTTATAAATCAATATACGCATGTATTTGAGACCGCCTATTATCAGCCTTGTACCAGTTCGAGGCGATCATCACCATTCCTTGTCGCGGTTATATTTTACAGCGAAGTTTGAGTTGGAATATCTGGAAGAAGGTGGATTTGTGATCAACATAGAAATATGTTAATTTATACACCTATATTTTATCTTTTTGTATATCAAAAATTTTACGTCGGGTATTATTTTGTTGTTTTTATAGATATGTTGTCCAGACCTCATTCAGCCTTAGAAGTGAAGAATAGATGTCATTTACTTGAAGAATTGCATAAGAGCTTTCAGTGGAGGTTAGATGTGTTCACATTAGAAGAAGATTGGTATAAAAGATCTCTAAAGATGTCATTGGAGGCTGTCCGTGTTCATATTAGTCACTTTGGAAGGAGATTGGTGGAAAATATCTTCTGAAATATGCTATTGGACCACAATCTTTGATGAGAAGGCCCATTAGAGGATTAGGGTTTCCAATTCACCTATAAAAGCACATGTATACCCATTGTAACAATATCCCATTATCCTATTTTCTCTTCTTCTCCATTAATAAAGTTTCTAGTTCTCTTTTATTTTTCTGTATTTTTTATTTTCTTAGAAACTAGTGCCATCTACACAATTAGGTTTGTAGAGTACTAGTTGTATTTTGGACTTCTTTCCATTAGTGATTGACCGTCTGATTAGATTCAGCGGTAATCCTAATTTCATTTTCTGCTGTTATTTAAATTTCTGCAATTTTAATTTCTGTTCTTTTTATTGTTTTCAACCCAACCTCCAAGATTTGTCTAACTCGCCCAAGAAATTATCTAAATAATTTGATTTAATTTGCCTCCCTGTGATTCGACCTGCATATTACACGATCTGTGCGCTTGCAGTAATTTATTTTAAAATTCGCGCTTTTCTAGTTATAGGAAAGCGACGAACAAGTTTTTGGCGCCATTGTCGGGGAGGCAACAATTAAATTTTATTATTTATTTTATTTCCGATTCGTGTTAGTTTTTATTTTAATTTTTTTCTTTTCTTTTGTTGTATATATATTAATAAAAATCTTGTTTGTGATTTGATATATCAATTTCATTGATACAATCATCCACTTACCAAGAAAGAAAAAAACTTGCCCTTTTTTTTATTTATTTCCATACAACCTTCTTTCTCATTTTCAATTACTTCTTTCCTTTGTTTCTTTCTTATTTATTTCTTCCCTTTCTATGAACTCATTCCTTTTTTTTTTTAAAAAGCCAGAATTTCCTTGTGATTTTTCCCCTCTTTTCTTCTTTCTTTCCTGATTTTGTTCTGCCGCCTACCATAAAATCCATCTTCACGTCAAACAGTCACCCCATATTCATCTACCTCTTCTCGCCCCTGTCTTCTTTCATCACCAACTCTAATCAAATAAAAAAAATGTAACAACCTGGAAATTCTTGGCCAATTAAAATTTTTTATTTTGGCAATTTTTACGGATTTTGGTTATTTAAAATGGATTATTTTAAATAATAACGGCTAAAAATTTATTTACGATGAATTTAAAACGAATAAATTTATTTTAATTATAAAACGAGCCTGAAATGGCGCGGTAATTCGAAAATTCGATTTCAAATTTCAAATGAATATATAGAATTCGTTTTAAATCAGAACTGAACGAAACAAGAAATATTTGAATCTGTTTAAAAATATTTTCTAACGAAGTTAAGAAACTGAGATTTCACTTTATAGAGTGAAAGATATGTCCAGTTTAAAATTCAGAAAAGTCGCTGTGGAATTTATATATATTTTAATATATAAAGCCCTTAAAAATGAAATTTTGCAAACGACCTTCATTTTCGACGAAACCACTTTTGTTGGATCCGGGATGTCACAAAAAAATTCTTATGTATTTTTATTTTTCCTTTTTGCTGTGGATTTCGTGCCATCAACACCACGAGTCAACCACCATACAAATTCAAATCATCCTCATCACGTCTTTACCACAAACTAATTCACACCAAATCCTCCAACCAAACAACCAGATCTGCTTCTGCCTCAAACATTCCAGCTTCCTTATCCATCTGCCTCATATCGTTCCTCAAATTCAAAGTACACTCCACCGACCACAACAAACTCAACGTCCACAAACCGCGCATCAACAATTCTTTCCCCTCCAACTCCATCAACGCAGACCATCTTTTCCGTACCACTCACAGAACCATCATCTTCAACCTTCACGGTCCTTGCCAAGAACCAATACCCCACTGTCCAAATTCAACCTCCTCAAACAGACCGCAATCCCCCTTACAATCCCCACAAACACTTTAAAAACTACATCAACAGACAACAATATTCACACCCATAGCCTCAGCCCTGATCATCTTAAACCGGAGACCACAAACCCTTTTCATCATCGTGAATCCCATCAAGTTTCTCACGCATCACATACAGGCCATCAGACTTCGACAACATCAACGCAGGTCCATTTTCTGAAACCCGAATACACAAACCTGAGCCCAAATTCTTGAACGCCAACGTCCAATCGATCCAGCCATCTTCATCTCCTGCCTCAACACCACTACAACCCACCGTGATCATCGAAACCGCTCTGAATCCCAAGACTCGTAAGATCCGACTCCATTCTTCCACATCGCAGCAAATCCCAAACCCGATTACAAAAGCCTGCGATAGAATTCCCCCGACTCCACAAGTCAGATCCGAAGAACAGCAAACCCAATTCACCACACCCGACAACCACAAATCGCAGACTAAAACTCCAAATCAGTTCGCACCTGAAACCCATCACAAGGGGGACGTGAGATTTTGTTTGGCTTCATTGTAAAGTTTTTTTAAGGAAAGAGCACTGGTGATTTTTAAGAAAAGGAGTTTTTCTGTGAGTTTGTTTGGAGTAGGTCACCTCGTTTTATTCTAAACGTTGGTGGTACAAAAAAAAACAAGGGGCATGGGTTGATTTTGATTGAGGAAGGCTGCGTTTCATTTTGCTTGAGGGTATTCTGGTTTTGATCTTCAGGAAGTGGGAGGGTTGAGTCCAATTTTGTTTTTTTTGTGAAGTCCTTAGTTTCGTTGAGTCTGGTTTTATTTTTCCGAGTCTACTTTTGTGTGAGCTCATTAAGTTGGGTGAGATTTGTTTTTGAAGTGTTATTTTTATCTTATTATTTCCTATTGGCAATCTCTTTGATTCAAAAAAGAAAAAAAAGGTGAAATTTAAAAAAAAATCAGAACCAAGAAGAGTTCAAGCAACAAACAAAGAATTTCGAAGGTCAAGCAATTTGCAAACATTTGATTTCAATTGTCAGTGCTACTCAATTTTTCTGGATGGACTGCCGTACCCCGCTGTAAATTTCTCTAAACTCTACAGGTGCTCTACTGCAAAGAAAAAAATTTACATTGCTTGTAAAAATCTTCTGCAGGGGCAGCAACTTGCTTGTACAATTATTTCAATTCTTCTACTATTCTGTGACTGTTCTATGATTGAAATTTTCTAAATCTGTTTAGTTAGGAACTAATTTCCATAACTAAAATTGTCACTCTCATTGGTTTTCAACTTTAAAATTCATTAGACATTGGTTCTAGGAAAAATACAGCTCATACAAAATAATACAATTGAAAAGTGGTGCTTTGTGAAGTGACTGTCTCGTATAATTGGATCGCGGATATATAGTAGTTCAATTTATTGAACTATTAGCAAAAGAGGTTGCATACTACCCGTAAAACATTAGTCGTATCCCTTAGTATTTATACTATACGTGTAAGACCCTCTTCCCCCTTCTAATTGAGTTAGTTAATTGAGCACAATTCAGAATTTTATATTATTTTGAATGAGAATAATTTCTGTTTTGCTGTGGCTTCATTAAACTGTCTGATTCAAAAAATCCTTGAGAGAATTATGGGACAATAATTGGAGTAGACGTCCTCATGAAGAGTATGAGTATGAATTACAACTAATGAAGCAAGATTTTCCAAAATTTCGTAGGTCCAATATCGACAATTTTCAAAATTTTCCAAATGACCAACATTTTCGAATTCTTGAATATGATCGAAATTGCGATTTCAATTCAAATTTCAACAACTTCGATTATGGGCCACATCCACATCAAAATGGCTTGGAATCCCAATATAGCTTTATCCACATCAATATGGGGTTGTGAACCAAAATTTTCAAAATTATAGCCCATATCAACATCTTGAAAATAACCAAAATCACTCAAATTTTAACTCAAATTTTAACAGTTTTGGTTACAAACATAATTTTTACGATCAAAATGATTTCCAATACCACTGTCATTTTTATGAAACAACCACCACATTGGAAATAATTTTGATTGTGAAATTGATGTGGACTATAATTTTGAGAATCAAGAAATCCAAAATGAGAGCTCTCAAATCAACGATTTTGAAGAATGTCATTTTGATGAGAGAAAAGAAAGGCTAAAAAAAAGATGGATGAACTTCTTTGTTTAATGGCATCTTTGAAAGAACAACGAGAGCAACAAAATCATATTCAAACAAGTGATAAATCAGAAAATAATCCATTCTTTACTGATAGTGAAAATTTTCAGATAACAACTTTGGAAATTGAGAATAACAATCTACATGAAGTTGTTCAAAATTCAACAAATGATTTGGACTTCGATTCTTTTCAGGAAAAAGATTTAAGCTTTGATTTCGATCTCTCTCTTTCAGGCTGCGAGAAACTTGAAAATTTTGAAATTGAACAAAATGAAAATGTTGATTTTTTCAAAAAAATCAAAATTGGAAAAGGATTTTAACGAACATGAATTCTTTGGATTGTATGAGGATGAGTTGCCAAATGAGGAAGAAGTAGATTCATGTCACGTGTTCGAAAATTTTAACTTTGAGAAAATTTCAAACGAACTTGAAATTGTCAGTGTCTAAAATACATTGTCAATTAATGATGAGAAATGTGATCACATAGTCTTGAACAACACATAGAATTCAAATTTCACTGAGTTTATATACGATCACAAATTTTTGAACAATTACACTGATAAATTTATTGAACATATGAATTATTTTTGGAATGCTGGCTTGGTTGAAAAACTTCATGTTAGGATGACCCTGGATATTTATATATTGGACTATAAATCTAGGTATAAAGATGAGATGGTTTTCAAAAATCTTTGCTTATTAGAAAACATGCCTAGACATAGTGGGAATGTAATTCATTGGGCTAGAACCAAGTGTGAGGGAAAAAGTTGGTGGCATTCTTTGCATCGCATGCATCGTAAACGCATATATCATTGTACATATGATCCATTCTTACATATAGTTAGGCTGCATTTCATTCTTCAAATAATTTTGCATCTCATTCACCTTTGGGTGCGATCTTTCAAATTTAGGAAACGTTCACAGTGTGGACACTGTTTCGTTCTAGTGTGGGGGGAGTCTGCATTACATTCTTTTGATTTTTCTTTAATTTTCTTTCTTTCTTTTCATGTAGGACCATCATGCATTTTAGATCGCAGTAACATACCATTCTTTCTTTTCATGTAGGACCATCATGCATTTTAGATCGCAGTAACATACCATTTTTTTTTTGAAAATACGACTCATTTGATTTGATACAGCAAAATAAGTTAAGGATTATTAATCAATTGATAGTATTTCTTTTCTCTCAGCTTAGATCGAATAAGAAATATAATGAAAGGTTTAATTTTGAGGGATAATAGTGTAACTGGTACATAGGGAGATTCTTAGGTGATGGCCATGAAATCTATTCTATATTGTAGACATTGTTTAAATAAGTAGAGGACTAAAAATACTTATATTGGCTTTTCGAATCTTTAAAACTAAGTTATGTTAAGTTGAATTCACGTAACTCTCTTTTGTGCTTATATTTTCAATAATAATAATAACAGTAATCCAAGGGTATCCAACATTGCTTGTATATCCAGCGTTGGTGTGCAAACCTGCAATGCTCTATCTGACATGTTGTTGACAAAGTCAGCGTCAGAATAACTTGGTCTCATTTTATGAGATTGGATACCTAATGTTGTTGACAAAGTCAACGTCGGTCTGCACAATCCGCCAAGCTTTGTCCCAACTCTCCGTTAGTCCGCAAGGCAGTGTATGGGTGGTATACCTTGGTATTTAAGTTAGGTGTATATAATTAATCGTAAATTTCAGTTTTTATAGAGATAGAGAATAAGCGATGATGCCTAAACATTTCTTGACCTTATTGATTTGACTAGCCATACACAAGGAAATTTGAATACCACTTTACAAACTGTGCCAAGCAAACTAAGAATTTATTTCATGGCTGCACTATGTTATCGACTGAACCAACTGGCCAAACTAGAGTTTTAACATTTAAAAATTGAATTATATTGAAAATTTGTGACAAGTTGAGGTATCTAAAGTACAATCAACTGATTAGAAATTGTTAACTTAATTTGTTGTACCACTTTCCTGAAACAAGTCGTGTTTTCATTTTTCGTTTTTATTTGCATATGTCCATTGCATTCATGTAATTGCATCAGAACCATATCATTCTGCATTTAGATTTTGTGGGTTGTATCCGCTGAAAACCATCACGAGACACCACTCGTCATACTAGGGACACCTAGAGGTTTAACGGCTTATTGCTTGCGCTCAATGCAATCGTGTTTCCTACGAAAGTGTGACCTACCTATTTTAGTTTTTCATTTTTTTTGTTTTGTTTTACTCGAGGATGAGTAAAAGATAAGTGTGGGGGTATTTGATCAGCATAGAAATATGTTAATTTATGCACCTATATTTTATCCTTTTGTGTATAAAAAATATTACGTTGGGTATTATTTTGTTGTTTTTATAGATTTGTTGTCCAGACCTCATTCAGCCTTAGAAGTGAAAAATAGATGCCATTTACTTGAAGAATTGCATAAGAGCTTTCATTGGAGGTTAGATGTGTTCACATTAGAAGAAGATTGGTATAGAAGATCTCTAAAGATGTCATTGGAGGCTGTTTTTGTTCACATTAGTCACTTTGGAAGGAGATTAGTGGAAAATATCTTTTGAGATATGCTATTGGAACACAATCTTTGATGAGAAGGCCCATTAGAAGATTAGGATTTCCAATTCACCTATAAAAGCACATGTATACCCATTGTAATAATATCCCATAATCCTATTTTCTCTTCTTCTCCATTAATAAAGTTTCTAGTTCTCTTCTATTTTACTGTATTTTTTATTTTTTTAGTAACTAATTCCATCTACACAATTAGATTCTGTAGAGTACTAGTTGTATTTTGCACTTTTTTCCATTAGTGATTGACCGTCTGATTAGATTCAGCGGTAATCCTAATTTTATTTTCTGTTGTTATTTAAATTTCTGCAATTTTAATTTTTGTTCTTTTTATTGTTTTTCAACCCAACCTCCAAGATTTGTCTAACTTGCCCAAGAAATTATCTAAATAATTTGATTTAATTTGCCTCCCTGTGATTCGACCTGCATATTACACGATTTGTGCGCTTGCAGTAATTTATTTTAAATTCGCGCTTTTCTAGTTCATATGAAAGCGACGAACAATTTGCTTGTGATGTAACATCAGTTTCGGGTTTATTGGTCGGAAAGGAGGTGGGTAGTCACTAGGTGGAAGTAGAGGAGGTAACAGTGATCTTGACGTTGGAAGGGACACGGTCTCCGGTGAAGTAGGTTGTGTGGTTCTGTAGTGAAAGCGGCAGATGCGTGAGCCACTGGTGATTGGTGACGGGTGCGTGTGGTGGTTGGTGGAGGATCAAGTGGAGGATGGCGCCTCTACCGGCGGTGTCAAATGAGAGCTGGTAGTCTAGTGGCATGACGTATGCGGTCAGTGGCGGTGTCAAGTAGTGGAGAAGCTAGCGTGCAAAACTGCGTGTGGTAGTTGGTCTTTAACATGAAAGAGAGAAGACTGGAGGGAGCATTTGTGGGAAGAAGAAAGGGCAGGGAAGAAGCAGGCTCCGGGAAGGAAGATTTGTGCGTGTATGTGTCAGTAGCTTTCACAATAATAAAATGAAGTGGGTGATTGTGTCTGTATATTTTAAATGAAGGAGTGATGGGGGAAAGGAGTAGTGGCGTTCATGTGAAAGAATGGTAGCAGGAGCCAGGAGGTTTGAAACAATCAAATGGGGTAGAAACCGTTTTTACGTGATGGGAAGAAACAGATTTCGGAGGGGAGGAATGCGTGAAAACTGATGGAGCAGTAGTTTATATTTCGTTAGAGAAGAAGAAGTATTATGTGGCCTGAATAATAATATGGTAACCACCTTATCTTGTTTAACTTAAACTAGACCTGATGGGTTTTATTTAGGCCTAATATATTATTATCTTATCCAAATGCATATAATAATGTGGACGCCTGTTATAATGTGGCTATGTTTTTTTCATACCAGGGTAAATAACGTAAGTATGATTTTAGTGTGTCCGATCATTTTTCATATGTTCCCAATCCGTTTGAATATGCCATATCACATTTAATATGCCCAGCCACTACTTAAACAAGCCTAATCCAATTAGTTTGCCTAACCGAAAAGAACATGTCTAAATTAGTTAAGCAAACTGATTAATTTTGTTAAACAAAATAGAAACTAGGTTAATAACTCAATTTTTTTAAGATGTTAATAATATTAAACTATATAGCGAATAACATATTTATTTACAACAGTGTGATACATCAACGGAATGGGATGAACAAAGGATGTCAGGTCCGTATCAACAAGCACTAAACAATGGGACTGGTTTGGACAGAGTTGGAAGCAATTGGAGTTTTAATTAAGTTAAACGTCAGTTTAATTTAATTAGAATGAACTGTTTCAACGTAATCGAATCAAAGTGAGTTCAACTCACTCAGTTTTATCCCACTTATATTTTATATAAGTCGGGTTTAAATATTTGTGTGCTATGGTTGTTAATCGTTTGATGGATGCTGAATATATTTACATGTGTTGACTAAACTGATTAAATTAAACGTTTGTTTAATTTAATTTAAACCAATCGTTATTTTTAACGATTAATTCCAAATGAGGTAACTTACCTCGTTGGTTATGTTTATAATAATATAAACGTATTAACTTGAAATATGAATGTTGGATGACTGCTATTGTTGATTGTTAAGTGTTATATATGTTTATTTAAATAGATAATTTTATCTGAGATAACATATTTGGATGTAGGGAAAGACAGGTTGGAAGGATCCAACTGGATTCCTCAAATTTATTGTTTATTTTCATATCATAATTATATGAACTGTTTAACCAGTTTGATTGGGTGATTGATTCGATCATTGATTGTTGAATTTAAATTCAACGTTTGTTTGTTATTAACCAAT
Organism: Allium sativum; assembly: GCA_030737875.1. Lineage (NCBI taxonomy): Eukaryota > Viridiplantae > Streptophyta > Magnoliopsida > Asparagales > Amaryllidaceae > Allium > Allium sativum. The sequence continues at coordinate 19,947,474 of CM060912.1, forward strand.
GGAGAATATTGGTTGAGTAAGTGAAGGCAGATGGCCTATAATATAAAGCGTTTGATGAATATTGATTTACCATCAGGTGAATCAAAAGAAATAAAGTTATGGAATAATTTTATAACCGAAGATAGATTTTAAATCCATAAATTTGAATTAGAGTTTATAAAAGGAGATTAATATTTATTCTTATTATTTATGTTTATAAGAATTATTAAATGGTTTTATAATGTGACGTTGAATGTAAATAAGATTTTAAAAAGCAAGTAAGCGTATATTAACCGAATGACTAATAACCGGAATAAATTGTTTTTAAGAAGCAATTTGTTTGGGATTATATTGGAATAGATTATTACTTATTTAATAATAATCAAAGTAAATGAGATTAATAAATTAAATGGAAGAACAAATTGGAATGGATTAATAGGTTAACTAGGTTAAGTTGAATGAGTCAAGTGTTGAAATGGGAATAGAATATTAAATTTGTTACAAATAGAAAATGTTAATGATGAAGTAAACCATGTTTCAATATTGGAATTAATTACTAATTATTTACTAATAATCAAGGAATGATCTTGGCATTTGACTAAAGGAGGTTAATGAAATCATAAGCACTGTTTATGGTTAAATGAGTTTTCGAAGTATATTTATATTAAGTATATAAGTAAGACTAAATTGAATTCTCCTTGAGATTCTATTTAATTGGATTTCATATTTTAAACTCGTTTAATTTGAAAGTATCGTGAATTATTTTGGTTATGGAAATGAGTTAATAAGTTATAAACTTTGAAATGAATCATTTATAAAATGGGAATCGAGGTTGGATAAAGATGTTAAGAACCAGGTTTTATGAGATAAGTTGTAAATGGTTTTAATTATTTAACAAGTGATGAATGGAACGAAATCCAAAAATGTAATGATATAAAGTGGAAATCGAAATAGAGACCAAACTGAATCGAAATTGATTAGGTGAATTAAGGTAAGGGAGTCGATCTAAAACCGCATATTTTAAACAAGTGATGGAGTTTTATTAAGATATAACCAGAATGGGTTTGAATTAGGGGTGAGCGTTTGGTTGGTTTGGTTTATCCGATGATGAAATTTGTCAAACCAAACTAGAACCAATAAAAATTAAAACCAAATCAAACCAAGCAAAATAAGTTTGGTTGGTTCGGTTGGTTATCCAATTAAACCAAACTAAAAATATTTTACACTTTATGTTTGGAATGTTCACTATAATTTGAAATAAATTATAAATATATGATTAGAGTATTATTATTTATGATTTATATGCTTTATAATATCAATTTTGGCACATAGGTGATGATTAAAATTTACTTAAATAACCGAATTAACCTAAAATATCTATTCTAATACTGGTAATTTTAAAAATATAGTAAAAGTTTGGTTAATTTGGTTAAACTGATAACCGAACTTAATAATTTTTCGGGCCGATTACAAACCAATTTAATTTCAAAACCGAACCAAACCGACCAAAATAAATTGGTTTGGTTGGTTTATTTGGTTTAACCGAATAATGCTCACCCCTAGTTTGAAGTAAATTTAAAATGAAGTTTTATATAATATTTTGATTTATATTTAAAATCAAGGGTTATTTATAATGTTTCAAAAGGATATATTAAGTATGATAAGGAAGGTGATATAGGTTATCGAAATTGGAACTTGATGTATGTTGGTTGGTTGAGTAATTTTCTAGGTATCAATATGATGATGGTTTCGGCCTTCGGGATTGATATTTAGAGATTTATTCACTCACTAATTTACAATGAGGAACGAATGGAGTAGAAGTGAGATGATAATTGATGGTTCTTATATTAAATAAGAAAGGAAAACGTTTTTTCAAGAATTGAGACATAGGGTTTTAAATTAACCACGCATTAATTATTAAAAGGCCAAGTGATGCTGAATACTGGATCAGTGAATGAATTATATTTTTATGGATGAACGGATTGTTTATTTGACAGTTAAGTAACCGACTATCAAATTTGGCCTATTATCGATTGTTGGTTCGTAAAGACTGAGATCGAATTTATATTTGAGAACCATTCCGACCAGCAAATACGTAATCGTGGAAGATATCAGATGATGATCGAGATGGAGCATTTGAAGACCGTAGATATTCATAAATGGAAGGACTACTTAAAATCTCAGGTTGGCCCCTTGAGATATGTTGTATCCTGTCGTGGTTGGAATCTACAGATTGCAAGGACTACTCACTACTGATCTATAGGGTGATTCCTAGGATGTGGTAGGAGGGTGCCTTCGGTTCATGCTGTTCCTGGATGACGTTATGGACGATGTGGGATTCAAAGCGAATGGTGGCCGCATGATCTAAAAAGACGATTTAAACCTCAAGCCTCATCAACCGGGAAATGAAAAAAATCAGGCAGGCAACATGGCTATGTGGGTTGCACCCATTAGGGTGTATTATCACTATCTAGAGAATATTCATATTTGTTATTCTTTTCATTTCTGTATCTCCCGGGAAATGGTAGCTGCGTAGCCGTTAGGTGACGATATATTCGATACACTCAAGAGAAATGAGTGGTCGGTCATGTGTGGGACGGGTTGCAAGACGTTCTAGTTGAACCCAGTGTATTCTCCTCTAGAGATACACTATCGGCAGGTGGTTCCATAACTTATCATAGTTGGAATCCAATCTCTAATAAGCCCCACGGTTTTTGATTGTATACTATTTATGTAGAGCACGAGATGCAAGCGTTCTGCTAGAATGCTATTTATTTATACTTAGACACGAAAAGATATTGATTTTAAAAAAGTTTTGGGTTATCGTAAGGTAAAAACCGTCTGCATTTATGTGTGGATTTGGTCTTACGATTATTATTTTTCTTTCGAAAGGATTTTGACTTAAAAATCAAGTTGGATGATACCTTTAAACTTAGTGTGGTTTCTCACTCTAGTTCACCAGACTGATCCAGCGTTTGTAATGGTCGGTTTAGCCCAGGTTGTATAAGTTCAGATTTTCGGGTGCTAGGGAAAGACGAGCTGGAAGAGTTCTGACATATGAGATCATATAGTTGTTATTCTGCTGTGAGGTATATATATGAGGACAGGTTGTTATAACTGTCCAGATGTTGAAGTACTCTGATGTGTAAGTATTATTTCAAGTTCTCAATAAAGATTTATTTTTGTATTATATTTATTCCGCTGTGATGTGAGACTCTGTGTTGTGATAGTTCTTCTTCTTATTCTTCTATTCTAATATTTCTTTCTTTCTTATCTCACTCTCTAATTTCTTTCTAATAACTATCTGGTGTGTTCGATACTAGGGTTTTGGAAAATATTACGGGTTTTATGTATTATTGTCTAAATTCGGGCGTCGAAATTTCTACCGGGTCGTTACATCTAATTTGAATTGTTATCATGAGAGGGTCATTATGCGGATGATAGACCCCTTTCTTCATTTCTTCCGGCGAAATCACTAGGTTGTGCATCTTGAGTGTGTTACTGGCATTCTTCAATGAGGATTCCTCTCAAATGGAGAATATCTCTTCACGAGCCTCCTTTAGGTACTAATTCCTGGCTTTTGGTCAATTTCCAGCAGGATGTGGGCCACCATGGATTACATTGATTAAGTTTATTGGCGGACCCAACTCAGTATGATATTCCTCCACGGCATCTTCTATTGCGTTAGTTGAAACCTTCTGTTGTCCACTCGTATGTTAGGCGGATATCGACTTTTTCAAAACAAACACTTTCAGATGTCCCTCTCGGATAAGCTTCTAAATAATCCCGTTTGAAACCTTGCAATGGTCAGTCTTATGTCCGTTTGTTTTGTGATACTCACAATACTTTCCACCGACATGAGGTTCAGGGCAATTCTTGGCTTTGAACGAGACTGGGAAGTTATTGACTCTTTCTTTTGCCATAGAATACACAAAGGAATTGGGCTTGCTTAAGGCGACTGCATTGGAATTAGATACCTCCCACCTTGGTCTTTTCTAATTTCCATCCAAACCGAATCCACTTTGACACTCTCTACCAAAGCTCGGCTTTCCCCCTTCCCTCCGAGGCCTGAACTTCTTCTTCGTGAAGAAAAATTCATCCATATGGATGAACTTATCAGCTTGAAAATGGAAGTCTTGTAAATCTTTACAACCATGGATGTATAGTTCCTTCCAGAAGGGGTATTTTCAATTAACCCCGAATGCACAACGATTAGGTTCACTACACCAGAAAATGCCTTTAGTAGCGTTGTAAAAACACTACAATAACTTTTAGTAGCGTTCTGATAAATGCTGCTGTATGACATGCAACTAAAAGTCTGAAAGTTTATGTTGCGTTTTAGTAAACGCAACCGAAATTGAAAATATTGTAGCATTTCTAAAACCCTACAAATTTTTTTTTTTGGCAGCATCTTAAAAATGCTACTAAAGTGATACTTCCATCATTTTTCAAAGTTTTTGTATCAGTTTTTCAGTCCTACTATATGGTGGTTGTAGCGGGTTTTCAGTCCTGCTATATGTTTTTTGTAGCGGTTTTTCAGTCCTACTATATGTCTTTTGTTGCTTTTCATATCAGCTACAAATTTTTTGTACATTTGTAGCACCTTTTCAACGCTGCTAAAACTTACCAATGTACACCACATCTTAATTGCGGTTATTTACTATTAATAGCTTCTTATATTTCCATCAATCACTTATATATATTAGAAATATTAAAGAAAATAATTATATGAGTATCATTTTCAAACTAAAATCAATAATCGCCATATTTAAGTACTTAAAAAAAACACCTTACTCGCAATATCAAATATAACACCCATAATTGTCTCAATAGTAGTATTTTGACAAAATAAATGAATCCACGTACCCCAACTGCTTACAAACAAGTCTACCTGACTAATACAAACAAAATAATAGTTGAAGCCTTCTTCATAGCTTGATAACCACCGGTTCTTTGATGCGGGCGTTCTTCACTTTGGAAATCTAATTACCTGCACATAAGTGTAACTTTCAACGGTAAGAAGTACATACAAATACAACGGTCAACAGTTAGAATTACATAAATGGAATTTCGTTTAGGTTTGCCTAATTAGTCGGCAGTGATGCTAGACTTTTGCAATGCAGCTCAGAAAGTGTCATAGTTGTTAGCTTTGATACAAAATATTTTTTACATTGTAGGTAATAACTTTGTCGCCAAGCTTTGCTTAAAAATGAATACATCGTAGATTGTAGTAGAAGGTTAATAAAACCCTTTTTAAAACAACCTTTACAGTTAATACATAATGTTTATAGCACTGATTAAAATAGAAAAAGCGGATGACCCTGCCTTTTTATTTAGCTTCAAGTGTCTTATTTAGAAGGCCTTCACACTGACTTTGGAAGAAACTAAGCTGTTGGTTACAAAATCAAACTAAGTTGTTGAAGAGTGCACTATTAAGTGTGGTAAAACATTAATATTCAGAATATACGTATAATTCTTGTTACTATTACTGTTATTATTATTATTATTATTATTTCTAGAAGGTCCAAACAACTAAGCTTTAAAACCCTATTAGGTATGCGCTAAACTTAAAATACGTACATACTGTAAATGATTTATTGGGATAAGAACTATATGCTGCATGCTGATGAGGGATTGAACCATCAATTTTTAAGATGAGCACCGTATGTCTTACCCAGTTAAGTTGGGAGTTAGAATATAAGGGATACCAATGTTGTTATGTTGTAATATAGCATGATGAAGTGCAACGCAAGTCTTTCAATGTTTTAACAATCAAGGGATACCAATGGATATTAAATATGGTTACACACTATTTGTGCAAGTAATTCATAAGAATCACATTATGGTATTTTCAGAAAGGCTAAGTCATAGAATACCAATCTAAATAAAGGATTAATCTGAGGGAATGTATGAGCAAAGCCATCCCATATAACTTGGGACAACTCCATTTAAGAATCATAAATTTCAAAATTCTTGATTATTCTTCCGTGACAATATTTACAAGATTCAAACTCCTATCAATAACTAGTCCTACGAACAAGCAATTCTTTCACCATATCAGTGACCATTATTAAAAAAAAATCACCTGATGCAGTAGAATAAAGGTGACTTCATCATTGTATTTTCAACACAGTAAAATTAAATTAACTGGCAACCAACTGAATTAAAGAGAGATACCGAACTATCCAACTCGAATTGATAGTTCCATTCAATTATTTATCCATTATTTAGATAACTTACTTTCATTACAATCTTAACTCCTACATTTAATTATTTATCTAAAGTAGTGTAGTGGTGAATTTGTTTCAATCACTACGTAAAATATTAGTATATTACAGTGACCCGCTCTATCTATTGTGACTTGGAGCCTTGCACTATTAACATATATGGATTATGCATAGACTACATATCTTTACCAATAAAGTTGGCTTTTTGACATTTTTACTGCAGGAAATTAGTGAAATCGAGTACAGCAAGATGATATATGCAAATTCAAATGGATGGTGAAATCGAGTACAGTAAGATTAAGAATATGTTCAAAAGAGAAAAAAGAAAAATCTATAATTATTGTCTGGGTTGACAGTATGACTTACTTGAACTTGATTCCCCAATATGCAGCTGGCCAAGCTATCGTCGTACCAAATGCATCTTCCATGTATGTACACTCCGATGTAGGTCTCCATAACAATGCATCATTGACTCTCACAAATTTTATCCAAACTTTTACGGAATCTTTTCCCAATGGAACAAAGTGAACCATCGTTGTTGGATCAGTTGACAAGATGGTTCCTTCAGCCACTATTCGTCCCGTTTCACCCACATCAATCAACTTGCATTTACCATTTTCTACTAGATTTGCAGTCGTCTGTTGGGTATGCATAAAACCCAGGATTACTCATAAGGCAAAAGCAACATATGAGGGTTTCTTCAGGGAAAATTAATTTTTGTTGTTTATCAACTATAAATTTTACTCATAAGGCAAAAGCCAAAAAAGCTAGCCTGCAGACGCCAAGAATGTACAAAATATGTCTATTATTTGATGGTCAAAATAGTGAAATAGATTTCTGTGATGTAATGAAATAGCGACATTGATCATATATCCAAGTGGATAAAAGTAAACAGGTCATTTTCTCAAAAGTCATGACTCGAAGCACATGTTTTATTAATGCGGGCATCATTATAAATACATCTAAATTGATTATAAGCACGTGTAATAAAAGGAGATGACTGTAATTACAAAGTTACATGCCAATATAAATCCTTCCATGCCATGTAATGTTGACTGTAATTACAAAGTTAAATTATTCATAACCACAAGTAGTGGATTAATACAGAAACATGAAATCCTAGAGGTATAGGTATGCATATCTAGAACATGATATTCACATACTTGATAAGATGAGTGTCCATGCTACCAAGTTTATAAAAATAATCACATCCTGTGTTTTAAACATTAAAAAGTCTTTACTATAAAGTAGCAGCTGTTTGCAAATTAAACGTCTCCCATGCTTGCTATTTCAGTTGAGGTTGATATTGATGATATCACAATGGAATACTATGAAGAATGATATATTTTCATCTAATAATATGACTTAAAAGTAGAATAACATGAAAAAAATGCAGCTTAAGGCTATTCAGTCCAATACCAAGTAGCAGTAAATATATTTAAGGATCTTTTCTTTTTCAAGCAAAGCAGGGGACAACAAGTTTGTTACATAACAGAATATGAAATATGTACAGCGAGAAGAAATGCAATCTTTTTAATTATATTATCAAGAGCAGCCAACTGGTTAAGAATCAATTTGGCAAGCCAACTGCCTAGAGTTTGGATCACAACAGGGATATAAACACGTTGGGCATATATCAAAATATACGATAAATGCAAGCTTACATCATTCAGCTTGGGTGTCCTTTGTATATTTAAAATTATTAGTAAATAGTTTATGGCCCAATTCATTTTTCATTCCATTTTTATCTTTTAAATGGATTTATTAATTATCCATTTTGACTTAGGATTAGGAGGATTCTATTTTAAAATGACATTTTGTATCGATTACAGCTAAGTTAAAACTTAAAACGTACAGTTCAAAGGAGAATTCTAGGACATAAAGAAATCATAATAATAATGCCAGCTTTCGGAGTTTGACATAAGCTTGAGATTGACAAGTAATCGAAATATAAGCAAGCGTGTTCAGTGGTTACAATTAATTTGTAGTTCAGCTTCATTGACATTAATTTAGACAATATTAGAAGCTTCTTCAGTGGCTTCAAATGTAATTTGACGACAACTTTCCAATATAAGAGCTAACCGGGCAATCTATCACACAATGAATTAAACTTATCACACAATGAATTAAACAAAATTACCCGAGGAGTAGTCGGAACACTTGTTGAAGTCTTATTCACAACATTTGTTTTTTCAACTACAACTTTTGATTTCGGCCATGCTATTTTCCTACCAACGGCGTCTTTAATGCATGTCATATCGATTGTAGGTCACCATAAGAAAGCATCTCCTTTGTTGGCATAGTCTACGCAAACCACAAAGGCTAACGGACCAAGCGGAATACCATTTACCATCATTTCTAAATCACTAGAACACAGTTTTCCTTCGGCAACTAACACTTCGCCCTCATTCCAATCATAAAGCTTGCATTTTTTGGTTGTGCTACTAGTTTTGCACTAGAAACAACAACAAATTTAATGGGAAAAGATATGTATACAAGTGCAAATAGTTATCATAAATTATGAAATTTACCGTAATGTCTTCCCCCAAGTTTTGTCTTGCCACAACATAATTAGTAGGCCATACTACTGACTTATTCTTAGCTTCCCTTAACAGTGACAAACTTGGTGTAGGCCTCCATAAATAAGCATCTTCTTTCTTTACATGCTCTATAACAACTTTCATAGCATTTGGTCCAATACGAATATCATTGACAACCTCATTAGGATCATCGCACACTACTCTTCCTTCAGCAACAATTTCGTTGGTTCCATCCCAATTCATTAACTCATATATGTTAGAATTTCCCTATAATTATTCGATCGAAAAGTATGTTAATTATTGGTTCGGGAACTAAATTACGATTAATGTTATATCAATAATATAAAAGTTTTTTTTTTACCATTTCAACTATGCTTTCCTTTTTTGAACAATCTTTACCCTGTCAAATAAAAAATATGTTTACTATTGGATTGAAAGTAAACTACAACTGATGTTATATCAACAACAGAAGTGATTTCAACCATTTCTGGTGTGCTCCCTTCTTTTGAACATTCGTTACCCTGTCAAAGCAAAAAAAAGCAGTATTAATAGTTAATGGTTTAAATTTTGAAATTTAAAGAAATTCATGAAAAATGAATGATGCAATAAGTGAACCTTCTGTTGTAGATTTTCCATCTTGTTCATTAGCATGTGGACCATACTCTCCATTTTTGAAATTCTTTTATGACAGTGAGTTATTTGCTTCTCTCTACATTGTGACATCGCTAGCTTGGTTTGGGTGTAGCCCCTTCCTAGTTCTCTTAGGCGTCCCGGTTTATCGTGCCCCAATACTTGTACAATTGTATCTTCTCTGATATTATTTGTCGAGTCGGATTGTCTTGAATTATCAATTGTTTTAATCTCCTCCTACATAAATTTAAAAACATATAGGCTATATATGATGGTAGAATTAAAGCATTGTTTAGTTGCTGAAAAAACAAATATTCTTACAATAATACTCGCAACATCCGTGTTTACTGGTTCACCATTCTTTTTTGTGCAGGATTTAACCCGAACATAAACTCTAGATACGGGCAATGAATCCTGACTTTGCTTTCTCTACATTTAGACATTTAATAAATCAATTGATAAGTAATTTAATAATTGTGTAAATAATGCTCAATTAATTAACTAACCACATCGTCGGTGAATATAGCCATTCCTCTACTTCCAGTCGTATGTGGCAATTGTTTTTGCCTAATGGCAATATATTTCTCACTTTGTGCCTGAAAGAATGTAAGGGATAATTTAATACCTACTCAATATATTAATTTGCAAAACCTGCACAAATCTGAAGACCAAAAAAAAAAAACCTTTAAGGCACGCAATGCATGTACATTTTTAAAACTAAACTAGTAATCAAGAACGAGAATGAGCATGGAATAAACAACAACATCGTGTACAATGTGTGAATCCTTTATTTTGTGATCTAAATCCTCCTTCACTGTGTGACATGTCAATAGTTGTGTGCTGATATGTTTTGATTTCTGAAGGAAAAAAATTCAAAGAATAAGGCTAGTTCAGTTTTTCATTTTAGTCTGTGTACTTTAGTTCATTTACTAATAAAAACTCTAACTAACTTCATCTCTAATGTATTTCAGGACTATATGTCATTTTGCTGATTTCTTTGATTTACCTCTTGAATTCGAGCTGGTATTATGATTCAGATGTACAAGTGGGGTTCTGCTAACCATTTGTGCCAAGTTTACTAACAAAAGCAAGAAACACTGTGGCATACAAGTATATTCCATAACAGTGTTAAATTTATTGGTGATAACCAGGTATTTAACTGTAATTATTTGGGTTTTTAGAACCATGCAATTTGCTCCTGTACATATGATAATCCTGATTATAATTCCATTTTAGTTGATTACTTTAAGATTATCATTTATACCTGCGGTTTATACAAGAGTAAAGGTAAATAATTTACCATTCTGAAACAGTTTATGTGGATTTCAAAGATAAATTGTTTATACTATGTGTCCAACTATATTCTGAATGCAATATATTGATCAACTATCATACCAGCAAAGGCATGCAATTTGTGTTTCTTGCTGCCATTTAGATATGTATATTACACGAATAATAGTTTGACATATAAAGAACGTGCCCATCTCAAAAGGAAAATAGTACCAGCCGATGGGAAAAACACTGTAGCAGGTCCGGATACCAATACATCAATAAAGGGAACAAAAAAATCAAAGCCGAAAAGTGCAACAAAGAAAATATAATTCAAACTGAATTTAAATGTAAGTATTTTACCTTAAACTCCAAATTTGTTTTCTCCTTTACAAACTTTCTCCAATCCATGATGTTTTTATGTTGTATGGTTTCAAAGCAAGTCTTTCCTCTTCCGTCGTCATTCTAATTATTTTTTGAACCAATCTACTTTTTGAGGTTCTCCAAATGGTTCCCATTTGCTGAAATATGGTCGTTTTTTGCCATTCATCCTCCACTTTAAATCTAGCCTACAAATCAAAAGGAAAAAACTATTGTTATTTCATATTAAAATGAATTTAAAAGAACATTTTGTTAAATAAATCATTTCCGTAAATATAAAATTTTGTTACTTGAATGGAATCCCACAAGACAGTTTTTAGTTCGTCGCTTAGAAGCCTCCAATCACTAAGTGTAACCGGAACATGCTCCCTTAATAGTGGTCCAAGATAAGAAGATAAGTAGACTGAGCCTTCTCCTATCGATACGCCTGCCTCATTTAATTCTACTTCAATTCGACTCTCAAGATTTAATGGAAGTCTTTTTATTTTTGTTAGTCCTCTACCACGCTTTTTACATTTACATTTGGAATTTCAGCTTCAACCGACCTCTCGATTTCCATTTCGGTAACAACATTTTCTTCACAAGCCATTTCACATTCCTCATGCGTTTCAATTTCTTTGCGCATCTCATTTTCATTACACGGCGTTTCATTTCCTTCACGCATCTCATTATCTTCTCAGGGCATTTCATTCTCTTCGCGCATTTCATTTTCTACACAAGGCACTTCATTTTCTTCACATGGCAATCGTGTGATGTTGGGCCCTAATTCTTGTTCCTTCTCTACATGAAAAGATTCATAAGTTGGCAGAACGGATTTGCTTTTTGGCTTGTACTTCTGAGATTTCTCATTCTTCAATTGATGACGAGTGCGTACATTACTTGTATGAATATCCTTTTTCTGCAAAAACATGGAATAAAAGCATTTAATAATAGCAAATAAAAAATCGAGACAAAAATGAACAAAATAAGCGAATATAGGTGCACTATACATAGTTGTATGGTCAGGATAAAAAACAACAAAAAATAGAATCTTGCATTAAAATTCATAATTTATTTGCTGTCCTAGGTTCTGTTGTATAAGTTATAATACCTTTTTTTCCCTTGGTTGCTAATGATTTCTATCTTGAAATCTGTTATGAACTATTTTGACTTAAGATTAGGAATTAACTGAAATTTACCGAACATAACAAGTGTAGGTAAAATGCTTCTAAAAATTTAGTATTTTTTTATAGTTTGTAATTAAGATTTAAGGAAAATAACTGTGGCACTTGTAATTAGTAGAGGTTGAGTGAATTTAAAACAAACTTGTATTTATCAAAGCAAACGCAGAGTGAGGAGTATATACTATTGCATGCTAACTTGTGCTAGTAGTGATCACTTTCTACAATAAAGCATTGAAACTAAGAAAACGTTCTCGTTTCATGTTTAGCTTTTACCTATGGTAATTCATTCACAATGTTACCATGATTTAAGCATTAAACAATACATGTAACACACAATTGCTTTCCATTGTCAAGAAGCAACTTCAACTATATTATTAAGGTGTTCTAATATATCATTGCATACTTTATTTTACTGAAAAGAAGCCCTAAACTACTTCAATAATTTACCAACCTGACAGTGGTTTCCTACGAAGTTAAATTTTTCAGAAGATTTGTAACTTATAACATTTCATTATAACATTGCAAAACTTCCATATATTACAATTATTTATTAAATATAAGTATGCGTTTGAGATTAATGGAAGCGAAGTATTCTAAGGATGCGTTTCTGAGTGTGGCATGTTGCTTCGGTTTAGCTTAGCGTTCAATGGTGTTATGTCCCAGAACCGATCTTTTTTTATTGTTCAGTTGCTTCTTGATATCTAGGGTAGTTCTCTTCGAGTTGGCTTGGTTGACACTTGAACAATATTTTATAGTTCAATGCTTAGAGTCATGCGTAGTGTTTTTATAGTTTAATATGCAAATGAGATGACTTAATATGCACAGCGTATTGACCTTCAGATATTTTATAATTTTATAATTTTCATTACCGGTATGCTTTTTATGGAAAATTAAAGGAAATTTCTTTTCCATCTTCTGTTACAAATTTGGAAACAAAACCTTTTTTTTCAGTTTACATTTGTCAAAAGATGCATCATCCGATTCATCCCCTAGTAATTAATTAAAAAAAACTACATGAAAACTCACATCATAATTTATTGTTTATCCACAAGATAAACGTGAACAAACTCCCACCATAATATACTCTAGGGATACTGATATTGACAAACCTTCTTTAGTTTGACATCTTGCCACTCACTATTCAGTATGTTACTCGTTTTTCTCCAAGGTACTTACGAGCAATAGGTAGTGGACATATACGATCAAAAGAACGTGTTTATTTGGACTTAGCGGTATTTCTTAACATGACAATCGCAAATCGGTAAATATTGAGAATGCCAAGAACGGAACTTAAAATTGGATCAGGACAATTTTACAAAGATTAAAATAAATCATACGTCGACAGGAATTTTCAAGAAGCTTTGAAAATGCCGAACATGCAGGCAGGTGGATCCATGAAGAACTAAGGGTATTACAAAAGCACTGCTGTTTGTTCCGGTTGAAATGCAGTATCTCTGTGCACTAGTTTGTTTGTTTTGTGAATTTGCATTTGAATTTAATGTTATTTGACAATTTTGAATTTGCATGTGAATTTACAATAAGCATGAATTTTAAATATTGAATATTAATTATTAAATGTTGCCGACAATATATTAATTACGAATTTTTAATCATCAAGTATACCCATCAAATATTAATATATTACAAAATTATTAAGTATGATCATCCAGTATTTCGCAGAGTATACCTACATCTCCTATGGTTGTAGATGATCTAAGTATCGCTTCTAGAAATTTTGTTTTACCAATTTTCGGAAACCAGACATTAAAATTAGGAAATGGCAGGGCAGCTTAGCATTACTGTAAACGAAGTTCTTTATTTATATGTATAAATTTGGCATTCAGGATGATGTTAAGAGCCTTACTGTAAAGAATTTCTCTACTATATTTTGATTCAGTGTTTTCTGAATGTTTTTTTATTGTTAAAATGTGAATGTAATGGTACATAGATACGGTTATGTGTACATCTAAACATGTTGCTAGCTTGCAATGCAAATATTTGTCATGCATAATTATTATTATGCAATATAAATGTTAATCAAAGATCATTATTTCAAATCATGGTCATCTCAATCGATATCTTAATGTAGACATTTACAAACGTTAATGATACAGATTTTAGATAGGCGAAGATCTGTATGGACTACATTATGTAAAAGTTTCCATATAAGAATGAAGACTTTGGGTTACATGCACATATTTCAAATTACACGATTATCCTGTTTTTAATAATGTTGCATAACTACTCGATATTAATAATATTAAATAAATTATTTGTTCTTAGGATCACCAAAACATACTTGATAGTCAGTATTGAGCCCAAGAATACATTACATGGAACATGAATACTTAAACCACATAGCATATAATTGAATGCCAATTGAATAAAATAAAAATTAACATGGATACCTTCATGACAAAGATTGAGTATGCCTTCAAGTACATAGATCTCGATGATAAATTATTAACTCAATACCTGCATACAAGAAATATTAATTGGTTATCAAACATATTAATTACATTTGTCTAATTTAAACATAAAAAATAATCACATTTACCTTAATTGCAACATCATTTCTTACACAAAAATCATTGATCTTATAAGAAAATAATGGAAAAAACAAACATGAATGACATGTTCAGGCTCTCAAAAACAATTCTCATAATCAAAAAAAATACTCAAACTACTCAAGTATGCCCTCGCAATTCTCCCTTACATAACTAACATTTTCAACATCTATATCGGTATCATCACACTCTTCAACGACATTGATAGCTTCTTCTTTATAATCATTTGTCTCTAAGTCGTGAAGAGCTCTTGGCCATGCTTTCATTACAACATACCAATTCGACAAATCATTTTCTCTTAAATAAAATACTTGTTTCGCTTGAGATGCAAGGATGTATGGATCTTTAGAAAATGATGCTTGATTCTGATGTAAATTGACAAGAGTAAAACCATTCTCATCGACTTTTACTCCATTTCCAATATGTTCCCAACGACACTTAAAAACAGGAATATAAAACACATGATAATCCAATAAAATTATATCAATCAATATCCCATAATAGGTGACCACATCAGCTACTTGAGAAATATCTTTTGCACTTGCTCTGCACATAGTAGTCGCATCATAAGTCACTCCGCTATTTTGAGTTTCTCTCCCTACATCTTTTACATGAAATCGTTGATCATTGATAATAAATCCTTTGTAAGAAAAGGCATCATACTTCGGACCGTATGCAATCCACTTTAACATTTCATCGTGATCATTAGAGTTTATAGGTATCTATAAAAAAAAATCATTGACAAAGGATATTTTAGTGTAAAATTCTTAGGCAAACGAGAGAATATTCAAATAATTATTTAACCTTTTTTTTATCCAATCAACAATTTTTTTTGCATGTGTTTCCCAAAGTAAAGTTGAATTTCTTTCCATACATTTACTTGAATTTTGCAATTCCTCCAAGTGCAAACTAGTATAAAACAAGGCATGCGAAGTTATATTTATTAGCACAAACACATCCAAATAATTGTAAAATAACGTAACTTATACGTACCTTAAAAATGGTTCAACCACTGCCATACTGATTAACACGGCTAAATGAGCAATTTCTTTCTCATAGGAGGATAGTGCAACTATCTTAGAGGCTGAAATTGGACGTCCTTCAAGTATTACACTATTTTCATATTCTTTATTTCGAGATGTTGTCTCCTCAACATGTCCTGATTTTTTTTAAAATTCACCAAAAAACCTCATGCATTCATCTACGAGATAAGATTCTGCAATACATCCTTTGGACCGTGAATAATTTCTTACATAATCTTTAAGCGTCTTCATATACCTTTCAAATGGGTACATCCAACGAAATTGAACCGGACCACATATGAGCGCTTCTCTACTAAGATGAATTGACAAATGTACCTGTAACACCCCGTGTATTCTATAACAGTGAAATTCACAAATTAAAGCATAATAAATTTCAAATCAAAGTATTAAGGGAAACGGGATACGCCATTGCGTTCGTCTCGGAAAAATACGCTAAAAGAGTCTGAGTATTCGAAAAATGGAGCCCGTATGACCAAATTATGGCCCGATGAAGTTTCAGAAAATTCAAATTTCGAAAACAGATTTGAATTTCAGCCCAATCAGAGTAAGCGGGAAAAGTTCCCGCCCAACCCACCAGGTCGACCTGGGGGTCGACCCTAGGATCGACCTGCCAGGCCAGGTCGACCTGGGAGTCGACCTAGGGGTTGACCTGCCCCAGGCAGGTCGACTCTAGAGTCGACCTGGGGGTCGACCTGCCCCAGGCAGGTCGACTCTAGAGTCGACCTGGGGGTCGACTGGGGAGTCGTCCTGGCCCCTGAGCCAGGTCGAACCCAGCCCCCCCTGGCTGGCCTGGTCTGTGCTTAGCCGAATGTTTGAGCCTTGCCTTGTCACTAGGGCTAGGTGTCAGCTCCTGATTGGTCTCTCCTTCAAATGAATGGCTAATATTAATCCAAGCTCCATCGACGGTCCTGATCAATTCACAAACTCTATAAAAAGGACCTAAGACTCCATCTAATTCATACAAACAAAAATAAGAATGAGACCGTCATGCTACTGAGGAAAGACTAGGAATAGCCGTCAAAATAGAGAGAGACGATTAGGAGACAATTCAAAAGCTTAAAGCAACGACAACTAAATCAAAACAACGCCTACAACAAAGGATAGCATCTCCAAATTCAGAATTCAGATTCCTGAATTGAAGATTCGTCATACGTTGTAAGTAGAGTGCTATTCCGATGTGAATAAATAATTGTGTTTTGATTTGTGTAAAATGAGAAATGGAATTGTATTTGGTTTGTGGTGATAATAATTCATATTTGAATGTTTCTTTGATTCTAAACGATTTGGGATGTTGTGGTATAACGATTGGATATTTGCAAGTATGTGATTCATGTTGGAAGTTAACAACTACATGTTTGTGGTAGTTTATTTGAGATTCATGCAAGTATATGATTCACTATTATGCCAACATAATATATATTATAATCACTTTTAGTGTAGTTGGATCCATTTGGGTATTATGACTTATGTGAATTAATGTTGGAATTGGCATCACGATTCAAGTGTAAAACCATACTTTTGTATTAGAGACAAAAGTAAGCATCTTTGTGAACTTGTGTTGACTCTATGAACATGACTAGACTATGTTTGGTGTTATGCCTAATTGAAAAACATGTTTTAGGCCTATATTGTTATCAAAAATCATATGATAATATATGTGACACATAGCTAAGTTAGATTTACATTCCAATTGCAAGTTTGCATGAATAAATCAAAAACCATGATTTCATGTTTAGGTATATTTATGCCATGATTATATGAATAGATCAAAAACCATGATTTCATGTTTAGGTATGTTTATGCCATGATTATATGCTATTACAATGCAAGTTCACAAGTACCAAATTTATGTTAATTGGTTCGCTATGTTGCAAGTTCATGCGTTCACACTCCCCTTTTTATGTTACTTAGAATATGTAAACACCATGATCTAAGCCTCCCCTTTTTCATGTGGCTAAGTTGGGTTTAAATGTTAAACCCAACATATGTTATATTGTAGCGAACGTATAAAACGGGGTAAGGACGTTTGGGTTGAAATATAAACATATGTGTTGGCATGTTTGACGCATGCCAATGACCTTGAAAAACCATTAAGTGGCATAAATCAATTTTACCCAATAAAGATGAATTTGAATAATGGGCCGCAAATATTTACATATAAAAAGAAAAGAGACAAAATATGTAAATTTAGAAAATACGATGTGTTTAACCCGAGGTTGGATTGAGTTGTGATGTAAACCTGCCCGGAACCGCCCGGCTGTCCAGTAGTCACAACAATACCTATCCAATGTGGGTGGTTAAACACGGAGCCCAATAAGGACCTGAGGTTAGACTGAGTTGTGGCGTAAGACCGCCAGGACCCAACCGACAACAGGCAGCCACAACAATATCTGTCTATTGTGAGAGGTCGAGGCTTTAATAAGACAATTAAGGCTGAGTCAGGATTGATAGGATTAAGTAAATTGAATTAATACTTAATCAAAATGAACATGCTAAACTATACAGACTGATTGGGGGTTAGGTTTACAAAACACTTAACCAACTTAGCATGTTGGCTAGAAATAGAAAACCTAGTAGCGGAGGACCCTTTTCAGCAGTAACCCTACAAGGTGTATCAGGATACCCTGAACTAGGCAGGGTGGGGCACGATTATTGGGCTGACTGTAAGAGGTCAAATCGACGGCGGTGGTGCAGTAGTGTAGGTTCTAACGGGGTGCGGGCGTGCACACACTCCGGCGCAGAAAAATAAGGCACTGGGCACCAGTAGTATACCTGTGCATTCTAGAATTGTGTCGGGCCGCCACCATGGGACTTGATACCCCCCATGGTGGGACCAGCATAGGTAACTACAACATCGGGGGTCGTAAGGCGCATGTAACTATGCGAGTAGGAGCCGATCATTAGAAACAGATCACTTCACCCTGATTATGGGGTGCCTGTTGGGAACTAGTTTATATGGATGCAGAGATTATTATGGGGTACGATAAGTATATTCGACTCTAGACAACTTAACTTAGTTTAGGGTGCTTTCCCATTTCCAGTTTATACTTATCATGCCCAGTTCTTTATTCATAGACTGAATAGTCCTAGACTTACTCAGGCTTTATGTCTGACTCTACTTTTCTTTCGTCCCCCCCACAGGTCCACAGGGAGGGAATACCGCAGCTTGACCAGTTTTCACATCCAGCCTGAAGAGAAAGAATGTATTGCTTGGATCTTTTCGTTTTGGACTATGGCTTTGGACAGCAATTATGGGACTTATGCAGTTTACTTATGTTTTTATGCTTCTTTAAATAATGTAATCAAGACAATTATGAAGGTGTTATGTTTTTGGAAGTATTGTAAGACAAATTATGGCATGGTTTGTGTAACACGTATTTTAATGAAATAAAAGTTGCTGTTGTTTTCCGCTGTTCAAAAATATGTGTTTTTATATCTGTCTTGTGTATCTGTGACTTATATTTATAAACCTCCACCAAAATTAGGACATTCCCTTTGAGAGTGATCCTAACGGAGGTGGGGTGTTTCACTTGGTATCAGAATATAGGTTTACCAGATAAGATAAAAAGTTTTGAAAAATTCATTTTCAAAAGAAAATTTAAAGAAGCATTTTTAAAGATAAAGTGTTATTTTATTTTAAAAAAGGCAAAGTCCCCCAAAGCCATAGGTACTATCTTTTATCCTTCGTTTTGAATCTATCCTTTTTGTTTCATCATGTCCGAAGAACTTAACTTGCCAGAGGGTGTACCAATACCTGGTTGGTTTAGACGATTCTTAGAAGCGAGGGCCACTCAGCCAGGTCCTACCGTTCCTCCTCCCCCAGCTGCGGGAAATCATCCAGCTGCAGCAGCACCTCTTCCTCCACCTCCTTCGCGGGGTAATACTTTTGCTAAGATATGTAAAGATTTTAAAGCTGTGGGAGGAAAGGACTTTCATGGAATCGAGTCCTTCGTGGCAGCCAGGAATTGGCTAAAGGAAACCAAAGACTTATTCGTCATCTTTGAGGTAGAAGATAGGCAGAAGGTACAACTGGCGGTATGGCTACTTAAAGGCGAGGCTTCCTACTGGTGGGAAGTCACCAATGCAGTAAGACCAGTGGAAATATAGGAGGATTTAGGGCAAGGTTTGAGGCTAAATTTCTCTCAGAAGCCGAAAGGAGTCTTCAGTTGGAAAAATTCTTATTTCTTAAGCAAGGGAATATGACAGTCAAAGAGTATGTTAATCAGTTCGATCAGCTGGCTAGGTTCGGACTGGACCTAGTCAACACTCCACACATGAAGGCTCTCCGCTTTGTCAAAGGATTGAATGAGCCATTACATAGTTTGTCCATGACCCATATATCCATGGGGGCTACGTATGAAAGGTTGGTGCAGATGGCATTGTTGAACGAAGAGGATAAGGGCAAGAAGGAGACAAAGGCAGAAAGCTCTCAAGGGAAGAAAGATGGTTTACAGCCTAAGAAGACAGACTTTAAGAAGGGTGGGAAAGACAACAAAGAGAAGAGGAAGTGTAATTTCTGTGGCAAAGTGGGGCACTTGGTGAAAGATTGTCGGAAAAAGAAGGCCAAGATGAATGGTGGGTGCTTTTCTTGCGGTGAAACTGGCTATATGGCTAAGGATTGCCCAAAGAAACGAGGGCAGGGGCAGAGGGCTGGATCCACCTCAAGGGCACATGTTCATGTGCTAGAAGCGCCATCTCTGCAACAATGAGGTATAAATACTTCTGTAGAAAGTGTAGTTTATCTTTATGATCACCCAGTTCGCACTTTATTTGATTCTGGCGCATCATACTCCTTTATCTCATCTGCTTTAGTAGAATCTCTACACCTAGAAACTAGTATGGTAGAGGACCCCTTAATTGTTTCAAATCCATTTGGGGGCCCAACTCATTTGTCTATGATCTGTGTGGGATTGAAAATTTCTATTCTAAGCGTAGAATTTGAATGTAGTGCCTTTGTTTTGGGCTTTTCGGGATATGGTTTGATTTTGGGCATGGATTGGCTATCCAGTAATGGGACCATCCTTGATTGTGAGAAAAAGGTGGTTAGGCTTCTGACCCAACTCGGTAACACTCTGGAAATTACTTGTAATCCCTCGTATGCGGTTATGCTTAGTTACCTTGAATCGCTAGATGCCTCTGTTGAAAGTTTGCAATCGGTTAGAGTGGTCCGGGAATATCCGGATGTCTTCGAAGAGGTGAAGGGCTTACCTCCGAAGCGGGAGATAGACTTCCGCATATATATTGTAGATAATGCAAAGCCCGTTGCATTGCCCGTTAGACACACGGCTCCACGGGAAAGGAAGAAGCTCAGTAAACAGATTAAAGAGCTTCTAGAGAAGGGGTTCATTAGAAGGAGTATTTCAGAATGGGGCGCTCCAGTGGTGTTCGCTACAAAGGCGGATGGTTCACTCCGTCTGTGTGTTGACTATAGGTAGCTCAACAAGCTAACGAAAAAGAATAGGCACCCTCTCCCCAGAATTGACGATCTGTTTGATAAGCTTGTAGGAGCGTCTGTTTTCTCCCAACTCGATTTGGCGACCGGTTTTCATCAGCTAAGGGTGGCTGAAGATGACATCGATAAAACGACATTCAGAACCCCAGACGGCTTCTTTGAATGGCTTGTCATGCCTTTTGGCTTGACAAACGCACCCGCTTACTTCGTGGACCTAATGAGTAGGGTGTTCAGAGATTTCCTCAATAAGTCCGTAGTGGTCTTCGTAGACGATATCTTGATCTTCTCAAAGAATGAGGAAGAGCATGCTCAGCACTTAAGGGCAATCATGGAAACTCTGTGAGACCATAAGCTAAAAGCCAAATTCTCCAAATGCCACTTTTGGAGAGAAGAAGTGAGGTTCCTTGGGCGCGTAGTATCCAAAGAAGGGATAGCTGTGGACCCTGCTAAGGTAGTAGCAGTACAGGATTGGAAGACACCAAGGAATGCAACCGAGGTCCGAAGTTTTCTAGGACTAGCAGGTTTCTACCGAAAATTCATAAGGGATTTTGCAAAAATCTCAGCTCCTCTCACAAGGCTGACCAAGAAGAATCTAGTGTTCAATTGGGACTTGGATTGCAAGTTTGCTTTCCAACGACTAAAAAGGGTTCTTACAACAGCCCCAGTTTAGACATTGCCAGATGGAAGCAAGATGTTCACAGTTTATACAGATGCATGTGGGACAGGACTAGGCACTGTCTTAATGCAATAAGGAAGGGTAGTAGCTTATGGCGGAAGACAGTTGAAAGTGCACGAGAAGAACTACCCGACCCACGATCTTGAGTTAGCTGCCATCGTCTTTGCACTCAAGTCTTGGCAACACTATCTCCTAGGTGAGAAGTTCGAACTTTACACTGACCATAAATCGTTGAAATATCTTTTCTCGCAGAAAGATCTTAACTTGAGGCAACAGAGATGGATGGAGTTTCTTGCCTCGTACGATTTCGAGATCTCCTACACTCCGGGCAAAGGCAACGTAGTGGCAGACGCGTTGAGCCGAAAGAAACTAACCCTAAGCCCACTGTTTGTTGAAAGACAAAGCCTAGAGTTTATAGCCAGCTTTGACTTTAGGCCCTCCTCCGATATTGTACCGGGCTTGCTAGCATCTCTCGAAGTACGCCCGACTTTAGTGGACTCAATAGGGACATCACAATGCGAAGACCCTCAGCTTGTGGAAACGATTGATAGGCTAATTAGGGGTGAGACTTCAAGTCACCTCAACAGATACTCCATCGACGATAAGGGTTGGCTAAGGCGAGACGGAATACTATGCGTCCCACAAACAAGGGATTTAGTAAAGACGGTTCTCGAGGAAGCACATCACTCCAAGATGACGATACATCCAGGCGGATATAAAATGTACAAGGACATAAAGAGAACTTTCTTTTGGAGCGGCATGAAGAAAGACGTGGCAGAATTCGTTTCAAAGTGTATGGTTTGCCAACAGGTTAAGGCGGAACAGAAGAAACCTGGCGGTTTGCTCCATCCTCTAGAGGTCCTGCAGTGGAAGTGGGATAGCATCTCAATGGACTTCATTGATGGGCTGCCTAGGTCTAGAAGAGGCAACACTAGCATTTGGGTAATAGTGGATAGGCTTACTAAAAGCGCCCACTTTTTACCTGTCAAGAGTAAAAGAACTGCCTCATCCCTAGCATCTCTTTACCTCAAGGAAATTGTTCGACTCTATGGAATACCCTCTAGCATTGTTAGTGACCGAGACCCTATCTTCACAAGTGAGTTTTGGCGGAGTTTGCAAGAAGCGGTAGGCACACAGTTATGCTTGAGCACAGCCTATCATCCCCAGACCTACGGCCAGACAGAAAGAGTGAACAGAGTTTTGGAGGACCTTTTAAGACTGTGCATCCTTGACTTCGGAGGGACGTGGGAAGACCATCTTCCTTTGGTGGAATTTGCCTACAACAACAACTACCAAGCAACCATCGGAATGGCGCCCTTTGAAGCTTTATACAGAAGACCATACCGATCGCCCACTTGTTGGTGGGAGTCTACTGACAAGCTCATACTTGGACCAGATATGATCATAGAGACTTCAGAAAAAGTAGACTTGATACGGAGAAGAATGAAGACAGCCCAAGACAGACAAAAATCCTACGCCTACAAGTGGAGGACCGACCTTGAATTTGAGGTTGGGGACAGCATTTTTCTTAAGGTATCTCCGCTAAGGAACGTTGTTCGTTTTGGAACCACAGGAAAGCTAGCACCAAGGTTCATAGGGCCATTTCCTATCATCGAGAAAATTGGGAAAATGGCCTATAGATTAGAGCTACCCGAAAAGCTGGCCGGAGTTCACAACGTTTTCCATGTTTCGCACCTCTGAAAATGTCTATATGAATCTGCTGAAGTGGTAGAGCCAAATATCCTAGAAGAAGCTGAAGTGGAACGCGAAGCAACCGTGAGGAAAGTTCCAACCCGCATATTAGGAACGGAAGTGAAGAAGCTACGCAACCGCGAAGTCAAGCTCGTCAAAGTTCAGTGGAGCGACGCCGAGGGAGACACAACTTGGGAAACTGAAGCTAGAATACGCGCTGCCTACCCTTTTCTTTTCGAGGGTACATCTTTGATCTTTCTTTTTCCTTAAGTTGCGCTTTTATCTATCTTTTCAGGTATATCTCCTCGACCTTATCTTTTAGGTAGAAACTCTTTGGATGAAAACATGTAATTGAAACATGTTATGGATGATGGTTGCAAGTGGTTGCAAGTGATTGCTAGTGGTTGCTCGTGGTTGCATATACACACACAATTTAGGTTTTAGATCAGCTCAGTCACTTCATGTTGCATATGCACATATGTATTTATATTTGTATATGGTTGAACTTTAATGTGCTGCCATATGGATGTTGCATTTATATGTGAATGATTGTGCACTCATGTAAAATCATGAATAGGAAAATTTGCATACATAATGGATTCATGACACTTACATAATTTGCATTAAGGAGGTCAACTGAATCAGTAGACCGACTGATTTTGCATTAGATAAGTACATGTACACACATTTCCCATATGATCATGAAGCATTAGAAGTCTTTTAAGGACAATGGATGCTCGTGTTTGATGGATGAGTAGATAGATGTTAGGATGTTAGGATATACATTCTTCCTAAACTTGAAGATTTCGGGGATGAAATCCTTTTAAGTGAGGGAGAATGTAACACCCCGTGTATTCTATAACAGTGAAATTTACAAATTAAAGTATAATAAATTTCAAATCAAAGTATTAAGGGAAACAGGATATGCCATTGCGTTCGTCTCGGAAAAATACGTGAAATAGAGTCCGAGTTTTTGAAAAACGGAGCCCGTATGACCAAATTATGGCCCGATGAAGTTTCAGAAAATTCAAATTTCGAAAACAGATTTGAATTTCAGCCCAATCAGAGTAGGCGGGAAAAGTTCCCGCCCAACCCACCAGGTCGACCTGGGGGTCGACCTGCCAGGCCAGGTCGACCTGGGAGTCGACCTAGGGGTCGACCTGCCCCAGGCAGGTCGACTCTAGAGTCGACCTGGGGGTCGACTGGGGAGTCGACCTGGCCCCTGAGCCAGGTCGAACCCAGCCCCCATGGCTGGCCTGGTCTGTGCTTAGCCGAATTTTTGAGCCTTGCCTTGTCACTAGGGCTAGGTGTCAGCTCCTGATTGGTCTCTCCTTCAAATGAATGGCTAATATTAATCCAAGCTCCATCGACGGTCCTAATCAATTCACAAACTCTATAAAAAGGACCTAAGACTCCACCTAATTCATACAAACAAAAATAAGAATGAGACCATCATGCTGCTGAGGAAAGACTAGGAATAGACGTCAAAATAGAGAGACGATTAGGAGACAATTCAAAAGCTTAAAGCAACGACAACTAAATCAAAACAACGCCTACAACAATGGATAACATCTCCAAATTCAGAATTCAGATTCCTGAATTGAAGATTCGTCATACGTTGTAAGTAGAGTGCTATTCCGATGTGAATAAATAATCGTGTTTTGATTTGTGTAAAATGAGAAATGGAATTGTATTTGGTTTGTGGTGATAATAATTCATATTTGAATGTTGCTTTGATTCTAAACGATTTGGGATGTTGTGGTATAACGATTGGATATTTGCAAATATGTGATTCATGTTGGAAGTTAACAACTACATGTTTGTGGTAGTTTATTTGAGATTCATGCAAGTATATGATTCACTATTATGCCAACATAATATATATTATAATCACTTTTAGTGTAGTTGGATCCATTTGGGTATTATGACTTATGTGAATTTGTGTTGGAATTGACATCATGATTCAAGTGTAAAACCATACTTTTGTATTAGAGACAAAAGTAAGCATCTTTGTGAACTTGTGTTGACTCTATGAACATGACTAGACTATGTTTGGTGTTATGCCTAATTGAAAAACATGTTTTAGGCCTATATTGTTATCAAAAATCATATGATAATATATGTGACACATAGCTAAGTTAGATTTACATTCCAATTGCAAGTTTGCATGAATAAATCAAAAACCATGATTTCATGTTTAGGTATATTTATGCCATGATTATATGAATAGATCAAAAACCATGATTTCATGTTTAGGTATGTTTATGCCATGATTATATGCTATTACAATGCAAGTTCACAAGTGCCAAATTTATGTTAATTGGTTCGCTATGTTGCAAGTTCATGCGTTCACACTCCCCTTTTTATGTTACTTAGAATATGTAAACACCATGATCTAAGCCTCCCCTTTTTCATGTGGCTAAGTTGGGTTTAAATGTTAAACCCAACATATGTTATATTGTAGCGAACGTATAAAACGGGGGTAAGGACGTTTGGGTTGAAATATAAACATATGTGTTGGCATGTTTGACGCATGCCAATGACCTTGAAAAACCATTAAGTGGTATAAATCAATTTTACCCAATAAAGATGAATTTGAATAATGGGCCGCAAATATTTACATATAAAAAGAAAAGAGACAAAATATGTAAATTTAGAAAATACGATGTGTTTAACCCGAGGTTGGATTGAGTTGTGATGTAAACCTGCCCGGAACCGCCCGGCTGTCCAGTAGTCACAACAATACCTATCCAATGTGGGTGGTTAAACACGGAGCCCAATAAGGACCTGAGGTTAGACTGAGTTGTGGCGTAAGACCGCCCGGACCCAACCGGCAACAGGCAGCCACAACAATATCTTTCTATTGTGAGAGGTCGAGGCTTTAATAAGACAATTAAGGCTGAGTCAGGATTGATAGGATTAAGTAAATTGAATTAATACTTAATCAAAATGGAACATGCTAAACTATACAGACTGATTGGGGGTTAGGTTTACAAAACACTTAGCCAACTTAACATGTTGGCTAGAAATAGAAAATCTAGTAGCGGGGGACCCTTTTCAGCAGTAACCCTACAAGGTGTATCAGGATACCCAGAACTAGGCAGGGTGGGGCATGATTACTGGGCTGACTGTAAGAGGTCAAATCGACGGCGGTGGTGCAGCAGTGTAGGTTCTAACGGGGTGCGGGCGTGCACACACTCCGGCGCAGAAAAATAAGGGACTAGGCACCAGTAGTATACCTGTGCATTCTAGAATTGTGTCGGGCCGCCACCATGGGACTTGATACCCCCCATGGTGGGACCAGCATAGGTAACTAAAACATCGGGGGTCGTAAGACACATGTAACTATGCGAGTAGGAGCCGATCATTAGAAATGGATCACTTCACCCTGATTATGGGGTGCCTGTTGGGAACTAGTTTATATGGATGCAGAGATTATTATGGGGTACGATAAGTATATTCGACTCTAGACAACTTAACTTAGTTTAGGGTGCTTTCCCATTTCCAGTTTATACTTATCATGCCCTGTTCTTTATTCATAGACTGAATAGTCCTAGACTTACTCTGGCTTTATGTCTGACTCTACTTTTCTTTCGTCTTCTTTTCTTTCATTCCCCCCCCCCCAAGGTCCACAGGGAGGGAATACCGTAGCTTGACCAGTTTTCACATCCAGCTTGAAGAGAAAGAATGTATTGCTTGGATCTTTTCGTTTTGGACTATGGCTTTGGACAGCAATTATGGGACTTATGCAGTTTACTTATGTTTTTATGCTTCTTTAAATAATGTAATCAAGACAGTTATGAAGGTGTTATGTTTTTGGAAGTATTATAAGACAAATTATGGCATGGTTTGTGTAACACGTATTTTAATGAAATAAAAGTTGCTGTTGTTTTCCGCTGTTCAAAAATATGTGTTTTTATATCTGTCTTGTGTATCTGTGACTTATACTTATAAACCTCCACCAAAATTAGGACATTCCCTTTGAGAGTGATCCTAACGGAGGTGGGGTGTTTCAGTACCATTATGTCAAAAAACGACGGCGGAAAATATTTTTCAAGCTCACACAAAATTTCATTAATTTCAACGTTGATTTGTTGCAACTTCTCTATGTCAAGGACATGTTGACATAATTTATTGAAAAATGAACATAAGCGAATTATTGCTTTTCTTGCCTTCTTTGAAATAGCCCTCTTATGGCTACCGGCAACAAATGTTGCATTAAAACATGGTAATCATGTGATTTCAAACCACTAATCTTACAATCCTCCAATGATATACGATTTCTCAAATTTGAACAGTAGCCGTCGGGTCCTTTGAAATCGTACAATCTTTTGCAAAATACTTTTTTCTTGGATTTTGATAACGTATAAGGAGTCGGTGGAAGATATGATTTCTTCCCACGAGGTTGTACATGAAGCTCGTGCCGAATTCCCCATTCTTCTAAATCCTTTCTAGAATTGAATGCATCTTTTGATTTGTTATCATGCAACATTGTGCCTAAAATGCTTTCACTAATATTTTTCTCCACATGCATTACATCTAAATTATGACGTATCGGCAGTTCCTATAAAAACAATAATTTAACACATAATTTTATGTATATTTAATTGTTAAAACATTAAAAAAAACACTCACCTCCCAATATGGAAAATAAAAAAATTGATCTTTTTTTCCATCTTGATAGCTCCAACTGTGTAGGATCGTTATCTTTATCGCCTTCGTTGTTCATATCATGCATACTCTTCCTCTTCCTCTTTTTCAGCTTAATAGGCTTTATCTTGATGGCATTTTTCTTGTTGTTTCTCCTCAGTCTTTTTTTCTTCTCTTTCTCTTTCCCAAAATTATTTGCAAAATCTTTTAACAATACAGAAATATTTCTTCTAGTTAAAATTTTAGGAGCATTACCTAACTCCGCTGTGTTATCAAACCAAGCCTTCTGTTCCCTCCATGAATATGACATAGGTAGATATCTTCTATGACCCATATAGACATTCTTTCGACTTAATTCAACCAATGGTGATGAGTATTAACACCGCACAATGGACAAGCTTTTTCTTCCTTCACACAGCATCCAACAAGGTTTCCATAAGCAGGAAAATCATTAATTGTCCATAGCAAAATTGCTTTCATATTAAATAATGTTCTACTAAATGTATCATAAGCACCAACTTCATTGCTCCACAAATAATGCAAATCTTCAGTCAAAGGTGGCAAATATACATCTATATCGTTTCCGGGCTGCTTTGGACCAGGAATAAGTAAAGTTAACAAAATATTTTCCTTCTTCATACACAACAGAGGTGAGAGATTATATATCACAAGCATTAGCGGCCAACAACTATATTTGGAGCTCAACATAGAAAATGGATTGAATCCATCTGTAATAAGACCGAGTCTAAGATTGCGATCAGCTGAAAAATATTTCCATCGATCACCCACCATATTCCATGCCATAGAATCCACCGGATGACGCATTTTTCCATCATTGCTTCTATTATTGAAATGCCATATTAAATCTTCGGCTATCTTTTGAGATCTAAACATTCTTCTAAATCTTGGAATTATTGGAAAATATCTCAACACTTTAATTGAAAAACCTTTTATAACCTCCTTGTTATCATGATTTATCTTCCATCTTGAAGAACCACATTTTGGACAAGTTTCTAAATCTTTGTGTTCTTTTCTAAAAAGAATACAGTCATTCTCACAAGCATGTATTTTTTCAAAAACCATGTCAAATGCTTTAAGAAACTTCTTTGCCTCATATAAAGTTTTCGGAAGTACATTATCCTTTGGCAAAAACAATTGTTTCACGTTTAATAGCTTGTCAAACCCACTATCGGACAGACCAGTCTCACATTTAAGATTGTATAAAACGGTGATGGCAGATAACTTTGTATGGTCTGTGGATCCGGGATACAATGGAGTTTCTGCATCTTCCAAACTCTTAAGTAGTTCATCCTCCCTTCTTTGAGAATCATCATCATCCTTATCATCGGCAAACAAATCAGAATTCAAAAAATCTTCATCTTCAAAGTGAATCATCTTGAATAAGTCAAATGTATCAAACGAATTTGTTTTTTTATCTATATTTTCTAGCTTGCCATGGCAATACCATCTACTAGTCTTGTATTTTGAATCTAATCCTTTTATAATTAAATGCTCAATGATGATGTGGTAATCTTGTCGTCTAAGATTTCGACAATTTGTACATGAACACAAAATTTTCTCCACATTTCGTAGATTCCTTTTTGCCACATGCACGAAATTCAAAGCTCCTTGTCGGTACCTTATAATGGGTCCTAAAACAAATAGTAAATATAAATTTTAATATTAAAACATGTGTTACTTCTCAAGATACAAATTTAGGTTAAGCATTAAATAGTCACCTGTTTAAATACACCCAATCCTTTTCCATTGGCAATACAGACATTCAAATAAGTTTTCAAATTTGATGTAGAATTTGATTTCCTGTTATAAGCAGACAACAAAATACTTCAAATGCAAACATACATGAGATATGATATATTGTATAAAACAACACAACTTTGTTGCTTTTTTTTAAGATTATAGACCAACCATCCATTTTATTAGCCTTGCATAGCTTTGAAATTTGCAACAGTGCGGGGCAGTAGTACATCAGTAAGATTTAGGTCCTCCTTTTTAACTTAATCAATCATTAATTGGATATAACAACTAATAAAACTAAAAATTGGGTGAACGAGACCTACTGACTGAACCTAAAATATACAATTTGTAAAGCTATGATATCGAAAATTCTTTCAATTCGCAGATCAATTTAGACCTCTTTTGTGGCTCAATATATACTAACCCGAATTTGTTGCTAAGCAACTTAACACCTCAACCAAGAAAGTTCGTTACAAAAGAGGAAATTCGAAAATCCATTAATCTGGTCACCGAATAAGTTCAATCTGCAAGAAAAAGAAAAAAGAAGGAAAACATGATTAATAGCATAAATGATTTGACCTTAGTTGTAATCGATGAAGATGAGAAGGACTCTGATTTTAGAACAAGTACATTACCAAAAATGCAAAACTGAATGATCAAGTAAAAATCAGAGGAAGCAAAGAATGCAAAAGAAAGAGAAATAAATTAAGGATTGAGGAGAATGATTATATTTATGGTGCATAACCGTTGTTTATATTCTTTTGCGTCCATACATACGTACACATACATACATACATACACGGAATCAATCATTTCGGCTATTAGCTAGCCTAGTAGCCAATTGCACATGATACATGCTTAAATTTTCTTATTCTTTTTTATTCCTAAGTCATGTCATAAGGTTTATGCGTAAGAATAAGACATAAGAGTCCATTGACAGTTTACTTAAGCCATAAAGGGTGCAAATTATGGTTCTCGCTGTTGTCCAGATCCTTTCTCAATGATGAGATGTGACTAATTGTTCATTAGTAAATTTCATGACCTGAAAATCAACTTATATCCTATTTACTTAGCTTATTTTGGTAATAAACCCGATTGGAGGAAATCAAACCCTCAAGAGGACTTAACCCAAAAAACTCTCTTTTAAGGATCTAGTCCATCACAGGCTTTCGAATAATCAAGCTTTCGATCAAATCGAAAGCTGAAACCATACTAGCAACAATTTAGATACTTTCGATACCTTTTTACAATAGACTTTTATTTCATCAAAAGCTGACAGGATAAATGTAGATTATTTCATCTTCTTTAGGAGGTGTTGAAGTGATATTTTACTAGAACAAAAGGCGGTCTTTTATTGCTCCATGAGTCAGAAGAAATCTTTCGTTGATGGTTTTTCTCGAAAATTTGTGTCCACTAAAACCTTTATCTATTGTGGTGAAAGGTTCATTTCTAGTCAAATAGGGATGATGAAATAATATCATATAACAGGTTCAAATTACTTTGTACATTTAAAGTGTTTTACAGTTAAATATAGTTTAGAACAAGACATGGAGCAAATGACTTTAAATTCAAATTAAACTAATTTAGTGCCAAAATGTCTTCGAATTCAAATTAAACTAATTTGGAGTTTTTTATATATTCCAATCATCCTATAATATGAAAATTGAAAAAATGAAAGCTGTGACGATTATGCATACCCAATGAAAGCAATAATAAATACAAGGCTAAACAATTTAAAACACAAAACTACTCTACTTCTTCCCATAGGATTAAACAGTTGCAAGCTCTATGAAATGTAAATAAACAGTATATATTCGTAATAAATATTTATTATCAAACACCTTTTGAGTGCTAAAATAGTAGCACGTTCTATAACAACAGTAGGCAAATTTTGTCGGTAAAATACAAAAATCAAAGGACCAACTTCCCCTAAATGATGCTATTTTGGTTGAAAGAGCTTTTCATGCATATATTATTAATGTTGCAACCATTTTAAATACTAGTTTTTCCTTTATCCAATTCTTACGCATCATTGCTTCTGCTAATTGTTTTAGAAATGGATGCGCCTCAGGTCACTGGTAGTCGGCTTAAGCGAGAGTCATATGTATTACCTAATGTATATCCCTCACTATATGTATTGTGTACAAACTGAATAGGCAAGTTATAAAACCAAAATTTACTGATATTGTGTAGCTGTGCTTTTTGTTATTGCAACGAGCTGCATTCCACTTAGTAATTGCCCACGAGGCAACACAGTGATTAAAAACGTGTACCAGACACAAAACTGAAAACACAAATAAATTTAACACTATCTAAAATTCTACACACAGCCTACCCTGAAGCTAATATCTATTTCCAATTTCCTTTTCCAAGGCAGGCATAAATTTTCCATTTATTTTTCTCTAGGCTCTAGATGTTATGCACTTCTAATTTTCAACCAAACTTGAATGCTTCTTTTCACATATCCTTCTCAGCCATTACAGTCTTTGTAACAACCTGTGTTTTTGCCGTCAAATATTTAATTTAATTTATTTAATTTAAATATTATATTTGGAATATCGATCGAATTTAATATTGAATTCGTTATTTAAAACGAAGTTGAACGTTATATATTTATATATAATATAAATCAAGCCTGAAATGGCGCTGCAGTTCACAATATAGAGTTTTGAACTTCAACTAGATATACAGAGTCCGATATAATTCGGATTTCTGTGAAACGAGAAACGTTGGAGCCGTGTTGATAATAATTTTCATATGTAAGAGAAAAATCCAAATTTTGTGTTATAGATTGTAAGTTATGGCCAAATCAAAATTTGAAATAATCGCTGTGGAAATGTTATTTAAATATCGACTTTTAAAATGGCCATTTTTGCAAACAATCTCGACTTTCAATGAAATCAGTTTTGTTAGAACCGTAACGTTAAAATATTGTATGGTGTTAAATGGAGTGGCAAACCGATGTCGTATGTGGCCACGGTAGCCATAAACGCCCGTTCATTTTCTATAACGCGTAATTAAATTTATAAAAGGATATTTGAGTGTAACTTGAGCAGACGATTGAATTAGGCCACGAAACCAGTCCCGTTGAGTTCGTATCGTCGATTAGAGTCAAAATAGGTATATAGT